>JACVBY030000561.1:1114727-1428309 GCA_017589505.3 Metroxylon sagu | reverse complement strand
TCAATTTGGTCAATTGGGGCAGGTTGCGACTGGGAATAGGAAATTTCTTTTTTGAAGTTGTTGTACGAGTCCAAAGATGATACTGATATCTGATAGCAAATTTAGACTCATCATCTGTTCCTGGTTTCGCTGAATTCTTTCTAGGCTCCATTTTAGGGCTGGCCCGGCATGGACTGTGGATAGGATAAATAGGATAAATAATCCACGACAATCCTCATATTGGCCATATAGTTCTTGTACAATATATATTAAGGAAAGTAATTTATCAACAGTAATTTATCAAATAGTACTTTAATGCGTATTTAATAGTTCAAATACTACTGCAATGCTCTATTTGTAGCATGAGAAGAACAGGAGATTAAAAAAAAAAAAAAAAAGATCAGGGAAGAGGGCTGGAGCTTGATGCCTGGAGCTGATCTTCGTCCTGGTCCCTCCTGCATCACCACGGGGGGCCAATGCGATTCCTTTGGGAGGTTGGTCTCGGGATGGAGTGGGAGGTCGTTTTTTCAATAACCTCCTCCCACCGAGCAGTCTCAATTCTAAGGGGCCACTCTTAGACTTGTTGTCTTCCCTCCTAGGGCTCCACCTATCCCAAATCAATCTCTTCGCTCGGCTCTTGGTTGCTCCAGATCTGGATGGAGAGCCTCGCCTTGCTTCACGGGCAGGATTCCGTCCTAGAGCCTGGCATCTCGGGTAAGATTCCAGCTAGATGAGAGTAGCATCCTCCCTTGCCTCGGATTTTAGATCCAAAGGATTGTTGGAATGTTATCTTCTATAGGCAGCGAGAGTATTATGGTTTATTAGGTTAATCGTAATGTTTATATGGTTAATCTTCTATAGGCATCTCCTTGCAAAAGTCAACTTAATTCTCAAGGCTCATACTTAACATGAGCCTATACTGGTATAAGGTATATCAAATAACCTAATAACATAAATGATAATCACTAACCATAATAAGCCTATACAAATTGCTTAATTAATTCGACATTCATTTAATTTAGGTTTTGATTAAAAGATGACTATACTAGTCCATGCAATAGAAAAGTTCTAACATTTTTCTACTTAGATAGAATATATCATAATTTTTAGGAAAAATATTCTCTAGATTAAGTAACATAAAATATGGCCACAACAAAGAATGTTAAGCATGAGCAAGCATCTTTTCAAGCAAAAATTGCTTAAAAAAGATTATAAGCACCCAACAATGTACAATATCATATTCAAGAGAGATATAGAATATCATACATGCCAAAGTATAAATAGTTTCATGATTAGGATAACATAGTATGAAGTATGGTATATAAATGCATGACAAAAAATGATCAACATGCTAACTACTAAGTGGTCTAAGCATTCACCCGAGAAGCATTACTTCACATGAAGGACATTGAGACTAAGTCAGTATGTCTCAAATTGCAATACTAGAAATAATGTCATAAACATATATAAATGCATGCATAATAACAATATATAACAAAAAATAATGATGCATAATATTCTCAAAAAACATGTAAACATAAGTCTTATAATTGTAACTATTGCAATGTCACAAACTTTCGATAATCCAAAATATTAAAAGCCTTAACTATATCTATATGGATTACATGTTCTTAAAAAAACTTTGAGAGCTAAACCTCTAGTTAATAGGTTAACAATTATATATGAAGCCCTAAAATAAAATCATAGAACTACAGAGCCTGATATATAACCTCATAATATACTACATACTCTGCCTTCATAATTGAGATAGCTGCAGTGTTTGCTTAATACTCTTTTATAAAATAACTTCTTCTGTTATCATAAATATATATCCAGAAGTAGATCTCTTATTACTTGGACAACCTACATAGTCTGCATTGAAATATCCAACCACTTCAAGTGACCAAATTACCTATAAATGAGCATATAGTCTTTAGTACTTTATAGATTTCTCGTGACTTTCTTTGTAACTTTTTAGTTATTCAATCCATGATCGCTCAAGTATCTCCCAAGTACACTTATTGCATAAGTAATATCAAAACGTATATATACTTGAATATACATCAAGCTACTAACGAATGATGTATATAAAACTTCTCTCATATGATTTCTTTTTTTATCAGTCCGAGGTCATTAAGTCTTCAAACTTTCTCACATTTCAAAACCAGTGCTACTATAAAAGAGCTAAATTATATATTGAACTTATTGAAAATTCTTTCAATATAAATCTTCTGAGACAAGCTACCAAATCTATTATGATCAATCTATATTTCTAAAACGAGGGAAATATTGCCAAGATCCTTCATGTCAAAGTGATATGATAGTAATTCTGCTTTGTCTCATTCATAGGAATAAAGTTATTGCTTACAACAAGTATATCATCAATATACAGCATAAGAAAAATAAATTTGCCCCTACTCACTCTTAAGTATAAGCATCGGAAGTTAGCAACTTTCTTCTTAAAATTAGATAAAGTGATTATCTCATCAAATTTGAAATAGCATTGTCTAAAAGTCTTCTTTCACCCATATGTAAACTTTTTTAATTTACAAACCAGATGCTCTTTGCCATCCATCATGAAAGTACCAAGTTGCACTATATATACATCTTTTGTTAAGTTAGTATTAAAGAAAGTAATTTTTATATCCATTTGTTGAAGCTTCAAATCAAAATAAGCTATTAAGATCGTCATTTCCAAAATAAGTTCTTAATATAGTCAGATGAAGGTCTCTTTATAATTAATACTTTCTCTTTCAGTAAAACCTTTTACTATAGCTCTGAATTTGTATCTCTCAATGTTGCGCACCGTGCTTGGTATATAATAGTAGAAAAATTCTAATAGAATATGTTGTTCATAGACTAATTTTTAAAATTTTATTACTTACAAGTTCTTATAAAAATATTTTTTAAAAAATTAATTAAATAATTATTTCTAAGAAACTTATTTTTTTTAAAATTATATAAAGTTATTTTAATAAAATTTATAGTCTAGAAGAGGCCTTCTAATCTTGTATTTAGACTATAGTCTAAAGCCTTTGGCTTTTCTCTACCAGGATTGCAGATGAGAAGGCCTGCTAGGCAAGAAAAGAGTGCATCCATCCCCCTCTACCAGGATTGCAAATAGGTCGGTCTAAGTCGGGTCATGCTTGATTCCAATCTAATCCAGTTTCATATTTGAATATAATTTTGGGTTGGATTGAATTGAGTCCATGAAAAAAATATTGGATCCAATGGATCATACAGATCGGTTAGGGGTCAAGTATGACTGAAGTCGAATCCAAAAAGTCTTAGTTTAAGATGGAATTGGATTAGATCATATTTGCATTTAAGTCAAGTATGTTACTATTATTTTATAACTAAAATTTAGTAATCAATAGTCCAATATAAATTCATTAAAAATTTTAAATATGATTAAAAAGAGCCAATTCAAACTTAGATTTTCATTTAAAATTTTTTAATTCTATCAAAGCAAATGATTACATTTAAATTTATAAATTATAATTTTTAAAATATTTATTGATATACTTAAATATATTATAAATAAAAAAAATTATTAAAATAAATAATGAAATATGAATATTTAGACGTAATTAAGCTGAAATATGATCATTTAAAGATAATTAAAGTGAAAGAATATAAGATTTATATAATTAAAATTTATGGATTAGCTCAAATCAGGTTTAAATCAGATCTATTTTCTATTGATTCAAATTAAATCCGAATGATATACAAATCCAATGATAAGTTTGATTGAAAAATTTTAGATTCAAATATAATTTAAAATTTTGATTAGATCTAATTTTTGAATTAGATTCAATTCACTTATTTTAAATACAGATTGAGCCGGATATAATCCCGATAAGGTCGGGTCAACCCCCGCTCCCCCTGCGTGCTCCTCCGCGAGAAACGAGGAGGTTGCCTCCCCGCCAACAGGTTTTAGCAGTGCGGCGATTTTATCCGGTTTAGCCGCTTTCTTTTTCATCGCGCGTCGCAGTCGTCCGTTGGAACTGGTGGAATTTTTCCTTTGTTTACCATTCTCCTTGCTAACTTTGACCTTGATGCAAGAAAGAGGTGACCCTTTACGTCTTCCGCAAGAAACACGGTGGTTTCTTCGTCCGCCAACAGATTTTTAATAGCCTGGCGGATTTTAGCTGGTTTGGTCGCCTTCTTCTTCACCGCGGGTCGGTGGCTTACGCAGATGCTGGAATCTTATCGGACCTTCTCGTCGTTCACTTTTTCCTCTTCGCGATTTTTCGAGAGAGATTTCTTTTTTATTCTTCTTTTTCTTCGCACGTTCTTCACGCGTTCCTCCTCTCCTTTTCCTACCGAGTCAAATGCCAGTTAACTCGTGGGGTGAGGCTGGAAAATTAGGCCACTGACTTTTCTTTTTACTAATATTTAAGTGATTTTTGAATGCTTTGGTTCAGCGGAGGCAGTTAGAATATATCGTAAAAACCTACTCCGCCGTGTTTCCCACGCAACGGTGCATCGCTCTGAGTGTCTACTCCTTCCTTCTCGTATAAATTTGGTGGCGGAGGAGCCATGAGGAGGCACTCACAACAACAACAACAGCCACTTCTTCTTCTAGATTCCATCATTCGTTTTTTGATCGTCCAATCGAGATGAAGAAGGTGTCGTCGTTGTCGGAGCTGGGGCTGGGTGAGGACCTCTCGAAGGCCTTCTTCCGACCGCTCCAGCACACAACGCCGCCGTCGCCGACGAAGCGACACACCAAGATCTCCATCATCGGCGCCGGCAACGTCGGCATGGCCATCGCCCAAACGATCCTCACCCAGGACCTCGCCGACGAGCTCGCCCTCGTCGACGCTCTGCCCGACAAGCTCCGCGGCGAGATGCTCGACCTCCAACATGCCGCCGCCTTCCTCCCCCGCACCAACATCCTCGCCTCACAGGACTACGCCGTCACTGCCGCCTCCGACCTCTGCGTCATCACCGCCGGCGCCCGCCAGGTCGCCGGCGAATCCCGCCTCGATCTCTTCCAAAGAAATCTCGCCCTCTTCCGGGAGATCGTGCCCCCGCTCGCCCGTTACTCACCGGATGCTCTCCTCCTCATCGTCTCCAACCCGGTCGACGTCTTGACCTATATCGCTTGGAAACTCTCCGGGTTCCCACCCAACCGGGTTATCGGATCCGGGACGAATCTAGACACGTCCCGCTTCCGTTCTCTTCTCGCCGACCACCTCCATGTGAACGCTCAGGACGTCCAGGTAAAATATATTACTTAATTAAATAAATATGAAGTGCTTCCTTGTTTCCAATTAGATCTCTAATAATAATGATTTACTTTATTATTTACTCTGGTGTCTGAGGTAACTTTGTTTATCCTTTTTTTTTTTTTTTTCAATTTTAGGGATGTATGATCATCTAGCTGATGATGTTGCTTACTAACCCACTTTCACTGAGATCTATATCAGTACTTATTAAGCTGGCAGGCTCTTTAAGATTTTTATTAAGTTTTTTTTTTAATGAATTTTATGATTCAATCGTGAATTGTGTTAAGGAAAAAAAAAAAATTGCCTCATGATTATAAAATGAATGATGGTAGATTTAGTAATTTAGGGAATATTACATGAAGATCCACTTTATTCATTACTTAATAGTGGATTTTGTTTATTTTGCAAAGAAAAAACTATTCGTGCTTTATTAAATCATCATGTTCCTTCTCTCACGGTTAATATAAAAATAATTTAATCTTCTCATATATGTAAATCAGTTATTTTAGTTTTGCGTAAAACGTATGTAATCATCTGAATATAGAGATATAGCGATAATATTGAACTATTTAAAAAAAAGAGATTTGTCGGACACTTGTTTTATGTTTTTTTTTTATTATTTTTTTATTAGCATGACGTCAACTTATAGACTGTCGCATTGATGAAAAATTTTATAAGATATCAACTGTGCCCCATATCATAAGCCGGGTCACCGATCATTTTTCCATAATGGATGTGATCGTCAACTTATATAGACTGTCGTATTGATGAAAAATCTTATAAGATATCACCTGTGCCCTATCTCATAAACAAGCCCACCGATCATTTTTCCATAATGGTAAAGCTCAAAACAGACACCTTGTCGAAAAAAATCTCATGATCATCGTTAGTTGCTAATCTTTGATGCATAAACATATGGTAATTGCTTGTGGCAAATAATATCGTTAATTAATCCTTGGCAAATAATATTATATATATATATATATATATATATAGGCCTACATGGTGGGAGAGCACGGGGACAGCTCGGTGGCACTGTGGTCGAGTATAAGCGTTGGTGGCGTCCCAGTACTAAGCTCCCTGGAGAAGCACCAGATCGCCTATGAGGAAGAAGCGTTGGAAAACATCCGGAAAGAAGTGGTGGAGAGCGCCTACGAGGTAATCCGGCTTAAGGGTTATACCTCCTGGGCCATCGGCTATTCCGTGGCCAGCCTTGCCCGGTCCCTCCTCCGCGACCAGCACCGCATCCACCCTGTCTCCCTCCTCGCCAGAGGTTTCTACGGCATCCCTGATGACCGCGAGGTCTTCCTCAGCCTCCCCGCTCGTCTCGGTCGCCGTGGCGTGCTCAGCGTCGCTAACATCCACCTCACTGAAGAGGAGTCTAACCGTCTCAACACATCTGCTGATACCTTATGGGAGATACAGAAGCAGCTGGGCATTTGAGATGGAGCATTTCCTTCTCTTCTTCCAGTACTAATATTCTATTTTTCTTTTTATAATGTAATTGCTATGTATTTTTGGATATATGACACGTGTAACGTGTACTTGATTGGACCAGCTTATATAATGCATTGGATTATGTTTTCTTCTATCATTTTCTATTTGCTCAACTTTCATTACTTTTAATTTCAGGTAGTAGGCTTTTTATTCTTCTCTCAATTCAATTCAACAAATCACCTCAATCCACTTGGTTTGTCCTCTTCGTTAATGAATTATTATGAAAAAAATTATTTCAAACTTTGACAGAACATTTAAAAATATCAATAAATGATATATATATATATATATATATATATCTATGTATATATATATATATATATATGTATATATATATATATATATATATGTATATATATATATGTATGTATGTATGTATGTATGTATGTATATAACATTATTTTGTTATAACTCGGTCTCATTGTTGATCTAGGAGTTGTACCATTGACCAGGGGGAATTCACTTATTTGATCATGATGCCTAATCGGGTTTTAATAATTGTACCAATGTAAATCAAATGTTATCAAGGAAAAAAACTCCTTATTTGATCATGTATATCAGCTATTACCATATATGGCTCCATATCATTTTTAACTATGGGGCACAAGTAATATAAGAATCTGATGTTTAACTAAAATGTGTGAAATAACATGAGGGCCATGCTTTCCTTCCAACAAGTAGCCTACTTTCTATATAATGACCTTAAGGCATGTTTGATTTATAGGTATGAAAATAAAGGAATAGAAATGGAGGCCTTTAATTTCCATTCCAGACTTTAGTTCATAGAGTCTTCATTCCAATTACCAATCCTTTTGGAATAGTAAACCCACATTTTGAATGATTGACATTCCTTTCATTCCCACGTGAGCAACCTAAAAAATAATAAAATAAAATAAAATATTACCCTATAACCACATGGAGAAGAACCTCGCTAACATAGATGCCCACCTCTCCCTTAGCCTTAATGTCCTAGAGAGCTATACATCAAGTAATATGCTTAATAGTAGCCATCCTTCCATGGTAAAAAATAGCTCTAAGACACTTTACCATGCTATATATCCATCATCAGGCAGTGTATTGATTCTTAGTCTTATATATGTTCTGCAAACTAAATATAAACAATCAAAATGACAATGTAAGATATTTTTAAAAAAATATATTGATTCTCATTTTTCTTATGGTGCGAACTAAATACAAACAATGAACATCAAAATTTTATTTTCATTCTAATTTTTGCGCGAACCGAACATAAGTATAGAAATCGAAATTGCAAACCCATTTACTTGGAAATAAAATCTTATTTGTATTCTATTCTAGAACTTATCTTCAGTTTGTAATCCAATACTCGATAGAATTCTTACATGTAGGAAAAGATTTATCCCCAGTTTCCTATCAAATGAAGTAGGAGGTTACCAAGCATTAGCAAGGCAACATGACATATATACAAAGAGAAAGATGGTGGTAGCAAAGCATGAGGATAATGATGATGGGGGAGAATATGGGTGGTGGTAGTGGAAGTGAAGGTTAATGGTTGTAGACAATGAGCTACATCAAAGGAGAGATATGGGCGACTAACTTTAGGTGTAGTCAGCTGCATATTAATTTTCTATTCAGACCTACTTTTTATATAATAATTTTATGTGTTCGTTCACAAATCTCTAGTCTCTATATGGAAATAAGTCTGCATAAATTTTTATTTATGATTCAGCATATATCTAGACTTTACTTTATATGCAGAAGTAAGTCCGCATAGAATTACTTTCACTTAGAATTTGTATGCTAGTATTTGGGGTTATTCGTATATTTCTTTATATGTAGTTATGAATCCACATATAAGTTTTATAATTACAATTTAAACCCTATAGTTTTAAGAAAGTTGTAACTTAAATATACACTTAACAAAATATCAAAAGAAACCATACAATTCATAACTCATATCATTCTAAACCTTTCGTCTACCTATACCAGCGGCGTCGTTACTGTGAGAGCACGTACATTGCACATATAATAACAATTATGATAAAATATTATTTGATTATTAGATAAAAAGTACTTTTATACATTAACAAATCATTTAAAATATATCAAATGATTGGTTAGTAAATAATAAATCTCTCATGTAATTGCTTTTAATAGTTCTCACATTCAATGCATGTGCTTCAAAGTAACAATGTCATTAGTACAAGTAGATGAAAGGTTTAGAATAAGACAGATTATGAATAGAAACGGTAATTCATATTGCCATATCATATTCGTGTCGTATCGAATTTAAAGTATAACACTGTATGGATCGACATGAATATCATACGAGTAATTAATCATATTAAAAATTTAAACACTAACAAGACTCATTATTAAACAGGTGACACCAAACAATTTGATACAATATGCATAACCTATTTAATATCAGATTATTTTGGATTAACACAACTCCACTAAAGTAACAGAATAGATATGATTCATTTAATACTTAATACGAATAGAAACAATCCATTTAACATGACCTACTTAACAAGATAAAACTAACTTTCTCCTTTTTCATAATTATGTATTAAGTACCTTTTATATAAAAAAATAAATAAGAAGGCTAGAAATGTCACCAATTAAATAGGTTCTAGCCGTGTCATTTTTGAGTCGACGAGTTAATATATGACACAATATGATTATTTCATGTCATAATTATATTGATATAATTACGACACAAGCTTGTTTAAAGTCAACTCAAACCCATTTATTTTATATTAGGTTTAAGTTGTGTTTCTATGGCATGTCTAATTTTACAACCCCTAGTTATGAACTATAGGATTTCTTTCAATATTTTGTTAAGTATAGAATTTAAGTTGTAACATTTGAAAAATTATAAAGTTTAAGATATAATTACCCTAATTTTTATGCTCGAGTCCATTCATTTATGTCCGCATTCTTAATTTCCATGTAGCTTTGTTTCCGCATAGACATCTTATGCATGTTCAAGTAGATGTGCGCATCCTAAATTCTATGCGGAGGAAAATGCATAGAAATTTTATGCGTGTCCACTTATCCGTATATAAATTTATATGCGGACGTGGGTCCGCACGACCATGCCCGCGCGAGGACTAATCACCATCGCTCGATCAAGATCAGATGGTCGGCGTTCAAGAAAAATTCATTCCTTTTTTACGATGCCCTCTCGTCGGTCGGCAGCCTCCGCCCCGCTTTCTTCCGGTGCAAAGAGCGCCGCGGCTGTCCCTCTTTTTTTCTTCTTCTTTTTTTCCCCACTCTCCAAGAAATCGAGCTCCTAAAATCCGGATTTGGAATCTTCCCACCCATTGGATGAGTTTGATTTATTTCCTTTCCTCTAATAAATCGTGCACATATACGAGACCCACCAATCTAACACCATTCACTGATTTGGACCATTGGTTGGACATGTGGGTTGGGTGAAAGTTTTAGCCTATCGTGTAGGATTGTCACAATGGCTTCAGTCTGAATTTGAAAGCGATTTTCTTGCTGGGCAAGAAAATAGAGGAGAGTGACTGAAGCTTTCACGCCATTTCCACCAGGAAAAGGACTGCTGGTTGATTGTTTTGATGTTGGAGGTATCCTCGTTTTAGTGGTTTTTACCGCTGGGTGCCTTCGTGTTTTTTTAGGACTCGTTCATGCTGTTGAAGTTGGACCTTGTACTTTGGTATGAATTAGTGGAAGGCTATCTATTTTATAAAGAGAGCAGGTTACGTTCACCATCACAAACGATTGGATGGTCTCATAAATCGTATATTATTATTAATGCGAGTTGATAGAGTCTCTTTGCGTAATCTCGCCTTCCTGCATATAAAGTACAAGAAGATCTGTACATGATTGAATTCCATTGCCCACGAAAAGCTGCATCCTTATGTCATCTCCTAGCAACAAAATTAACCCAATTAGGAGGAGGATATGTTTCTAGTTTGATACCACCTTTCCTAGTGTTCGCAAGATTACATTTTGGCTAAACTTATTAGCCGGAAAATATATATATATAATTTAGCCATTCTGTGCGGTAACAAACATGTTATTATTACCATAATTGATTTGATTATATCTTTGATTCTAGATAGAATAATCAATCTTAGTTGGTTTGGTTCTAATTTTGGTTCTAAATTGGACAATCAATATTGATTGATTTGTTTTGATTATTTTCTTTTACAGGTTTCTTTTATAATTATGTAAATTGAGTATATAAAGTTTATTTTTCTGTTGATCAGACTGCTGATATTTTTAGCAAATTACATCCATCGGATCATTTTCATAATCTCATTTTCAAACTTAAGTTGGTTTCACTTAAACCATCTTGAATTTGAGGCGAATATTAATATATATGTTATTCTTACTATACTCAACTGATTTGTTTATATCCTTGATTCTAGTTAGGGTAATCAATTTAGATTGATATGATTCTAATTTTAATTCTATTTAGGACAATCAATCTTGATCGGTTTGTCTTGATTATTTTCTTTTATAGTTATATAAATTGGCTATATAAAGCCCATTATATATATAATAAAAATATATATTAAAATTATACAATTCAATCATTTTTTTCTTTTCTTTCCTTTCTATGGCTAGTGTTGTCACTGTGTAGTTAGTCTGGAGAGTTCTGGGGGCTTTTGTTGAACTAAGCTGACGCACTCCGTTTCATGCCTCTTTTTTGTCAGTTCAGCAAAACACATCCCACACTCACATGCTTAAGAATATTATTTATGCTGTCGTAAACTGAAGTGCAACTAAGTAGTGAGAATTTATGCGATTAACCAGAGAGAGCATTAAACCTGTGGAGTGCTAGAAAGATTCAGACTCACTGAAGCATGATAAAGGAGTTCTCATTTGAGACTATTCAGAGTACTCTCGGGTCTCGTTGGATTTAAGCCAATACAGTTGATTCTATCCATCTCTTTTATTTTCATTTAGCAACTGATGCTTTCTCATCGACAATATATCAATAAGAATTCATGTGATTAGAAAGACGGAGCATCAAAACTCTTGAATGCGAGGAAAATTGACACTTACCACGGAACCATGAAAATGGGGCTTCAATAATAATAAACATAGATATAATAATAAAAGAAAGAGAAGGAAGAAGCAGTGAGGAAGATTTTGCATCACAATAGTTTAGTTTAAACCCACTGGAAGGAGGACGGCTGGGCTCCCAATCTCCACTTACAAAGCCAAACACTTTACAAACAAGATGGAACGCTTTTCATTCCAAAGCCCCGACGGGTCTCCAAGATGTTCGTTCTTCTCTATAACTTCTGCCTCTCAAAGACAAGCTATCTGGCCATTTTCTTTCCTATTTCAAGTTATTTTTCTGTTATGTTTTTGGTTGGACACTTTGAACACAATGTTGATCCCTAGGAAATACATATTGTGGAGATTTTAAATAAGTTAGGCATTAACTATTCGTGATAGGATTTTCATGATTTTGTTGGCATTGTATTGCGAGGAAGTTGTTTCATTGTAGCGCCATGATAAGATCACTTCCCCAAAGTCATAAGTTTAAAACATTAAAACAGTCTCTCCACATAGGGATGCACATATCAAATGTAAGATTGGATACGTTCTAACACTGCAATGGTGTGAGCCTCGTATACTAAGCCGTCATATTTTGTGAAAGTTGCTATTTTAAGTAAGGAAACCGTCAACCATCTTCTCCTTTATGCCCAACGTCTAGGTCAATTGTGATGAATACTTTGTATCCATCCATTCCACTTTTCAGACATTAGTCTTTCTTTCACTCACCTAATCTCGAAAACTATGCATTATTCTCACTTATTGTTGATTTATGTTGTGGGGATGATTTGGAAAGAAAGAAATGGGGTTATGTTTCGAGGTGATTCTTTCGATCCTTTGAAGATCTCCAGGCATGCAATCTCTCAAGCTAATGATTTTATCTTCTCTTTGGACTTAAAAAAGTGTCTCGAGAGATCTGATATCTGGGGCACATCGCTATCCCATCTTAGGAATCTATTATATACTTTCTTTGTTTCCTAGCAGCCTCCACAATCAGGCTTCTTCTAAATTAATTTTGATGGTTCCGATCATCCAAATTGTGTGAGCATTGGCTTTGTTATTCGGAATTAATTCGACAAGCTATTTTTAGTGGTTGGACTTTTGGCAGTTTAGAAGGGCATCCAAACACCGGTGAAATGTTTCTATTTAATTATATTATTGAAGGAGATTCAAAAACGAATCATAGCCTTACCGTGCAAATAGATCAAATTGCTCTCACCGTATTCTTTGGAGATCACTCATCCTCTTATCCTCCTTACCTTTAGTTTGTTGTCACCACGTGCATTGTAAGGCTAATCAGATGACACACTTCTTGGAAATGCAGTTGCGGTTGGAGACCCTCGTATATTTTAGATGGATAGATTCCTCCTTCTTTGATATATATATCTTTGAGGCAGCTGCTCACCGTGTTGCTTTCTATAGGCCTTAAAGGACTCCTTGTTATTTTAGGGAAAAAAAAAAAAAAAAAAAAACGAAAGAAAGCAATCTTCCTAATGCATGCCTTTCTATTTGTTTCTTGATTGTTTTCTTCCATTCCTTCTTTATGGTGAATTTGTCCTTTGCCTCACAACTGTAATTGATTTACGACCATGTAAATAGGTCTAACAGCTTCTAGCACTTGAGGAACAAATATCTAAGTCTTATAAATAGCATGAAGTTTTATAATAAATATCTTTAGAGGAACTATTGCGTGAACAATTCTTTTTATGATTTAGAAATCAATATAACGTGAAACTCTTGGTTCTTTTGGCTTTCAAGATAATAAGCTATTTACTGAATCTTGATCTATATGAGTCTTCTCCATCAGAAAGGCAAGCCAACGGTGCTTAACATAAAATTGGATTGCAAATTGTGTGAAGTTATGCTGTTTATCTTCTAACTGATTATGTGGACATTTAAAATCACTAGATATCCAGATCAGCACTTGCATAGCGAAAGCAAATTGGTATAAAAGGATTAGAAATAAAACTGGTTCGTTTTGAAGTTGCAATGCTCATTGTTACTTTAATAATTCACGTGTCCAAGCCACTCTAAGTTCCTCTAGGAGGCTCTTCAAGATTGTTCTTTTATTGGTATTTTTTCTTTGACCAAATTGAGTGAGTTTAATATTTTTATGAGCACCAGAGCAATGGTAGTTTTCTCTGTTGGTAGAAACATGGTAGAGGTTTAAAAGCAAAGACAGCATAGAACAAGGCATTGAGAATTCTTGACCAGGTTGGAGGTTAGAGCTTGCATATAAATTATGACTACTTCTGTTAAATGTTTTTTTCTGTTAATATTACTAGTTAAGGATCAGTTCTCTTTCCTTCTCAACTTTTCTAATACTAATTTAAATAGGAAAGTCATATCCATTTTTGCATGCATCAGAAGGTGGCTTTTTCTTGTTGGATGCTGGTCGGAAGTGGAACTCACATTTCATTGTAAGCTGAAAATGTAAATCTTTTCAAAGGGAGATGAAACATGCAGCCTCCAAAGCTGAACATATGATTGGTATGATTGTAACAAAAATATGATGTTTTTCTTTGTAGTTTGGCTTGCATTTTTTTCTCCTTTACTCAACGGTTTTTGCTTCTGGTATTCCGTTAACAGTCCTTTTTAAAGTCTCTCCTTGTTCCAGACATATAAACTATCCCTTAAGGTATAAATTAATCTGGAGGGACATTGTGCTCTTACCTGCTGTCTACTATTTCTCACCTTGCACTGTATTTACAATGCATCTCAATGAGTGGCGGCATCAATATTCAACATGTTAACTATCACAAATGAAATTTCATGAAATTGCATAAATGCTTCACTGCAAGGACTTCTGCGTAAAATTTCGCTGTATTGTATTACCCTCTATTTGTTTCAAGCCAAAGGCTTTAATACTGTTCAATTACATATTCTCTATCAACCTACATTTCCATTAATATTCTCTTGGAACAACTTGCTTTCATTTCTCTCAAAACCGAGTTTCTTGCTGCATCCACCAGCCAATTAGCAATTTCAGTACCCTCCTTGTGTAGGCTGTTCCTGAACTGCAGTGGCAACTCAGCCTTGAAGCGCGATCACTATTTGGCTAGTTTGGAATTCCAATTAGAAATGGCCTGCTGTCAATGCCTGGCCCGGGTTTGTAGCCAAAAAAATATCCACCGGGTGTGGTTAAAAGCCGTTTTGAGAGTCTAATATCTCCTCTTTCTAAAGTTTAAATAATTTTGAGAGCACTTGCTTATGATGGTTTTTACTTCTGCAAAGAATGCATACTCCTCTGTCTAAAAACTTTGGGATGTCTATGATTTTTTGAGAATAATTCTGTTTTTTATTTTTATTTTTTAGAAAATAAAAAATACTTACATAGATATGTTTAATTATCAAAAATGAAAATTATTTTTTGAAAAACATAATTATAAGGAAAATTGAAAGCAATTTAAAGAAATTTTTATAGTTTTATATCAAAATAAAGAAGTCTAAAAAATATAAAAGCTAGGTAACTTGGAATCACTGGAGTAAATGGTATTCTTTTTCTTTTTTTCTTTTTTTTTTTTCCTCTCCTTTTAAAGGCGTGGTTTATAACAAAAGTAGAAGAAAAAGTTTTGTTCTCACTAGCCAAATGTATGTAACAAAAAATGAGAATTGTTCTAAAAACAAGAGAACATAATTTTAAGCTATAGAGCTAGAAGAATTATTAATCTTTAGTGTAAGAACATTAAATCAAATCTTGATCACTCAAAGTTTTCATGTTAAACCAGACTGTTGTTCAGTAATAATAATTATAAAAAAAAAAAAAAAAAAAACTAGAACGCATAAAATAGATTAGAGTTGGTGAAATAAAATGTCGCAAGTTTCAGCCTCTCCACAATGATAGTAAAGATATTAAATCAGAGCAGATCTTTCTTCATATACCATAATCTGCATTGAATAATTCCGTGAAGTAAACTTCGTTGGATTGTTACAGTTGTCCACCACCAAAGCATCGCAAATCCCAGCGAAATGGCAAGAACCGACCCGATCGGTGGGCCAAACTACTAGTGGATTATGATACGGAGGAGAGCTTGTTCGCCTCTAGAAGCAACACGTAGATGTTGCTGAAACGCAATTCATGCTGGCAAATGATATCGCTATCATGCTATGGAGTTTCATATCATTTTCTGGATCCATTCACGTTGCGTGCATCGGTTAATCATTAAAATACTTGCCACCGAGTGAGCTAACGTTCAATCGTCTGTGGATATCTTGCATGTTCTACAAATTGTTATTGGCATGGAACAATCCCTGCAGTCTTAGGACATCGTTTAGTTAGTATACATAATGGTTATGGCCTCAAATCATTATAAGCCATGAAAATATTTCAGCTAATAGTTCGTAAAATAAAAAAAAATATTTTAATCATTTTATTGTTTTGTTATTATGATATCTTTTGGTAGCAGGTTATTGACTTATATTGGCCAAGTTGGTTTTAATGGGTTACGAACAATATTATATTTTTAAGCAACTGAGGAATATTATGATATATTATATCATATCATATTGAAACGATAATATTTACATTTCAATAGCAATATATCATATAATTAAAAAAATAATTGTGAAGAAAACATGGCATCATGTGTCTATGACAATGTTAAATAAATGATGTCAAGGTTAAGGCTGTTGAGATTATTCTATAAAAGTCGTTATAACAATCTTATTATTATAGAGGATGTTCATGGGTCAAACTGGTGCAGTCTCTGGTACTGATACAAGAGACGTAGATCGTGACCTTCTTGGCCCCCTACTTGGCCCGGTTTCAACCTGTCCTAATTCTAATTTTTTCAAAAATCATAAGCATATGCTCTAGTCTTTGTAGACTATAGCATATGCTCAATTATAATGCAACAGGAGTGCTGGAAACCTGTGTCATTTATCAGGTCCATTAAACTTACCGTTTGCACACATTTTTAATTCCAATATTCTTAGTTACTCAATTGGTATGCTGGTTTGGTCAACAGTGATATGGAAGCTACAATGAGAAATACTACCAATAATCCCCTAAAGAGTGGCTGTCCACGGATTAGAGCAAGATGATGATTCTTGATTCCATGCCTTACACTCGAGCTTCATTTTCTGATGCTGTTATGTTTGATTAGATGAACATCTAATTAAAAGGAGACTCGATCACCAAAAAGATTACTATTCTGTTCTAGTGCATCATTATACTACTTATATCTAAGAGAAATTTGGATGCCTGAGAATGCTAACAAGAATAGGTTATAGCATGTCGCACAGATAATTTTGCTGGCATTCAGAAGCCGGGTAAGAGATTTAGTCTGATGAACATATCCTATTTTGCTGTATAGGAAATCCTAATCACTTAAAAGAGTATTTTTTGGCAAAATCTAATGTAATGATTTATGCTATTCCAAATGTTAGAGATGACAGAATGTATACAGCAACATCCTTCTGAGTTCTTTATCTCCAGTTATTCTTAGCTCCGAGCCAACTAGTTTCTTTTAATATAATTAATGATTCAACCACCGAGACACCTCCTGTTAAGTCATGGAATTTTGCCAATCAGGACAGCTAATTCAGCCCCTTTATTTATCTAGGCTTGTGCCATTTGACTTTAATAAGCCTATAATATGAACGAATGCTTTTAATGGTTTCAGCACACGTTGAAATTTCAGCTTTATTCTACCGTACTATTTTTTTCCTACGTGGTTAAAGAACTAAGTGGTCATTTAATCTTGTTGTCTATGAAAACAACATACAAATAGGATAAATTGAACATGTCAACTGACTGAGTTGATGGTGAAGTCTTGAGGGTACAAGATATCTAGATTCAATTCTGCCCTCGCTATGGTGTTTCACTGGACTTTCACCCATCCTAAACCTCTCTTCCTCTCTAAAAAAAGAAGGAATCAAAATGGAAGAGAGTACCATCTTACAGTTACCCTTGATCCTTTCTTATACATATTCTTTCCTTCCTTTTCTTCTACTTGAGAAGGAGGGGGTTGTTATTCCATGACTATTGTTCTTATTCCATGAACGCAACGACGGGAACATTATAGTCTTCCAATCTCAAGTTGACACATGAAAACAAATCAAGTCCAGATCAAACCCATGAATCCCATGACCAAATGACACTTGCCAGCTAAAAGTTGGTCTGCGTTCCCACATGGCCATCCCCACTGCAATCCAAAAACCTCTTGCTATAAAACCCTAAACCCCAGGTCTCCATTCCCATCACCCATCACCCCAACAAACAAACCCTAAACTACTCTTTGCCTTCTTCTCCTATCCAACTTTCAGAAAATGGCTTCCAGGTCATTGGTTTCCACAGCTCTTCTTGTTTCTCTCAACCTCCTCTTCTTCACCTTTGTCTCTTCCTCAAGTGTCCCATGCCCACCCCCTCCCTCTAAGCCTACACCTACTCCCTCACCTTCGTCCGGCAAATGCCCAGTGGACACACTGAAGCTCGGTGTGTGCGCTAACGTTCTTAATGGCCTGATCAACGTCACTCTTGGCAAGCCACCAAAGAAGCCTTGCTGCTCCCTTCTTGAGGGCCTTGTCGACCTCGAGGCAGCGGTGTGCCTTTGCACTGCCGTCAAGGCCAATATTTTGGGCATCAAGCTCAACCTCCCTATCGACCTGAGCTTGCTGCTGAACTACTGTGGCAAGAAGGTCCCAGCTGGCTGGAAGTGCTTTTAAGAATTCTTGACATCCTTCTCAAATCCCTTTTCGCTTCTTTGTTCCATGTGTTAATGCTCGGTGTTGAATGAGTTCTGGTTCTATATATGGTTGTGCGTGGTGTCTTTGTTTGGTCCATGGTTTGGAGTGGAAGACCATCAAGCCTTCCATCTCCAGTGCAACCAAGGATATTAAAAGTTTGTCTGGGAGGAGAATTATATTTGTGGGTTTCTAAGACTGTTTGTAATCTGCCATTTGATTTCAGGTCCTTTGGGATGGCGATTTCACTTTGTATCTTCTTCATTACCTTGTATCTTCTTGATTACCTTAATGAAGTAGGTGGTCTTATCCCACCTTTTTCTAAAGAGAGAAAAAAAAAAAAAAAAAAATGCAGCTTCTGCATGAACTAACACTTCTTTTAACCCTAATAACTGTAGAGTTGTTTTGTACTCTTCATTCATGAACTTTATTGTTCTACATTCTGCTATCTTTTACTTCAAAGTACTAGAGTATGAACTTGTAATGCTTGTACTTTTTAAGAAAATAATGAAAAATAAACAATAAAAGTTAGAGGAAATGTTTCAACCCTCAACCTTATGGTTTACAGCTATATGCTCTAACTAAATTTTCTAGCGCTTTGTGGAACAGGAAAAACTCATGATGAGGAAACTTGTGACTGTAGTATGCAACATGGTATGTTGAAAATTCAAAATTGGAGACACTAAGTAAAGCCTCACAAATTGGAGAATTATTGCACGAGTTTCCATTTAATAGGATAATGGATGAAGGAACCAGGCCTGGATACCATCTATTAGCCTGAAAAACATAAAGCATTGATGAGGCTCGCTCAAAGCAGTTTATGTTTAGTACCAAAGTTGTGAAGCAAGAGAAGACTAAAGAAGTTCTCCTCATTCTTTAGCATCTCAAAGATAATAAATACTTTTCTGTGGCAGAAACACGCTAAATTCCTCCTGGTAAAGAAGATGAGTAATTATTGACATTTTTTCGGTATTGCTCTAATAATGCTCAAGAAAAAATACTTAGAGTGGAAGAAATATCATTTCATAATAGCATTTCATAAAACTCTCTACACTACTTAGACTCAATACATATTGTCCTATATATAAATATATGAAGGTAACTTTTGGTCTACCCTATAAATACAGAGTAATTCATAACTCTTTGAATATCTAAATGACTCTTAGATTTTCTAATTGATTTTTAATTTTTCTAGATAACTTTTAGAATTCTTGACTCATTTAACTCACATAGAAAATATAACAACTCTTAGACTTCTACTCTCATTAATTACAAATTAACTCTAACATCCCCCTTAATTTGTAATTTTTCATAATATCTTCAATTATTGATCTGAACCGCAACCAGAAAAAAAATCTCTTATGACAAATGCTCTTCTCATTGATTTATAAGGTGGAGACCTTTTATCTTCTTCAATCACCCTTTCTTCATCTTCCATGATAACTCCTTTTTTCATCTTCAACTTCAGCTCATTTAATTCTTTAATTATATCTTCATATTTGTTCTTCAGCTCTTCATAGACTTCATGCAAATCTTGCACAGATATCTTGACATCTTCAATTTCCTTAAAATGAACATCTTTTGTAATAATATTATAAATATTTTTCAAATAGATAATTGCTTGTAATGCTGCATTATTTTTTGCTTCCTTCTTTGTAATAGTTACATGACCATCATAAAACTTTTACTTATATCTTCAAAAATGACTGTTGCCACGAAGTTTGAAGAATGATCGGGTTCAAACTTCTCACTTGTATACTTTACTGGAGAAAAATTTAGTTTTTCAAGCATTTCTTTGAGCATTACCTTGTATGGCGCAATTACAACTATTACCTTTTCATCCTCCATTTTGCTCAATTGGTATTGTTAACGAGGTCTCTTATTTTTAACCTCTGAAGACTGCTCTTGTCTTCTTTTTCTTTTGCAAGGTCTCTTTTCTTATACTTGCACACTTCTCAATAGGTTTCTTTTGACTCGGAGTCTTATCACCTTGATGGAAGATTGAACAATTTCTTCACGAACTTCTTCCGACTCTGAAGTTGCTCTCCGCTTCTCTGGCTCTCTAGCTCTTTGGCTTTTTGGCACTCTGTCTCTCTTTTTTGCCTTAGGATTAACCAGGCTCTCTAACTCTGATACCACTTTGTTGATAATTTTTCGGTATTGCTCTAATAATGCTCAAGGAGAAATGCTTAGAGTGGAAGAAATATCATTTCATAAAACTTTCCACACCATTTAGACTCAATACATATTGTCCTATATATAGATATATGAAGGTGACTTTTGGTTTACCCCCATAAATATAGAGTAATCCATAACTCTTTGAATATCTAAATGACTCTTAGATTTTCTAACTCGTTCTTAATTTTTCTAGATAACTCTTAAAATTCTTGGCTCATTTAACTCATATAGAAAATATAACAACTCTTAAACTTTCACTCTCATTAATTACAAATTAACTCCAACAGTAATACCCTTAATCTATATATGGCTTTTATGTGATCTCGGTACATACTTCTCATCTATATCCACTACTTTAGAGATATTAAGCAAGCTGCTTTTTTGGAAGAATTATTACACGAAAATTATTGGAAAAGTCATGCAAAGCAACGCTGAGGTGATGCACAATTGAAGGAGGTTAGAACTCCTTCTAACAATAAGCCATGGCCCTCCTGTATGGTTGAGAAAAGAGACCTTGTTCCCAATTCTGAAGTTCCGAAATGGACTGCTAGAATCCTTTGTGGATGAGTAAAATACTCCGGTGAATTCCTCTGACAGCTGAAGCCCCGGATCAAGCTCATCATGTAAGATTAAGAGGGTAAAGAATGATAGTACATATTCTATTACTTTGTTCGCGGAGCAACTTAAAAAAGAAATGAAGGAGATGGAAAACTTCGTACGGTGTTCCACATTTTCATAATATAAAGTCACATCCCATGAAGGTCCCATCTGATATTAATCAAGTAGAATGAGATCAAATCGTCGAATGACATCACTCTTCATTCTTTTCCCTAGTTTTCTAGCCAGGTACTAGTTCTCACTTGATCCCTTGTAATTTATAATACAATTGGCAATAACTTATAATAAATGTGCCACAGCAATAATTGATCCTGCATTACCTGGATTTGTCGTATGACCTTCGTAATGGCTTTGGAAGAGAAAATATTCCTTTAGCGGCACTCAAATGGTTCGTACAATATTTTTGCACGCTTTTGGTGGGACACAATGTTGTATTATTTGTATCGTGACCGATCCATTGATGGGGAATAAAAAGATACCGGAGGTGTCAAACCAAATCCTTATATATATATATTTATTTATATTAGAGAACTCCTTAACGAAAGTTGGCACACACAACACTACAGCAAAATCGAATACAAAACATCTAGCCATACAGCATAAAAAGGCAGAAACAACCTAAACATAAGGAAGAAAGCACGATAAAAGATTTCTTATACATTTATCGCTTGTACGTATATGCTTCTTTTTTAGCTTTTTCCTTAGTTTATCTTTCGAACCAGGGCTAGGACTGCAGTAAGAGAACTTGATATTTTAGAATGTTTTAAGAAAAATTTTATTATCTTGATGAAGAGTCCAGGCATATGTTGGGCTGGTCATAAGCGAAATAGTGAAAAAAAAAAAATTACTGTTATGCTTGCCCAAAACGAAAGAATTATTAAATATAAATTGTTTGGTGTTTGTTCTCATAGATATACTACTCTTGTTATCAGCGAGAGATTTTAGGTTTGAATCTTGAATGGTGCTTCCTTTAAAAAAAAGAGTCTTGGATGGTGCATTTCTAAGTATTGAAATCTATGTGATTATAATACATGTGGATCTCTCTCTTTTTTCAAAAAAAATCTTATAGACTCTGTTGTGTGAATGAACTAGGACGAGGTTTCATACTCAGATCAAGGTTTCTTTCCTATAATTTTTCTTAAGAACAAAGTTTCTTAATCATTTCTCATATTCTTAAAACACATGCATGGTTTCAAGCATGAAATCTCACAATGAAAAGATGCTAGTTCACGTACGTCGATCTACTAAATTTTTGCCATGGTTCTAGTACACTCATAATTGAGTAGGTTAATCGTGTGGACGGCGACAACTCAATGGCACTCTTTGGTTAGTGTTTCATAAATTGACAGGAGTCTGCCATAAAAGAATATAGAAATCACCGAACCAAGGAGTACGCCAAAAGAGTTCACGGGCACTGAATTCGGGCCAATCTATCCACACCACTACAGCTTCGCTGATGAATAAGCCATGCGTGAATTAGTTTTCTAATTATATTTTATATTTAGTCTGTTGGATCCAAAGGAAGTTAGTAAGGTATTGTTTGGAACTTAAAAGCATTTGTCGTGGCTAATCAAGGATGGATTTGTCACTACATTGAGGTAACTGGTCCACCAAAAGTATGGGGTTCATTTTATTCTTCTTCATTAGGGAGAAGAAGATGGAATGATTTGTTTTCCAATGCGAGGCTTATTATTATTATTATTATTGTATATCATCATAATTTCTCCAAAACTCTATTGCCAAGAGTAGCAAATTTCTAGCCAAGATGCAATCACCCTCTCTTCTCCTGGTGAGTAAGAACCTATGAGATGGAAAGAAGCTTTTAAAAAAAATATAAAATAAAAATAAAAATAAAAAAGGAGGAGGTTTTGAGATGAGATCCCAAACTTATGGAGGAGGTCATCCTGTTTTAACCAAACCTGTTGCTACTCACACTAAATGATTGATTGAAATTATCCAAATGTGAAAATAAATGAGTTTTAGAAAATTATTTTTCCAAAACAAATCTATATCTACATTCTGATTATCATGCATACTCTCCTCCAATGAAAAGAGAAATTAATAGAAAATGTGAAATTTTAAAACCATACATATTTTCCCTTACATGCGGCCCACATGTCTAGCACTGTATAGCTAATATGATTATTAGAATGGATTATACCCATCAGTGCTTCCCCTCCAAGTGGATTGCATATAGACTCGTTAATAATCCCCCGCTGATGGCTAGGGAAAGAGGAGTAAGATGTGTGAAATAGTTCACTCTGGCCAAGTAGTTGTAGCCCTTCTTATATGCACCATAGCATAGCTGATTATTGATTGAGAAAATTTTTTTAAAAACTATGTGTGCATTAGGTGACCATTTTAGGATCATCCTAATGATTTTGAATCACTGATTATTCTAATTCTAAAGTGATCTAATCTTCAATAATCAAAGATCACTATATTTGTTATAATATATCACAGTAATTAAGGATCACTGGTCATCTAATATCACCATGTTGGGTATGACATGCAAATGCAAGATTACTAACCAAAAAATACTAAAATTACTCCTATTAAATTTATATTATATTATTATATATAACATATATAATATAATATACTAAATTATATCATATGTTATAATATATAAACTAATATTATATATATAATATAATATAGTATAATATAATATAATATGATTCAATAAATTAAAGTATAAAATAATAACAACATCATATATTATATCTTATTTAGTATATTATAAATAAAATATTACTAATATAATATAATTTAATATTATTATATTGTTATTATATTATAATATTATATTATAATATAATAATATAATATATTAATTATATATATTATGTTATATAAATTATTATTATTATATATTTATTATAATATGAGGTATTTTGGCTTATAAATTTTAGTCTAAGATCATCGTAAGGAGGTGATCTTATATCACTATCCTTTAGGATATAATAAGATCACTCTCTTGAGAGGTGATCCATAAGGTGAAAATGATTTTAGATCATCATCACGTAGGATCACCCCAATGCAATCAAACGAGGTAATCACATTACCATTCCATTGATCATCGATGATCCTATACGAATCATCCCATACCAAACACCTCCTATATATTATGCCCCAAACTAGCTCCAGACTAGAAATGTGATATAACTACATATCCTCTAGAATATAATTCAAGAGAATGCAAGGCCTAAAAATATAACAATTTCATAATAACATAATGTTATTGTTAATTTTCAAATTCTAAGAAGTTCATAGGTATGATAATAAAATTATTTTATTGTAACTTCCTTTATTCATCAAGTAATAGAATAATTTAACTGTTTTGCTTCTCACTTAATCTCAATCATTGCTTGCTAATAGAGGTTGGCTCTTAAAAAGAAAAGTAAAATATGGTATGAGCTAAACAACTCATAATCTTCACATACATAATGATCATAAATGTATTCATCAAAGAAAACAATCATGTGAAAAATTGTTTATCATAAAAATATGATGAAATTTACTTTTTAACATAACTAATATTGAAATATCTTTATCAATCACTGCGCATAACCAACATATCAAAATAAGGCATTAAAATAGTGTTTCAATAAATAATTGTGTACCCAAGATAAGAAATGGATTACATATCCCAAGGTGTACTCAAAAAAGATATCTTTTTAATATTGAACTATCTCTAGTCATGATCCAGTTTAGGATCAGCAATCAATAATATCATGATGTAGCCCATGATTAACAATCAATAATATCACAACCCAACTCATGAGTGACAATTCATAAATAATGTCATGATCTAGCCTGTGATCAGTAATTCAACACAAGGATGACACTTTAGCCACAAAAAATGGGGATGGAGAAAGAAAAATAGAGAATAAAAATAACTCAGTGCGGAGGCCTTCCGTGTCAATGGTGGTTGTGATCTCATTAGCTAGCCAACCCAGCTAACCAATTCTGATGATCAATAAGCTTCGATGATGATTGACCTTGATTAAGAACAAGAGAAATAGGGGAGATAGGGAACATCCTGATTCCACATTTATTAGTGGCCTTTGATGATCGACTAGTGACCATTAGGATAAGACATAGAGGAAGAGAGAGAGAAACAGAGAGGCAAAGTCTAACCTGAGGCTGATTGAAGCTTAACCCAGGAGGTAGAAGAAAATATCACTTGTGACTCAATTGAAACTCAATGGTGATATGATATTTTTGATGGTGGATGGGATTTAAATAAGAGAAGAAGAGGGGTTGTACTTGGCTTCTAATTTCCCCTCAAAGCCCCTTCCAAGTTCAGCCCTATTTAAGCCATTTACCACTAGTCTCTCCGATGTCCATCATCTTCAAGTGTAACTCATCGAGTTGACTTAGAGTCAACTCGATTGAGTTCTACACATGCTATTCATAATTTGATTCATCGAGTTGACTCAGCCAGACCAATATCTTCTTATACAATTTAAGTGGGTTGGTGAAATGGACCAAATCTTTGATTTATACTAGAAATATGACTACCTGATATGGCCATATATCTTTTAGGGTTTAATCTTGAAAAATATATAACACTTAAAAATATACAAATTCATAATAAAATAATATCATTATTAACTTCCAAAATCTTAAAATTGTTTAATTATGTACAACTTCCTTTATTCATTCAGTATTAGAATAATCTAACTATTCTACTTCTTACTTGAGTCCCAGTCATAGATAGCAGCTGCTCGGAATCTATGGTATTGAAAAAAATATATAAAATATGATATGAGCTCAACATCTCAGTAAGATTCTGAGCACATATACACATGCATAATGATCATAATTACATTCATTGATACCATGATATAAACATTATAAATTATAAAAATATCATGAAATGAATTTTTTAACATAATTGATTTTCAAATATCTTGATCAATCACTAAACATATCCAAATCATCAAAATAGTTGTTTCAATAAGTTATAGTGTCAAATCATAATCATCAAAATAATTAGATAAGAAATAGATTCCATATCCCAAAGTCTGCTTAGATAAGTTATTTTTTTAGTATCGGACCAGTCTTAGTCGTGATCCAACCTATGACCAGCAATCCATAATGCCATGATCCTATCCACAACCAATAATTCATATAGAATGCTATAATCTAGCTCATGACCGTGAATCCACAATAACAAAGCTTGTCCAACCCTCTTATTCAATCTAGTTATACATACCTTTAATTTAAATAATTTAATTATAAAATTCATATATATCATGCTCATAATATTTTAATGTAAATATCATATGCTATCGTAAGTCATGCACACAATGCTCGTCCATGTTATCATCCATATGCAAACAACAAGAATCATCATTAATTATAGGGCAAACAAGCATGCAAAGGGTTCTTACCTCCATCAAAAATAAAATCTAATTTAATATTCAAACTTAGTGTGCAAGAACGTCTGATGCACTCAATTAATTTAAAATAAACAATATTTACCATAACAATATCGAAAAATTAAAATCTTACTAATTTTAAATTTTCAATCCCTAATTTTTAATTCTCCAAAAGTTTTCCAACTTTTCAATTTAACTCTACTTCTAGCTTTTTCACAACCTAACCAAATAATAAAATTATTCAAAATAAAGAACAGAAATTTACCTCAAACAAGGAAGATCCTATACCGTTCTACTTTGGATCCAAAACTACTATCCACCTATACAAGATTATTGGACTATAGTGAGAGGATCAATCTAAGAGAGGGTATGAGCAATTTGAGTCATAGACTAGAAAGTATCTAGCAAGGTCTTTCTCGCAGTCAAGCCAAAGAAAGTTAAAGATCTCAACCCGGCTTCCACGAAGAGGTTGGAATAGAGGTGGGTTGTGGCCCCCTTGCCCATGTAGTGGGCTCCATATGATCTTCACTCTCTTTTTCCTTTCTTTCACAGAGAGAGAGAGAGAGAGAGAGAGAGAGAGAGTAACACTGCCGGTTAAAGAAGGAAAAGGGCCTTTATCGAGTTATAACAAGCCCAATATCACTGGATTGGCCCAGCCAACTGTTTGGCAATTGGGATGCAATTGAAATTGTCTACTCTTTTCTACCCCACAGAGAGCAAGTCCATGCAGAGTATTCCATAACCAAGTCATGTTTGAGTCAAACCAGGGCCGGCTTTGATTGAACCCAAAACTCGAACCGAGTTCTCGTTGCACCCCCTCCACCCTCTGATCCTTGTAACGTTTTGGACCCTAATTTTATCCATTGCACGTACACCATAGTCATGCCATGGAATCTCTAATATGCTCATCCACATGGTGCACACTAAAGATGTTTGGTTCTTGTCTAAAATGTCTGTGGAGAGATCTTAAAACCATGACCTCTTTTTTCTTTTTTCTTACTTGTAGTCTTTTATTAGTATCATTACAAGACAGATTTAAACTCTTACAAAATTAACTCCCAATGCAATAGCCTATAGAATAGAGGAAAAGCTTCAGTCTAGAACACTACATGCTCAAAATTGATTGCAATATTTGCCAGACTCTCGAAGTAATAAATTTGATCCCCCATGCTGCACCCCAGCAATGCATTTTGAAATCACGCATTAATATTAAAACTTGTTTAGAGCTTGCTTTTTGGTGAAATTGTGTCCTAATGCAGACAGAGTGCCACAAAGGCATGGAACGTGATATGGCACCCACCACCACTGCGTTCTCATCCCAGGTGCCATGGCACGGGACTACCTGATCAATGAGGCTATGAGAGCTCCTGCTTAAGGTTTCCATTGGGCCCATTCCCCTGGTACATTGAGGAGACAAGCTGGTTCTCAATATATTTGTTGCACAAGTATTGGCGTTGGGCTCATGCTGTGCACCAAATGTCTACTTCCACCTACTGCTGGAGGTAAGCCAAACAACAATTTGAATGCGTGATGCCTCGTTTCCCATTGCACCAAAATTTTAATTGCCAGTATCTGGAAAGGAAGTCAGGTTAATGTTTTCATGATGCAAAAGACTTTATAACCGCCTCATTTGGCTGGATTCGTAACCTTTTTGCATTATATTCAAGCTTTTATTGTTCACCTGCCACAAAGAGAAGACAATCCATCAAGACAGCAATACAATTCTTAGCTACCAATGCAACTTTATTGCATGTGCCCTCTCTAAACCACAGTGGTGCAAGTACACAGAACCAAAGCAGTTGCAGCAATCACAGCCCCAACCTCCACAACACCTGTCAACTTTGAAATCATTGATCCCGTCGATGTTGAATCACATTCAATCATCTCCATAAATGCTTCGAAATTAGACTTCCAAGTTCATCATTCAATTTTCCTAGCCAAAAAAAGGCGGTCATCGATTTATAGTCATGCCTCCTCCTCTTTTTAAGGGTCTCATAGAGCTCTGGGGGTTCCATGGTGGACAGGCGTTGAATTGGTGATGTCCCAAGGTTTCCAATGAGACATGGCATGAGTTAAATTGATGATGGAAGTAGCTGTATGAGAAAACTTTGTTGCGTGGCATCAAGGCATCATCAACAGCCTGCCTAATGTCAACCTCCACCGGTTGCGACCATATTCTTTCCCTTCTCTCTCATCCATTATAGAGTAAGAGAGTGATTAGCACAAGGGTCTCTATTATTGGCTATCGTCAATCAGTATGCCACATTAGTCCTCGTCTGTTGACTTGTCATCTCTCGTCTCTTTCATTAGATCTTGTGACGATCATGAGGGTTACCATCTGCACGTTGGACTCTACAGTTGTACCTGAGTATGTAACAGCCTATGTTGCACTACTCTTTTTTTCTCAAAATAATGGTGTAACAACAGGAAGAGAGACAAATCCTTGTTATCGCTCTAGGAAAGGTGGTCTCGGTGATGGAGAGAGAGAGAGAGAGAGAGAGGCCACTTCATCGAATTTTAATGCAAATATAGACAGAACGTACATTTTTTTTATTTTTTATTGTTTTAGATTTTTTAAAGGCGCGATCAGATCACTGCATTTAGAATCAGAGGCTCAAGCTAGCTCAAGCAAAACCAAGTTAGGTAAGGATTTTGAGGCCTAAACCTAGCCCAACCTGTTACTCTTTTTATCTAACAAATGTAACCATGCCGGATCATGATTTTGATTTAGTCTAAATCAATGTATATTTTTTTTTATCTCTCGATCCGATTTTTAGCTAAATTTTTTTTGTAAATGTAAAAACCGATTTAAATTTTAAAAAAATTAATACAGAACGAGCTATGCATATATATTATATAGACTTTCATTTGTACTGTTAATAAAATTCAAATGCTAAAGTATATGTGAATAATAGGTTATGTGAAAGATATATTTTTTTACATTATAAAAACTGAGCTATTATTTGACCATATAAAGTTTGCTATAAAAATCAATCTCATAACCATATAAAGAAAGTAGAGATAATTAAACCAATAAATCGAATAAAACGAAATCAAATTTCTTTAATCGGCTTCATTTACAAAAACAGTAGACTCAATTTCGATTTTAAGAAATCCGTTCATTTACTTAATTTAGCTTCGAAAATACCTCTAAATTCGCTCGGTCTGACCCATTCACGCTTCTACTACAAAGATAAAATGGAGGCCCAGCAAAGCAGGCTGTTAGATGCCTCGTTAAACTTTATCATTCATACACTACGTTAAAGCTTTGCATGCATCAAGAACCGAGCACTAATCTACACGTAAAACCTCATTTAAACTGAGGTAAGAAGCTTGCTCTCTCGAGAGTATGGTTACTGAAAGAAAATTTCTTTCTTGAGTTTATACAAATGCAACACTTGTTAAAGATACTGCAGACAAAAAGGAAGAGGCCGGAAATGCATCGTGTCCAAGCTCCCACCCTCCCTCTTTTATTTGAGGCCAAAGAAATAGAAATCATACAACCATCAAAACTTCGCACCTATTCCTCAATGCTCAACAAGAAAGAAAGAAAGAAAGAAAGAAAGAAAAAGTATAGAGCATATCATAAGGAGCCTTCTTTAATTTTTTATCAGGTTTCTTTTGGACAAGAGACCTCTTGATTTCTTTTCCTCCGAAAGGCACGGCTGAAGAAAGAGCTGGTTGATCTGTGGAAAGGGCTTTCGTGTGAAAGAATGGCTTTTTCAATCAGGGCACAGTCCTTTTGGATGCTTGCTGCCACCTAACAGTGCCTAAAATTCCTCAAAGCCAATGCCACCTCCAAGTGTTCACAAGGGCATCTTTGTTCACGAGCTTTCCAAGCTTATTAACAATCCAAGAGGTGCTCATTGCTTCAGGAAGCATCCCATTAAGAAGAGAAAGACATGGAAACAATAAGAAAAAAAAGGCTACATCTTGCCCTGTGTTGCAATCTCTCTATTATAATGCTTTTTGGTTAATGGGGAATAAAGATGTTGGATTTTCTTCAAGCTTTAGAAGCAGCCCATATCACCTACCAGAGGGCTACGTAATGTAGCACATCATGTCAATAATAGAGATTAATTGCGATGGACACGATAGCACCGTCAACAAGAAATCCAGAATTTTCTGGGGAAAGAACGAAATAAAGAATGGAAAAGGAGTCATTGGAATCAATGCTACACTAAGGGGCAACAGGAGAGTGCGCAAGAAAAATAAATGCCACAGATTTGTAAACAACTTGTAGTACTTGTCATGTTACACGTTATAAATTATATTGCATTGCGTAACTCTTTGATAGTCCTTGGGCTTGAAGCGATCTTGCATGTCCAATGATTGACTAGGGAAAATACAACCTGAAGACTAATAGACCCTTTGCCTATGTAGCACAACTCCTGCTTGCAAGCCTCACACATCTCATTGTCACCAGTAATGTAAAACAGGTCATGCCTAACATAGCCCGCAATGAATAGTACCAGACCATGCTGCCGTGCTAGGCCAAGGGTTCGAGGCCTATGGGCCACAGCCGGCCGACACGGCCCACTTACAGCATTTTCATCATAAATAACTATATTTCAGATATATTTTGATCAATTTAATATAAAAAAATCCAAAAAAAAAAAATCAATAAAAAAAAAAAAAAAAAAAGAAAGTCGCCATGTTGTCATGGTGTAAGGGCAGTACTGTGTGGGCCATGAAATCATAGGTCAAGCAGGTCATGGGCCGGCCTGGCCCAACATGGCCCGTTTTATATTGCTAATTGCCACTTTGCCTCCATAGAAACATGCATCACTATGTCCACTGACACGTCACCAACCTCCTTTGTATATTTTCTTTCCTCTATGGCTTCATCCCATGTAGACTTCAATAAAATTAGAACTTAAATACATAGTTCAAGTGCCTTTAATGGGGGTAGTCCCAAGTAGTCCCATATCAAGAGGGTGGCACTCTCTATTCCTCTAATAAGCTAGATGGCAATAACTCAAAAGCCTTGAAACATAAGACGATCATTGGATATTTCATTAATAGATTGTTGTTTCAGACTCTTTATCTTGCAGATAGTGGAATAAAGAAATGGTCGGAAAAACACAAAGAAGAATATATAGGACTCTGGGAATATTTGTTCTACGTCAAAGATAGAGAAAGAATGGAGAAAAGATGGAGGAGGAAGAAGAGATGGGGGCATGCTGTCTATTATTCCCAGCCATTACTTAAACTTCTAATCCATTGAAAGAGGCCATCGCGTCCACTTAAATTGATGCCCCTTACTGGTAGCTGGCAGATTCATAGAACTCTTCTATTCTTTTTTCGAAGTCCACTTCATGGATTAGGGACCATGGAATTCTAGTACTCAGAGAATTTTACTAAGCATGATCTAAGAATCTAAGCTTCCGTCCAAAAAGCTGAAGTAGAATTCACTTGGTAGTTTTCACCACAATATTCTGTTAATGAGTCAACCAACTTTTTTTTTTTTTTCTGTCTGATTTATGGAATTATAACTTTTTTATGCAGTAAATCCAACGCCACATATTTAGTTCTTCCACAGAATAATGGATTATAAGCTACACAACGTTGCTAGTCTATTTTCAAAAAATGATTAAAATAAGAACTTGTGTTAGATATTTTACTAAAAGGAAGCTTCATTCACATAAGCACTTATGTACTACGCTTTATATGATGCTTTTGCTTTTAAGTTATTATTCTGATTTTGTTTCTTATTCTAAGTCACTACATTTTCCTTAACAAATAATAAAATTTATAGTTGCGCATCTATTGACCAGAAAGTATCCCATTTGCATTAAAAAGGAGGGGAAAAAAAAAAAAAAAAGGAGTTCCATATACCTCTTTTTAATTAATATTAATATTTAATAACATTTTTTTAAAAAAATATTGTTGGCAATGGGATATTCTCCCCTCTAAATACTATTCCAAAGAATGCGTATGCACTCTTAACAAATCCCACGGCCCTCTCACTTTTGAGATATATCTATTGATTTATCTTCAAGTAAGCCATGTTGGTCGGTGCTAAGCATAAATGACACGTAATTATTATCAAAAAGAATGAACGCACACAAAATCATAATAATCACAAAATAATCATGCACCAAAGCATGAAATATATATATTATTAACTCTTTCTCTATCCATTTAAACTTTTAAAATTAATTAGTTAATCAATATGTGTTGACCTCACATTGATTTTGATGATCACAAAACAATTAAGTTACTACTGAGTTTGGTGAAGAACCATAATAAAATGCAGTAGGCATACATAAGTCACCAAGATGAATAAAATGGATTCCAAGCTCTTAATTAAGTTTACGGTTTAAGAAAGAAATTTTTGTAGAGAATTAAGATTAAAGAAGATTGTCTCAAGCTCCAATCAAGTGAAATCCAAATGTTTGGAAAAGTTATTCCATGAAGAAAGTTCAAGACATAAGAGATATGACACTAATTTTTATCAAAACAATAAGTTCTCTTGGTCTTGGATTGAGTTTTTAAGTTTTGGAATGATTAATCAACTCTCATGCCAGCTACTGATGCTTAAAATGAAAAAATTAGAGAGTTTGAAGCCATTAGACAACTCCCATGCTAGCTACTGGTGCTTAAAATGAAAAAATCAGAGAATTTGAAAGCTACTGGTGCTTAAAATGGAAAAATCAGAGAGTTTGAAGCCATTAGCGGACTCCCATACCGGCTAACAAGCTAAAGCTGTGCCACAGAAGTTTTTACAGAAGCTTCGAATAAGTTAGTTGACTAAGTAGTCGACTACTGTGGTCTGACAGTGAGAATTTCCAAATTGGTCGACTAAGTAATCGACTACTGTTGCCTGGAGAGTGAATCTTCCCAAAGTAGTTGACTACCATGCCGACTAACTGGTAGGACTATACAGTAACTGCTAGTTCTGACATTCTAACGATCAAAAACGGCTAGTTTAACGTTCCAATCCCTCAATGGACTATAAATATACGTAAATGGGATGGATTAGAAGGGGGATTTGGAGTGCTTTTGAAGGACTAAAAGTGGGGAAAAGAGAGAAGAATCAAGAGGAAATTCAGCCTTCTTCCATTTAAAGAGGAACTGTGCAGCAAAGCTTGGAAAGCCATTAAAGCTTATTCAAGGCTCCAACCAATAACTCAAGAAGCTTCTTCAAGTGCTCATAACTTCAGCATTTAAAGAGGAGAAGCTCATTTAAGGAGGAGACTTTCAAAATCTATAAAGTGCTATTATTGTTTCATTTGCTCATTAAGGAGCTGTATTTTTTACATCTTTGTTTCCTTGTATGCAGTTTGAGTTTTAACTTGGTTGAAACTTGTGTAGGGTGTGCCAAACCCAAAATTGGTGACTTGTAAGGCTTACTTGTTTCTAGTAAACAAGAAGTTAGCTGAAATAGTTAGGATAAGGCTCCCTTATGCCTAAAAAACAAGAAGCTAGATGGGTTAGCTAAGATTGTAATAATTTGTGAAATGATTAGTGGAAAAAATTCTTAAAAGATTCTTGGGGAGTGGACGTAGGTGCAAGGATTGGCACCGAACCACTATAAATCTTTATGCTTATGTATGTGCTTATTGTTATTTGTTCTTCCAATCATCACTCCACTCTCACACAGATTTCATTGTTTTGAAATATTGCACATACTTGCTGAAAATTCTCAAAGAACCCAATTCATCCCTTCTCCTTAAGTTATTTAGCTGGGCAACAATATGATATCAAAGCATAGATTTGCTACAAGTTGTAAATTCGGATCTCCTGGCTATTTATTCAATCATTCGAATTACTATCTTACTTCATTTCAATTATTATTATTATTATTATCCTTTCACATGTAAGGTCCGAGCTACACGTAATTAACATGTTGAGTATGTTAAGTTCGATATACATTACCGATCTTTTTTTAATCAAATTAAATTTTTAAAATTAATTAATTACTCAACGCAACATAAGTGTTGGCATCCTCTCTTCTAAGTCTTAGAAGTGGGAGCAGCATGAAAGCTTTATAAGAAATGAGGCGTTCCTTCTTTCCAACAGGGTTCAATTAAAATGTTTTTTCTTTTTTTTTTTCTTTTTTTGGCCTTTTCTCACGCCTTTTGGCTACAATTCATATGCACGGCACAATCCAGATAAAGTGGGAAGCATGATGAAATTTTCTGCAAGGTTGTAGATAGATGTTGGGAGTTATCGCTTGGCTGAAATCAATGGCATCCCCTTGAAGGAGAGAGATACCTCCAATCATTGGCGTTGCAACTTGGCTGCAAGAGAGTCCGGCGATTTAGATTCCGGGAGTTCCCATCAGCTGCAATCCACTACTCTCTCGGGTGGTCCCACCATAAGTGGCCGGTCCTGTGGGCCCACCCCTATCCTAGTCACTGTTGGAACCAGCCTGTCGGATTTCCCTCCATGGATTGGATCAGCACGAATCCGATCCAAAACTCCAAGTAGATATCAACCAGAAAAAAAATGGCTCCATCCAAACCCCATTTCAAAGGATGAAAGGTTGAAACCAATTGCAAGAAATGGTCGATATCTAGCCAAAAGAAAAGAGTGGGGGTGATTGAATGAGACGAGGATAACCCGGGGGTGTGATCGTACGTGGCTGCGTGCGTGTGTGAATGTGAGACGACACCACTGCAGATGGTTCAAAGATACCAAGTATATTGGAACCTGTCACTTCTATCTAATTAACTGACGCAAAGTCGACAAGGTTATCGACATCAAACAACTCAATAATCGTAATCATGAAAGTTCCTCGAGGTTTCCATTTGGAAAATAAACCTCAATAATGACTTAGAGAGTCAATGATTTGTTTGTTTTTGTTCTCTCCATGGCTTTGTTCCTATGGTACCATGCCATCAAAGTTGATTATATTATCCATGATGAGTTCAATTTATTCATTGATGCAAGAGCTCTCTCTATAACGTCTCTCTCTCTCTCTCTCTCTCTCTCTCTCTCTCTCTCTCTCTCTCTCTCTCTCTCTCTCTCTCTCTCTCTCTCTCTCTCTCTCTCTCTCTCTCTTTCCTTTCGGCAAAATCAATTGCAGTATGGTTCAGGATCATCTCTACCTTTTTATCTGGCTTTGTTCTTGAAGATGACTTCACTATTGTTATAGGATGGATGAAAGGTACTTCTCATTATCTTCACACAATGCTTCTCCCTTATAAAACTGCAATATTCATTAAACACATCTCCAAAAGAGTGAATCAAGCAGCAAATCTCCTTGTTATTAAAGCAACACATATTTCTCACAATATATGATGAACCAACAATCTTCCTGATGAATTGAGCTCTATTTTGAATGCAAATACTAGAGGTATGTTATTTTCTCATCACTTCTAAAGTAACTCTTATAAAAAATAAAAATAAAAAATAAGCAGTTTATCTCTTTCTGATTTGATGTTCATGCCGGACACTTGGTAAGACTAACTTTAATAAGTCATTTCAAAGATTATTTAACAAATTGGTTTTCACTTTATTCTCTAAGAATACATCCACACATTTACAAAGCAAAACTTGAATATCCTATATATGTACTAGAATAAAAAATTAGTGAATAAATTATATTTTTAAAAAGAAAATATTATAACATCGATATAACAATTTGTTTTTTGAAAAAAAGATAATAATATTCATTGATATTTCATTGACATCATCAACTTTAGTGAATATGAAACTTGAGTTTTGATCTCTCATATCATAAACAAGAGATCATCAATTTCATCAACTTGCTCCATTCTCTTAGTACATGACTCAAAGAAGTTCTTGCCATATAAATCAGATTTGGTTGGCATAATTTGGTCTAATTCACTGTTCTAGATCAGCTTGTTAGCACCTCCAAAACTTGTAAGAGATCTAGATATCCAACAAATGTTGGCATCCTACTTCATTGCCCATGCAATAGTACGGGCATATTATGCACCCATCCCATTATGCCCTTGCTATGTCCAATATGGGAACCCATTCAAGATTAGATTCGAGCACCATCACAAAAAACATGGTTACCCCTCTATATGGGAAGCTTCCATTAAACATGGTTACCCCTCTATATTGACTGTATTATTCCTTCGAAGACCAAAACAGCTCTGGCCTCCACTTATATAAAGCCCTGCTCCTTCTCCGCGCACACCCGGAGGAGAGAGCTGCCTTCCTGTCACCCATGACTTCCCCCTCACTCCCTCACCCTGTAGACTAAATCAAATCCCACCCTAGATATGGTCGGGCTGCCTAAAACCAACGATCCCGGCAAGATCCTATCCGATGCTTGGGATCACAGCGGCCGGCCCGCCGTCCGATCCCGATCCGGTGGCTGGACCAGCGCCGCCATGATCCTAGGTACCTACATATGCTTCTCTCTCTCTCTCTCCCTCTCTCTCTGTATCTCTACATCCTAACTCTAGTTTTCACATCCAATCGAATCTAAATTCCGTTCAAATTAATCAGTTGTGGAGCTGAATGAGAGGCTGACGACCCTGGGCATAGCCGTGAACCTGGTCACCTACCTGACCGGCACCATGCACCTGGGCAATGCCGCCGCCGCCAACACCGTCACCAACTTCATGGGCACCTCCTTCATGCTCTGCCTACTCGGCGGCTTTGTCGCCGACACCTTCATCGGCCGGTACCTCACCATCGCCATCTTCGCCGCCGTCCAGGCCTCTGTAAGTCACCACAACCCTCCCTCCTTCCCATATAAATATCAACGATCATGCCATCCGTCTCACCGGAAGAAAGTGGCTTGGATTTCTGAATAAAGGGTGTGGCCGTCCTCACAATATCAACCGCTGCGCCGGGACTGCGACCGCCGGCATGCGCTGAGATAGCGTCATCCGATTGCGTGAAGGCTTCTGCGGCGCAGCTGGGGGTGCTGTACCTGGCGCTGTACCTGACGGCGCTGGGAACAGGAGGGCTGAAGTCGAGCGTGTCGGGATTCGGGTCGGACCAGTTCGATGAGACGGACGAGGAGGAGAAGCACCAGATGATGAAGTTCTTCAACTGGTTCTTCTTCTTCATCAGCCTCGGCTCGCTGCTGGCGGTGACGGTGCTGGTGTACATCCAGGACAACCTGGGCCGGCGGTGGGGGTACGGGCTGTGCGCGGCGGCCATCGTGGTGGGGCTGGTGGTGTTTCTGTTGGGGACGAGGCGGTATCGGTTCAAGAAGCTGGTGGGAAGTCCCCTGACGCAGATCGCGGCGGTGGCGGTGGCGGCGTGGAAGAAGAGGGGGCTCGAATTGCCGCCGGATCCTTCGATGCTGCATGATATCGATGGCAGCTCCGGCCAAGGGAAGGAGAAGGGGTCTAAGAAGTGCAACGGGAAGCAGAGGCTGCCGCACACCAAACAATTCCGGTAATTCCCTCTCCTTTCATCTCTCCCTAACGGCTAACGGCTTAACGTCTAATAAGCAAAGGAAATTTTTTTTTAAAAAAAAATTAAGGGTATTTGAAAAGTGGAGCTCGAAAGTTAGTAGTATAATTTTTAATCATTATTGATTAAATCTAAGAGTCTCGATTTCTATATATGCTTATCTATCTCACATGCATACTTATTTTATAAGTATACATATTTATTCATCTATTTATTGTATATTTTTATATTTTTAACATACATCCTTATTCATCCATCATACATACTTTTTTTATTACATATTTATTTATTTACTATGTATAGTTTTCAAGAACTACTTATTAAAATAAAATAATATAAAATTTTTTTATTAAAGTATGGTTTATAGAAAGACTATCCGATAAAATTTTAAGAAACTAGGACGACAAAAAGTCATTTGACACGTAGCTAATGAAAGTGGAAACCTAGCTACCAAATCTCCTAAGAAATTAACATGACAAAAAGTCACTTGATGCATAACTAATGAAAGTGGAAACCTAGCTACCAAGTCCCCTGAGAAATTAACATGACAAAAAGTTACTTGACACGTAGCTAATGAAATAAGTTGTCCTACGGGGAGGGAGCAGGCCATAAGCATATTTATCATGTATGGCCAATGCTGCATGTTCTAGGTAAGTGGACCTTCGGAAAAGTTGCATGCAGGGGCTGCGATATGCTACCAATTTTTTGACGTGCCTTTTATTACCTTTTTTTCACAATGAAAAAGGGAACATGAATCTTAGGATAAGCTAATTATTTCAATAATGTTGCCGTCACAGGAGGGTTTGGGTATAGGTTCAATGTAAGTTATTACCTTTGCCCTGTTGAAGCCACGCCACTTTCTTCCGTATGGTTTTAACTTTTAGAAAAGTGATCAATGGACATGTAGCGCTCTCATGTGCTCAACAAGCCTCTCTAAACAATAGAGTTAAAGGATCGCATGAACTATAGCAGATAACATGGTGAAAGCACATACTAACAAGTATTTAAATTTTTATCGATTATACATAGAAAAAATTTTAAATATTTATATAAAATTAAAATATCTAAATAATACTTTCTGATTAATCTTTTTGTATAAGACTTTCAATTATTATAAATGGTATTAGAGTGAATCTATTCCTTGGGTCATGTCGACTAGAAAATAATGGAGACGGGCTCTTTTGAAATTGATCATGAGTTAATCATGATTTTTATTATTATATTTGGATTGTTTAAACTTGAATCTGAATATGTGAAAGACTGTACTGATAAGTGTTTAGTTCCACATTAACTATATACCAAGTAGAAATTAGATATTTATATAGGATTAAGAAATTCAAATAATACCTTCTAACTAATCTTTTTTTATGACATTCTATGTTATTATAAAATGGAATCAAAGCAAACACAATTCATGACTCATGTAAGCTAAGAGAACATTATTAATAAGCTTTATGTATTTATGATTGAATTTAAACCCTCAACCTATTAAGAATTCTTGAGCTTTAATAGGATAAGTAGGTATTTAGTCCTACATGAGCAATGCAGTAGGAAAATCATAAGTCCTTGGCTATTTCTTACTTAGATTAATAACATTATCTGCAAACAAATATGATATAGAGAATTTATTTATGCAATTTCAATTTTATGCGTGCTTTATCATTATCATATGCAACCATAGCCGGTGATGATAGGCACCGCACAAAAAGTGGAAAACATGTAGACAATGTCAATTGATGTTCCACAAAGAAATTATGTGGAGGATGTTTGCTGCTCTTTATCACGTCCCCATTTATAAAATGAGGTTCATATTTGAGAAGATATGAACCGTTGGCAATTGTCATAATCAAAATTGCTTTTATAACCTTAGAAAAATTAGAAGGGTAAAATATTCGTTTAATATTAGTATAATCATGCATGCACAACTTTAGAAATCCTTTCAAGAAAATTAAAATAATTTAGAGTCTATTTAGATGACCAACCCTTTAGCTATTAAGGGCCAACATATAGCATAAGTAACCTAACCGATCCCTATCGGCTATCGGGCCAACAACTCTTAGTTAAACCCTAATAATAGCTGTGTCAAACACAAAGTTAAATTGCTATGTCCTCATTTCTTCGTAGTTTTGAACTGTATTATTATTTGTCTCCACTTTAAACAAGTGAAGGAGATGTTTGTGTCGGTCGATTTCGCGAGCCCAGACTCTCCGATCTTTTGCGTTTGTCACGTGGACTGGGGCAAAACCCATGTGGTTCGCCTCGACTGGCCTCACCTCATCTAATGTCGTTCTTGTGATATTAAAAGGCTTATGAGATTTCTTATGGACTTGGGCCAAAGCTAATGGCGACAAAAGCGTGGCACCAACTTTTGCCAAAAGTCCAAGGTGGAGCATCTTCCAGACGGATTGCCGGCATCTTGCATGTGAAATAGATGTGATGGTATAGCACTTCTAGGTTGGCTCTTTTTTTCCTTGATAAAGTCTCAGAATGATAGAACTATGGCAAATCAAAGTTCATAATTTCTCTTTAGTGCACGTGCTGTAGAGAACGGTGCCTTTTGTCAGACTCAAGTCTTATTAAAAATTAAATGATCCTCTTAGAAATATAATTGAAATGAAAGAATCTAAGTCAGTCCATATTTATCCATCTAATTAGATGCTAAAGTATTTCCTTTCCACAAAATAGATATATCCTTCTAGCAGGACAAGAAATATTCCTTCCAAAATTTATTCTACAACCATCCCTCCAAACAGTGTAAGAAATATTCCTTCTAAAATTTATTCTACAACTAAACGCCACTTTAAATTATCATCCATGCACAGCGGACTTAGAAAAAAAAAATGAAAATAAATCATAGATCATCAAATATACTAGCTAGCCTTTACTTAGAAGGTAACATGTATTGTTTAATTTGGGCCTTAATAACCTCTTTGTAATTTTATGCTATCTTGTTTCGGTGTTTTCAATAACTTTTTCATTTTGTACTTAAATGGTTGTCTGGTTTATTTCTTTCTCATAAGACTCCTTTAATTAACCGTCATAATGATTTTTCTTGTTAGTAAAATCACTAGTGATAACATCATCATTGATCTAACATCATTGATTACTAGTGATCACAGACTACTATGCTTGGTACATCATGAGAATGAAAAATTATTATGCATACAAATCAATAATATTCTTAAAAACTTTTTTACATAATATATTTTAATATTATATAATAGTATTATTATTATATTATACTATATTATATATATATATACATAATAATAATTAGTGTAATATAAAATTATATATTATATATTTATTATATATAATAAATATATATGATATTATAATATTGATTTCTATGTCATAATAACTAATATTATTATATATTATATTAATTATAAATATTATAATATAATATATAATATATAGTTAATATATATAATAATAATAATTAATATTATAATATATGATAATATATTATTTTATAATATTTATATATATATTATATATAATACATTATATTACATTATTGTAATATAGGGAGAAGAGATTAATAAATATAGGGATAAAGTTATCCTAATATTTTAGTGCAAATCATCATTACCATAGTGATTCAGCATTTTTATCCTCTCGAATGAGAGTAAGATCATCCTTTAAGCAGTAATCTTAATTCTAAAAGCAATAACAGATATACCAAACAGGATGACCTTATCGTCATCCTAACATCATTGATGATGTAATAAAATCATTCTATACCAAACAGCCTATAGTTATTTACCATACTAAAAAATATTAGTTAGATGGTTAAAATTCTTTGTTCCAGCAAATTCTGCAATATGGTTCACAAATCATTTGTTGTATATGCTTGATGACATGTTTTTCTTCAAGACCCTCTCATGTCTCTTTGTTTCCCAATTCCACATTATTATTTAACTCCATCGTGTAGAGATATGCATCGGTGGGTAATACTATGCACATACATAATAAATTTTATCATAAATTTATCTTTTATATTATAAATATACTATTTATATACAACAAATGATCATGTGGTGTAACTCCTTTAAAACACTCTAATAAGGATAGCTGGGTAGACTATTCTATAAGACAGGAATGTAAGATAGCTAGCATGATTTTTTTTTTTTTTTTTTTTTTTTTCTATTTAGCATGACTTGAGTTGTATAATATATTAGATTAGATAACATCACGCTAATGAAAAAAGAAATTTCTACATCTGCTGTCCCATGGAATCTTTCTCATATATAAAGTTGTCTACCAGACTTATCCCACAACCTGGCGTCTCAAACTCTCAAACCATATTTAAGGATCTTCAAGAATACCTATTTAAAATTCAGTCGGCTGGAATAAACCAGCGTCATTCGGAATAAAGAGCACGCAGTAGCAATATTTGTCAAAAAAAACGGAAGGAATCCACGAGATTAAAAGCTACGGCCAGAACTAAAATTTATGACACTGTAGATGTTAGACAAACTCTCACATAACCACGGAATGGTTGGAGAAGGGGAAAGTGAAAATTATATTATAAAACATATGAAGTGACGGTGATCTTTAAGCATAAGTTAAAAGATTATTCTTGCTCCATTAACAGCATCCAAGTAAACTTTTCAATCAAAATTGGAATGAATGGGCTTTTATAAGATTACCGTAAGAGTTCATGTTAATGAATATTTAATTTTACATTAATTATATATTAAAAAAATTTTAGTATTTATATAGTATTAAAAAATATAAATTATATATTTATATATATATATATATAAAGTTGTGAGTCATTGTAATTAACTTGTCTTTGTTACAGTTTCCTGGATCATGCTGCGATCATGGTGAATCCAACGACGGAACAAAACAAATGGCAGCTATCAACCCTAACAGACGTCGAGGAGGTGAAAATTGTGATCCGAATGCTCCCAATCTGGGCCTGCACCATCATGTTCTGGAGCGTGTACGCCCAAATGACCACCTTCTCCGTCTCCCAGGCCACCACCATGGACCGCTGCCTCGGCCCATCCTTCCAAATACCCCCGGGCTCGCTCACCGTCTTCTTCGTCGGCTCCATCCTCATCACCGTCCCCGTCTACGACCGCGTCATCGTCCCCATCGCCCGCCGCTTCACCGGCAACCGCCACGGCCTCACCCCTCTCCAGCGCATCGGCGTCGGCCTCGTTCTCTCCATTCTAGCCATGGCCGTCGCCGCCCTCACCGAGATCAAGCGTCTCAGGGTGGCCCGGTCGAACCCGCCCGCCGTAGAGAAGGGAGCGATCGTTCCACTAAGCGTCTTCTGGTTGGCCCCTCAGTTCTTCTTGGTGGGGGCTGGAGAGGCCTTCACCTACATCGGCCAGTTGGACTTCTTTCTAAGGGAGTGTCCCAAGGGGATGAAGACCATGAGCACGGGGCTGTTCCTGAGCACCCTGTCTCTGGGCTTCTTCGTCAGCTCGGCGTTGGTGACCGTCGTGCATGCGGTGACGGGGGAGAGCGGCCATGGGGCGTGGCTCGCGGACAATCTCAACCGTGGGAAGCTCTACAACTTCTACTGGCTCTTGGCCGTGGTCTGCCTGGTGAACTTTGGGGTCTACCTGGTGGCGGCGAGGTGGTATGTTTACAAGGAGGGCCGGGCAGCGGCGGCGGCGGCGGAGGATGGGAGCACGGCGGGGGTGGAGTTGGCGGAGGCGGAAGCGTGTCGCCACGCGTAGGCCTTTTTGCGCTTGAACAGCGCGCTGCATGCTTAATTTGAATCGTCTTGTTGTATTTTGACCACTGTTCAATAACTTCTTCTTGTGCTAATGTAATGTCGAGTATTGTACAAACTATTTTATGAGAATAATTTTAAGCTTAAAAGAATTAGCATTTGAAAAATTCATATTCATATCATGAACAAGAAAAAAGAATAACTATTTCACGAGCGAGCTGCTCTTATTTCATAATGCATGACCCGGCAAACGGTCTGCAGTTACCAAATTGTTTAAAAACAACAAAGAAAATTCCTACAAGATTCTTCTTCGATGGCTGCACAACGAAATTTCTTTCCTTGCCGGGGAGTTTCACGTTAAAAAGACGTAACGCACGAGACGGGCGAGGGCGCGCGATGACAGGTTCCGGCCCCAACCGCTAGGAAGATCGAACACAAAATCTATATAATATTTCGCGAGAGGAAAAGGCTGCGCCTTCTAGAACAGTATGCAAGGGTTCAGCTAAAAGACGATCTCAATAGGAGCCAGTGTTCCAAATCCTTCTCGTAGTCTCATAAACGCCCACCCCAGAACTTCCAGAAAAAAAAGAACCACGAAGTTCTCCATCCTTCTTGATGAGACCCTTATCGAATGAGTGGAATCAGGGGACGCCAATGGGGCCGTCGTCTAGAGTTCTAATATGTCGGCCTCTTGGTGATGAAGAATTTGGGGAGGAAGTTACGAGGAGGTGATTGAGAATGAGAATAAGAAAGAAAAGAAACGAGAGAGAGAGAGAGAGAGAGAGAGAGGGAGGGAGGAAGGGAGGGAGGGAGAGGGATAGTAAAGTAGAAGCCCAGATGAAAAAAGAGGGGGCAGGGAACAAGGTGATGGCAAGGGAGAGCACGGTAGAGGTCAGAGAGAAGTAAGAGACAGGAACCAAGACTAAAAGACAGTTGGAGAGGTCAAAGTTGAGGCATGATGAGACAAGAAGAGAAGAAGAAGGTAGAACCGAGAGGGAGAGATGGCAGGAGGAAGAAAGTTAGATGTTGAAGAAGATAAACGAAGTGAAAGAGAAAAAGGGGCAGATAAGGTAGAGGAGAGCAGGGCAAAAATAACGAAGTACAAGGAAACAGCCAAGCGACGGCGAAGGAAAGAGGGTAGTCTAGAAAGATAGATGGCAAAGAGCAAGGAAACGGCCAAGTGACGGCGAAGGAAAGAGTGTAATCTAGAAAGATGGATGGCAGGAAGGGAGGACATTGTTAGGCCCGAGTGACAGCAAGAGGGAAAACAGAGGTGGTAGGGGTGCCAAGCAGAGGAAAACGAGGATGAGAAAGAGAAAAGGAAACAACATTGCTCCTCCGGGGTCAAGAACTGAATAGCAATGGCAAAAATCAATGGGGTGGAGACGGTTTATCTTGTGCTGGCCTGAAATGGATGCCCTTCTTTTGATTTTCTTATCAAATTGATCTTTTTAAAATTTTTTTGCATAGTTTCATTTACTAGTTTGAGGAATCTATATGAAGCCCAAAAACAAATATGAATATTTCTACTGCTGAGATTTTACTCTATGTTTTTTCGTTCTCCATGGGATACATGGACTATTTTTGTGCTTCGTTTCTTTTCTGCTTCTCTCCACATCATCTCTTCCAAAATAATTCACACTCAAGGATATATTATATTCTGGCCTGCTATGCTTTGCAACCTTGAACAAGTAGACATTCGTCATAGTAAGATACAAATATAAAAAGTACAAGATCATGGTCCCAAATTGTGTGAAGTCTTTACTTTAAATTTTTACAACAATTCAATATAAACGCAATGAATTAACATAATGCACATACACAAGGCTGAAAACTATTCTTTTACAAGATACGAGTCCAAAATCTGGGTAAAAACAAACACTCCACTTAGGAGGAGGCAACAGATGCATACCATGAAAAGCAGTACAGTACTTCTGCTGTAGTAGTCTGATACGTATGAACCTCTGCTATTTCTTCTTTATGATATAACCAACAAGGACACCTAGAAGCCCCACCAGCACCACAAATGTAACAGAGAAACCACCATGATGCTTTCCGCTTTCTTTTCTTAAAAATTCCTGCAAGGAAGATTTACAGAAGAGGGGACACAAATGCAATTAATTTTATGCAGCATATTCGTATTCATCAGACAATAGAGCAAGTCTTCTGAGGGTGTTTCAGTCACATGAAAAGAAACTGGGGCAAATCGCAAGTCAGAAAAAGAGAACTCAGTATGCTCCCACAGGCCTACTCTGGAGAACATATTTATACTTCTACCCAATCTCCACTTCATCTATACTTTCACAAGCCAATCATAACATCACGTTCTTTCTTGCTCATTCCTGCTCGCTTGGGAATTTGTGCACAAAGAGAAGGAAAGAATGACAAACTTTCAAAGTATAATGGCAACTTTTAATTTACTCTGCTCCTCAAAATTGCTCTTTTAGAATATGTTCATACCATAGTTCTATCAACAACCTGTCATTTCAAATAATCAACTGATGGAAATTTTATCTCCACACCCTTCCAGCTATTTTGCACAAACTTATAAAATTTATTTAGATTTTCTTGAGATGTATTCAAAATCTTTTTTTATGTATCCATATTTATCAGCAACCACACAAACTTTACTGCCACTTTGGGATCGTTAATACTGCATACAGGTATATTTTTTGATAGCTCCATTATTGTAGGCCATTTGTTAATGTCTATAAAATATCACATGGAGGCACTTGGCACTTTCACTGCCCATTCATAGAATATGTTGTTCATCTTTGATAAACATAATGTTAAACTTTCTGTTGTCCTCATTTTCATCATTTTTTCTTATTTTTTTTAGCCAAAACTCCAAAACTTCAGACAACACTATTGAAACAGTCAGAACTGAAAACTGGCAAGCCTATGCGAAACCAAAATCAAAGCTGAGGTTTCCAGGCCTCTTTCATAAAGTATTATCAGTCAATTTGAATGTTAATCTTTGATAAAATTTGAGATTTGGTTATTTATGGTTTTCAATACTTGGTTCTATCTACATGCACGTGATTTTATTGCTAAAGCAGTTATTTCTTTCATCATTCATAATTTGGGCATGTGGGCTAGAAAACATATAACCAGGCTGCTAATTCAGGCTTGGACCACCCAAAATTTGATGGATTGGACCCTAGTCAAGTTTGGACACAAGCATTATTTTAAGTTTTGATCGAACTTATCTGTTTTAGCCAACATGGATCAGATTTGGTCAAGACTGAACCGAAATTAGCTGGCACATTCCAGTTTTCAGTGGTTTCAGCCAGCTTTTTTTTCCTTAATTTTAGATTTGTTATTTGCTATCAAATTGTTGTCACTTCTTTATTATTTAAGAAATAGGCTATATGGTAGCAATTTTCAACGAACTTTCGTTTTTTTTTTTTTTTTTTTGAGTTAAACAAAGAGATACATAATAAACAGTCACTGATCAGCCCAGGCCTCTAAAATGATCCTTACTATAGTGCTTTACAAAGATTAATGTAAACAACTAATTACAATAGCATCTTTTAAAAAATAAATGTAACATTCTATAGCCACACGGATTGGTCATAAGCTATCTCATTAGTACTCCCACCCATGTCATGACAATGATAATGATGATGGCCACCATTATTTGCACGATTAATGCAGTACTGAATAGGTAAATATAATTTACTTTATACTCTTGTGTACTTGGTTATTACTTGATGCTTGATTGAGTAATATTTAGTATTTACTAAGGAAAGAACATTCATATAACATATTTAATGCATGAAGTTTCAACACAATTTAATTTACTGAAGATTACTAGCGTTTTTTTTTTTTTTTTAATTTTTTTGCCTTTTGGTTTTGACATCTCTATGTGTGGTTCTAGGTTGAGGGTTTAGGAAAAATAAACCACTACACAAGCATGAATGCACGTTAGGTTTATTTTTATATGTATACCATAGAGCATCCATACATCATCAACTCATGGTCTGTCAGTTTTTGGTTCCAATAAGATTCAAAGAATTAGGAACCAATCAGGATGAGATAGGTTCGTTGCCACTAATCCAGACTAACCAGAATCATGTGCGTCCCTAGCATCAGTTGCACAAGTCAAAGCAATATTTGTTCAGTAAAGCATTTAAACCCCTCTAAAGCAACCACAATGATTGTTTTTGTAGCTTAGGAGGATTTCTGAAGACCTTATAAATTCCCCCACCTTTTTTATTTCTGAACAATTTATTGATTAGAGGAACAACAATTTTTTCCATCAGAAAAATATATTTTTAAATAGATCAAGTTACGAAATATATATGCCCTCAAGGAAACCCCTCATAAGAGTAAATCAAAGGGGGCAATATAAGAAAGAACATAAGCATACTTCTAGGTGAAAGGGCCATACATATAGTAAGAGCAGGCTATAGAGAATCGATATGATATTCAATCAGAAGTGGGGAAGCTCATGAGAATATCATAAGCACAAAATGGATACGAACACAAAAGTTACAATTTAGCAGTATCGGCACACTTCCATGTTTCACTTTTGTGTCCACCCATTGGACATATTGAATTTTATAACTCCCCAGAAACACTAAAACACATCTTTTAACATATAGCACAAATTAAATATGTATAAAAACTCAATCCATACCAGCTCTTGACGGAGCTTCTGATTTTGCTGAGTGGCAGTAGTTTTCTCCTCAGTCAACTTGGAAATCAGGGCTAGTGCCTACATATCATAAATTACAACTGGATTATGGCCACTACAAAGCCAACAGTAGACATAATCAAATTAAACTGCTAATGTATTAATTATTGGAGCATCATAAAAGGAATAGTATGTCAAAAAGTACTTTCCAATGGAAGGAATATAGAGTTCGATTGTTTATGAAAATATTATGAAAAATTTACTCACTTACCTAATGTGCTACTCAGTGAAACCAAAAAATTAGCATGGAGATAAAAGCTTACTAATCCTACTTAAGAACATTGTTTACGAAGTTACTTTCATGCACAAATCACTTGTGTCATACAAAAGACCTTAAAGCAATTAAAAATTGAAAAGATCAAGATTTGAGATCTAATTTATAATCAGACATTTAGATAAAAGAGGCCTAGAACTGAGCTAGCAATAGATAAAAGGGCAAGCCACAAAATAGATAAGAGTCTGGAATCCAAAGCCATTAACAAAAAAGCAACAAAATATTGGAATGAAGACATAAATAACCAAAAAAGAAATAAATCATCTTGATTTCTTTATTAATATATATGTAATGTAGCAGATCTCTTTAAATAGATAACCAAGTGACAAAACAGCCCTTCAGGCTTTGATGACCAGGACTCATGTTAGACCTATTTCCCAATAAAATAAACATGCGGGATTTCAATTTTAGCCTTAAGCAATCTATTTCATTCTTTAAGATATAAAGCTATATCTATCTATTTTATTATCTAAAATTATAATGTCCAAGATGCCCATTCTTATGTTCCATATAGGACCAAAGTCCCAATGAGACTCAATGTCATATTTAACTACAAAACACAAACTAAAAGATTCCATATTTAGTTTGCAGTTTTCTCCATAAGTAAGAATCCTACATCCTTCATACCTTAACTTATAAATCCAGATGCCTTTGCTTACATTTAATTATCCATCATTAACATCACCATTACAACTTACAGCGACAAAGTCCCTTGGTAATTCCAAAAATGGAATATAGGTAAAATGAAGAAATGGCGATTTTCCTGTACAAGGCTTTTTCTTAGAGTTAGAGGGTTATCAATGTTCATGCACAATCCATTATCTTTCCAATAATGACATTATAGCTAAAATTTACTATATATAACACAAAAACCTCAATCCAGCACACAAGGTTGGCCTCTAAGGCTTTATACAGTTACTGTAGGGCACATGACAAAATAAGTGACTCCAATCCCATGCACTATCACAAATCATCAGAAATAGAAATTTCAGATGTGTTTCCTTTAGGTTGCTGTGCCTTATAAATACACGACTGGTGAACATACACTCCACATGACCAGGACAGTAAAAGTATGCAAACTAAAATAGAATATAATTATCAACCTTATTCCGGACAATCTTGAGCAATAAACTCCAGCCATCCATGAAATGCTCCTTTGCAGGGGCAGAGCCAGGTAGGGCAAAGTCCTATCACTTTATTTATATAATCTTAAATGAATGGTGGTTTAAAATATTAATTAAAAGGACCAAATCATAGAAAAGAAAAATTCAAAAAAATGTAATCATTTGTTCCTGAAAACACTGATCAAAAATCAAAAACACCTTGCCATAGAAGTTGTGGAATATTAATGATAATTAGGGGAAAAAAGAAAAGTCCGCCCTTGTGGTGTCAAGTTATGGCAATCAAAAACTTGACAAGGTATGGAATTCTGTCTTCTCCTAAAGGAAATAAAATATAACATAGTCAATAGATGTGATGTACTAAGCAGTTCACAGAATAAAATATAGAAAAAAGTACAATAGTTTCATAAGCTTGGACTGAAGCGTATGTAGAAGAAAAATATCTAACTGAATTAGGAGGATACTAGAAAGCGAGAATTCTAGAAAGCAAGGAGTGGGATCACTATCATGGGTGGACTTGCAAATTCCAAGCTTTTCTAAGACTTGCTGGCTTGCATCCATCATTCTAGCCTAAGTTGAACAAATGCAAAGAAAATCATATTTATTAGGTTCTTCTAAGGCATTTAGGTATTTTTTTCAAAAAAAAAAATTCTTCTAGTTCAAGCCCCACTTTTCTCTTTCCAAGTTAGTGCCTTATCAATGTTCATGCACACAAATCTGGCATTTCAAGCAATGACACTATTCATAGCATGATCTAGAAATAGTTTATAATTACTTGATGCCATTCTTAGTATCCAAAAAGGCAAGCCTTAGTGCAACAGGAGGCTGCTTCATTGTGACCAGAGTGTCACGGGTACGAAACACGAAAACAATATCTCCACATGCGAGGATAAGATTGCGGACACATCCAGCCCTCCCAAACCTCAGTGGCCAGAGTGTCATGCCTCTTTTTCTAATTCTTAGTATCTGGAATCTTCTGCCAAGAGTAATGCATCCATTTTGAAATCTTCCTAAAATCTCGAACTTGAACATGCACAAGCTTCTTAAGCACTTTCTAACTAGAAGTGTCTTTAATCTTCTGCCAAGAGTAATGCACCTGTTTTGAAATCTTCACAAAATCTTGAGTCTGAACATGCATCGGCTCCCTAAACACTTCCTAACTGGAAGTGTCTTTAAGATATCCACGTTCCCCCATAACTGAAAATGAAATTCTCACAAGCATTTGCTCAACTCCAGTGCCCTTATTATCACCAATAAATTACAAAAGAAATTAAGGTCCCAATAACATAAAATAACTTTATAGGTAAGACAAATTAGAAGCATCGAGTACCCCACTCAGACACATCACCAACCACTTATCTTCTTTCCAAAGTCCATTTGCACACATCCAATCATCTTAATTACAAATAAGAAAAAGTTAATCATTAGATTGAGGTAGCTTTAAGCAGGGGCAAGTATAGGAGCAGGATGTAAGCAACCAGAAGAATTTTGAAAAATTGAGAACACCTAGAAATTGCATGTAAGCCCCACTCAGGCACATCACAACCCACTTATCTTCTTTCCAAAGTCCATTTGCACACATCCAATCATCTTAATTACAAATAAGAAAAAGTTAGTCATTAGATCGAGGTAGCTTTAAGCAGGGACAGGTAATAGGAGCAGGATGTAAGCAAGCAGAAGAATTTTAAATAATTGAGAACACCTAGAAATTGCATGTAAGAGTAACAAATCCACTCGTTTGCACATTATAATTCATTTTGCAAATGAAATTGGTTGTAATAGGTATCAAAGTATATGGAGGAAAAGGGCTCTACATAACTATAAGTAATAAATCTTTATACACTACAAAAACTGGTCAGTCACTTGACAAGGGCCTAGTATCTTGCCATGAATTTAGATGGTTCACCAAAATGATGTAACGGCCATTACATCAGTTTTGCGGCACAATTATTTTGACAAGAACATAAATAAAAGTACCCATACAATAATTAACAGGATTCAAATAACAATGATTTAATATTCATTATGGTTTTCTTAATAACATCACATGATGAAAATGTTTGTAAACAAGGTGTTATTAAGGTCACTATAGAGCAGTTAAAAGTTATTATAGCTGTTATAACATAGTTTTTATTCTAGAGGAACATGTTCATTTGTTTAGCTTCATATTTGTTTAACATAATTGTCCCAATAACTCGTAATGTTTTAGATTAAAATCATGTATTAAAATCTTGCTCACTGGTTTGTGTGGTTTTGTGCATCATGCAGTTTTAGTAGAGCAGGCATATGCAACTGGAAAGGAAAAATCCCTAAATAAACACAATATACGAAACGAGGGAAATCTTCTAGTCCCATTCCAGCTTCTATGCAAACCAATCTCAGAAATGAATGTTCTCTCATTAATAATCTAAATAGCAATGTCAATTAAGGAAATAAAAGCAAAACATTTTATATGCCAGATGGACTCATTCTCTCTTTGCTAGCCAGCATATGATTTGCATATTCCCACAAACTGCATGTGTTAAATTCCAGTATGCTTTTAGGTCAACAGTTTGCGTTGATACATCCAAGTTCAGTTAAGGGACTTTTCAGATGCCCAAAGTAAATTTAGAAACACAGTAAACCCTCAAACCATGTGTAATAGTTGTTCCAGATGCAACTACAAAGAAAGATATGGAAAGTCACCTCTGAGGATTTCTCCTCGGATGGTTCTTCATAAGATCTTGATACCTGCAATTTTTGCACATGCATGCAGTTTAGGTGAGCTACAAACTAAAAGATATACATATAAATCATTGTTGCAGAAAAAAAAAAGGAAAAGGAATAAATCAATGACATATTAAGGACATTAAGTAAACGCAACTACTTACAGAATCAAATAAGGATAAGTTTTGAATCCCATTTCCCAATGTGGAAGACCTTGGGGAAGATCCTTCTTCTGATTCTTCAGGCACAGGTGAGGGAGGATTGGCAGGAATATAAACAACCCTCAGCTTGAACTCCTCAACAACCTTACCATGTTCTTTATTAAACTAACAATTCAGTATGATATTAAATATAAGTCAGTACGCTCCCAAAAGAAAATGACAAAAAAAAAAAAAAAAAACTTAATCATAAAGAGCAAGATGCCAAAAGCTAGCCACCATTTCAGAAGTTATATCTTTGGCTGTTGCACCATGTTCTGCAATAACACTCTGGAGGAGGAACTTATCTTTGCATTGCATGTCAGGTGGAGCCTCCTTCTGGGCTTGCATTGTTACTAGCAATTCCAGAATTGAAGCAACAGTGGGTATCATGTTCTACAACATAATAAATCAGCATTGATAATCACATTGAAAAATTGTTGTAGGATGACCAGTAATGATGGTTTACCGGTGACATCACATGTTGATCCAGGTAGAACGATTCCGGTGTTGGGGCGCACACAATATTTCTTTGGGTTGGTTGTTTTAACCTACAAAATTTCAAGAAACAATGTAATTGAATTCAGCCTCCCAACAGCAACAGCATACTCCAGGAAGAAGGCAGAGATAAAAGAAAATGTTGAGTCAAACAGGGAAGCAAACAAATAGAACTTAAGATATGAATCTAGAGAACGGGACGAATTACCTTGAAGGCAACATGCTGATTGGTCTTGTTGGTCAGTTGCATAGAACATGAGCTCTGCTTCTTCAATTCAACTTTTCAATGCAAAAACACAGGCAAAGTAGACAAATTTTCAGCCAAAAAGAAACAGCTTTTATGCACTCTGAAATGGAAAGAATTCATTTTGAAACCATTTTTTTGAGAGCATGGGAGGAGGTAAAAGACCCTCCTACCAGGGAAAATTTTATTGAAAGGTTAAGGAAAGAAGAGCCAAAAAAAAAAAAGCAAAGAAGAACAGAATTAGCAAGAAAACAAAACATAACACAGAAAACAAGTCCACAGAACAAAAGAAGACCAAGTGATTGAAAACAGAGAGACGATAAAGATACAGCCACCCTTCTATGACTTAGCTTTATCTTTGAATTACAACGGAGCACTTCCCAGGACATGAAGTCATGAAGATCCTTCCTTAAAACAGCCACGACAAAGCTAGAATTGTGTGGGGAAAAAATCCTGCATTCCATTCCTGCCAAATCCTCCAAGAAATTGATAATACCAAGTGATCCTAGCCTTGCTTAAATCTGTTCATTACCCTCTTTGATATCCATACTGTCCTTAGAGAAAGTAAAGAGGGAGGATGACGTTTAATGCGCAAACAAGTTTTAACAGAAAACCATATGCTCCTGCTGAAGCTGCAGTTAAGGAATAAATGTGCTCCCAGTTCCACAGAGTGGTGCGTCCATAGCTTCCATAAAGACTGGTCTTCACATCTTCTCACAATTTATACACTTTGCGGAGCTTGCTGTGCTTCTTCATCCATATTGACGCACGTAAGAAAATTTTTACGGAAAAGAATGGCTTTCATTACCAGGAGTTCGGATTGATTAAGAGGAAAAACTGCAAGCTCCTGAAGCCACCACTAGATCACCCAATCCGATTCCATTGAGCAAATCATCCAATCTAACTTTTTTTTTCTTTTTTTTGGTGGAAAGCCTCTCGCTTGAAAAAGATTGAATAAAATTTCCAGTTCAAACTATCAAATGCTCCTTCTGGTTTTGAATTCCACGTGGAAGGGAAAAAAAAAAAAAAAAAACATGAGAATAAAAGACCCAAACCTAAATGCAGCTAAACTACAGACCAGAAGGAAACCCGCAGTCATTGAACCACTTGACCCAACCAAAATCTCATCTTTGATGAGCTGGACCGAGCAAATTAAACCCATCAAGCATCAGTAATATATTAGGAAGAACAAACCGACATGCTCGAAAGATTAACCAAGATCCCACCCCAAAAACCCACACAAAAACCCATAAAATCAACGAAAAATAGGAAACGGAGAACTCCAATAAAGAGGGCGATCGTGCATTACAAAAAGAACGCCGAAAACAGCGAAGAAGAGGGACTTACAGGGAAATTTAAGCTCAGTCGGCCGGATATCAAGAAGATCTCCGGTACTCATTTCTATAGCCTCAGATCTCGTTCGAAGAAGAAAGCAAGAAGCTTCTCCTCTCCCTGTCTCAAATCGAACAACCCAAAGATTATTGAGATCTAGGAGAGGAAAAGAAAGCTTTAACGAAGGAAAAACGATTTCCTTCTCTTCTTTGGGCTTGATTCCAAGTTAGATCTCAATCCCTTCTCTTCTTCCTTCTTCGATCCAATCGAGCTCGTATCGAGCGCTCGAGGAGATCTCTGCGAGAAGAGAGAGAGAGAGAGAGAGAGAGAGAGAGAGAGGGGAGAGACTGCACCGGTCGTTGGGAGTGGTGACCTCTCCCTCTCAAGAGGGAGAGCTCGGACGCAATGATTCCAGCTTTCGATTGACGAAAATACCCATAGATTCACGCCGTCACGTCGAAGGTTCCCGTAACGGCGTAACGTGACGGCGTTTTGTTGTACCTCCAGCAAACCGTCCTTACCGTTATAACGGTAATAAATAGCAAACTCTTTAATAATTTGTTACGACGGAAAAGCAACGGCGTACGGTTCCGGTTTGGGGCAGCGGAGGGTAGAATGGGAGGAGCAGTTTGGGGGTACGCTGACGCTGATGCTGGGCTCTCAGATCTCGTGCACCTTAAAAGTCGTGTCATCATTGATGGAGTTGGATGGCATTGATTGTGCGTTACATGTCGCGTCGTCATTGATGGAGTCGGATGGCATTGATTGTGCGCGTTAACATGTCCAATAATGTTCAGTGAAGCTGCCCTTGATGCGGTGGCATCGATGGGATAAGGATTGGGGGTTTATAAATAACATCGGCTCCATCATCCCACCCTTGTTCCGAAAGACATAAATGTGGGGGATTGACAAACTAATCTCTTCTTTATGTTTTTTTAATTCCATAAGATTTGAATTGGCAAACTTATACCGCTCCAATTCATGGGTTTGTGGTTCGTGCCAGTTATAAAAATTACGTCCGCAGGTGGAAGTGTAACATGGTATACCTCCGTGGCTTCAATGGAAGCCAGCGCATGGTAAAATACTTCCTACTTGCCTGGGAAAAAACAGATACTATTATAATATTCTAAGGGAACATTCCACTGTTTTAGTTATATAATTGATTGGATTTTTAATAGAATTGCGTGTATTTCGCTTGTGTTGCAACATGTCCAGCACGCAACATGGCTTACCTAGTATAACCATGCATCCATACCAAGGTATACAAGGTTAGCTTTCATACATCAACCCCTAGCTCCTATTTCGACATTTGGCATAACTCTAGTACATCTTTTAGGATGTTATCCTGGTGACCATGCAAAATCTATTTTTATCTATTTTCATATATATATATATATATGTATGTATGTATGTATGTATGTAATATGAGCTAGTGGATCGATAAAAATCCCTACTTGCATGCATGCATCATGATCACACACATATTTAATAATAAGTAGGATTATATGAAAATTTTAAATTACAAATATATCATGAAATGCATTGTTCAACATAACTTAAATTCAAATATCTTTATCAATTTTTGGACATATCTGATGCATCAAAACTAATAATCATGATAGTCATTTTAATAAGCAATAATGTCAAATTATGAATCAAAAATCAAAAATCAATATGATAAGAATCAAATTTCATATCCCAAGATTTATTCAAATAATTTAGATTATCTTGAACTAGATCCCATCATGATCTAGCTCATGACTCACAAATTAATAGGCCATGATTAGTAAACCACATATAATGTTCATATTTAGCTAATGACTAGCAATTCAAATATAGTACCACGATTTGACTTATGATTAATAATTCAAATATAATATCAATCCCCTCTCCCACCTATCAACATATTTTCACCATTAACCGTCAACTTACTTTTTTTAAATTTTTAAATTAGAAAACGATTTCTCATTCCCAATAAATGCGTATTTTTTTTCAATTTTTTTCTTGAAAAGATAGGAAATCTAATATATATATATGTGTGTGTAAATATATATGGATGGATAAATAGATAGTAAACTTAGAAGGCTTTAACTCTTTTATGCCATATGTCCAACTGCAATAAATAATATTTTTTTCTTATCTTATTAGTTCTGAATGTCCTCTCCAACTACATTGAATAATTTTTTTTTCTATCTTATTAATTCCAGAGGTCCTCTGATTGATTTTGATCACTCATCTTCATTATAAACCAATCCCACCACTCATCAAAAGCTATCTATATTAACATAAAAAGAGAGATTTTTTAAGTGTAAGAAATGTACTTTAAAATTTTTATCAACAATTATGTTAGATATGAATCATTTGATAAGCAAAAGAAACTTTTTATTTTTTACTTTAAAATTGATAATTTTAAAAGTTAAAACAATATAATTGGATTGAAATATATTTTACTATAAAAAGATTTTATCTATTTTTTAATATATGGCTCCAAATTAATTATTTTTTTAAAATTTAAAAATACGTTTTATTGAATACATTCCTTTAGATTTTGTATGTTAGAAGAGGTATGTAATATATATGTGTGCATATATATGTATATATGTGTAACTTTAAATTTTAAATTTAATAATATAATTTTTTTAAAAAAAACATTATTCATGTTATTTTTATCTAAAATTAAAATATATATATTTTTAATTTTACTTTTCACCTTTAAAATTTAAATCACATCAACCATTATGTCACTCTTGGTGATGGAAAGATAGCGATTATATGTATGTATGTATGCATAGATATATAAATGCATGCATGCATAATAACTTTAAAATTTAAAATGAATAATATAAAATTACAAACAATACATTTTTTATCTTATTTTTATCTAAACAGAAAAAATATATATATATTTTATTTTATTATTTACTTTTAAAATATAAAACGCATCAATGCAATGCACGAGCATACATCCAGCTAAGAAGAAAATTGGAAATAGAAGGCAGAAAACTTTTTTGCTGGACAGGCCCAATTCCTCGGACACCAGCTCTTTGCCCATGCTTTCAAAGGCGCTCAAAGAATCCAGGCACCATTGTGCCGGAGGAAAGGATTTGGAAGGAAGGGATATTATTGTTGCTTGAGGAGCGATCCCCTCAACCCCTGCAAATAAGCGGACGATCACAAGGAAAATACGTGGAGCTTTCCTTCAAAAAAAAAAAAGAAAAAAAAGAAAAAAGAAAATTAATTAATTAATTGTATAGTATTGTTAATGGGCTGGAATAATATTGTTATAGTATAGTACTATAACAATATTACTACAATAACATTATACAGTATTATAATATCACATGTATATCTATTGGTATAATAAAATTATGTATCATTATAATAAAATAATTTCATAATATTAATATTTCGTATTAATATAGCATATAAATGTTAATACCGTAATACAAAATGTCATTATATAATATATATTTTAATTATACTATTTTTATCAAATAACAGAGTATACTTATTGTAATGTCCATATTATATTTAAAATAATAATATTATCGTATAAAATATATTATAGCAAGCAAGGGCGGTTTTATTAATTTTTTTTAAAAAAAATGATAGTTTATTCCAATCTTCAACTCGTTCCAAAAATTTTTGACAACAGCTTATCTGGTAGGGTTCCTCACATGGTCAATGCAAACACCAACCCTTTCTTGTTCTCACTTAGTTTAAGCAAACTGACCAGTTACTCTCTGGTTTAAACATTAACCGTCTCTCTCTTTTCTTTTCTTTTTTTTTTTTTTTTAATTGAAAATATTAACCATCCTGTCCCAAGGCCCACAGCTTGTCTCCGAATCTAAGGTTGGACGCAGCAGAAAAATCAACAAAGGAATATTTACATTCTTCACGTAAATAGCATCACTGATCAATTCAATTCATGATAGCACTGGACTAAAGCATAGATAAAACCAATCCATTTGTTTAGTTCCAGGATGATCGTTCATTTTAGGCCATTAGAAAGAGACTAGATTTTGAGGACTTTCGTGTCAAGACATGTAGATCATTATGAAATTGCCAGATCAACGTGTTGGGAGGACGTATAAAACTGTGATTCACCACCAGAAAGAATAAGCAAAAACAATAGGCGCATTTCAAATTAGCAGCAGTCTGGGGAAGCCATGAAGTTCATTTACACTATAACACTAAACTTGTTTTACAAGTCTGAATTCACGTTGAAAAATGGTCATCCAAAAAGAGCAGTCTGATAAATTTTGACATTATAGATGAAATAAAGGAAAAAACATACATCGAATAATAGAACATTTTTTGATGGGGAAAAAATTGGGATGACTGTTTTATAATCAACAACATAATCTGCATGTTTTCATAATCATGCACTTGCTAGGAAAATTTATGGAGCTTGGACCTCATCTGATTTAAGGTGAAGGACTAAAATTGCATTGGAACAAACTGACTGCTGATAGCATAGCCTCAAATGAACCTGCAATTATAATACATAGGAATCTTAAGTATAATTGTGTGATAATGCATAAGCAATAAATACAACAACAACAAAGCCTTAATCCTAAACTAGTTGAGATCAGCTATATCAATCCTTTTTCTCCATTCAGATTTATTCTGGACCATAATTTTTTGTGAATTTTAAGTCTTTCTTTATCACTTTCTCACATGTGATTTACGTTGCACATGTACAAACCATCTAAATCATCTTTTTCTTAATTTATCCTCGATTGAAGCCAACTTTTCATGAATGTTTCATTTCTTACTCCATCTTTTTATGATTGAAGCTACCACGCATTCATCTTAAAATTCTAATTTCCACCATATTCATTTTATATACGTGTATTTTTCTAACTACCCAATATTCCGTGCCATAAAGCATAAATGGTCTTACGCCTATCCTATAAAACTTTTCTTTCAACTTGCAGGTACTCTACGATCACATTATATTCCAATTACACTTCTCCATTTTATCCAACTTGCTTTAATCCTATAGATAACATTATCCTTAATCTCTCCTTATGAATGATCGATACTAAATATCAAAAATGATCTTTTTAGTAACTTCATGGTCCCTAGTTTGTACTCTCATTCATCTTTACTTCTAATTGTACTAAAATTATATTCCATGCATTCTTTCTTTATCCTACTTAACCTAAAAGCTTTATATTCTAATGCATTCCGTCATAGTTCTAACTTACTATTACCTCTAACCTTAGTTTCATCTACTAGTGCTATATCGTCTGCAAATAACATGCACCACGAAATATCATCCTGAATATCTAGTAAGCTCATTTATAACTAAAGCAAAAAGATAGAAACTAGATGCAGATTCTTGATGTAAGCCTACGGTTATAGAAAATTCGCTAGTATTACCACCAATAGTTTTTACACTAGTAATTGCCCCATCATATATATCTTTTATTCTGTTAATATACCTAATAGTACTCCTTTCTTTTTTAGCATCTATCATAAAATTTTTCTAGAGACCCTATCATATACTTTCTCTAAATAAATAAAAACCATATGAAGATTTTATTTCTTTACTCTATACATCTCTATTAACCTCTTTAGAAGAAAAATAACTTCTATGATCAACCTTCCTGGCATAAAACCAAATTAATTGTGTAATATTTTTGTAATACATCTTAACCTATGTTTAATTACTCTCTCCCAAAGTTTCATAATATGACTTATGAGTTTGATACCACGATAATTAGAATAGTTTTGAATATCTCCTTTATTCTTATAAATTGGTATTATAATGCTCTTCATTTATTAGACATCTTTTTAGTTTCTAAAATCCTATTAAATAAATTTATCATTCACTTTACTTCAGCATCACCTAAACATTTCCAAACTTCTATAAGAGTCTTATCAGGTCTCACAGCTTTTTCTACTTTTATTTTTTCTATAGCCTCATTTACTTCAGATGTCCTAATTATATGAGTATACACCATAACTTTATCTTCAATGGAACTAATAAAGCATCCTAAATTATCTATATAATTTTTATTTAATAATTTATTAAAATAACTTCATCTTTCTTTGATATCTTTTTCTTTAACCAAAACTTTTTCATCATCTTTAATGTATTTGATCTGAAGCATATCTCTAATTTTTCTGTCTTTTACTTTTACAATTCTATACATGTATCTCTTCATCTTTAGTTTCTAACTTGTAATATAATTCCTCATATATCTTACATCAAGCCTCTTGTACCATCTTTTTAACTTCTTTCTTAACCATCTTATAATTTTTATATGAGCTAGTTTTTTATAACACTCTATTTTAGCCTTAACTGCTAACTGAACTTTCTCATTCCACCACCAAGTTTTCTTACCATATGATCATTTTCCTTTTGACTCTTCTAAAACCTCTATAACTACTTTTCTAATACTATTAGCCATCTTTTCCCATATAGTATTAATCTCTCCATCTATACTTGATTTTTCTTTCTTTATCACTTTATCTTTAAAAGTTATTAGTTTCTCTCCTTTCAAATTTCACCACCTAATCCTTGAATTCTTATATCTTATAGCCTTTCTTCTCTATTTTTGAATACATACATCTATAACCATTAATCTATATTGTGTAGTTAGACCCTCATCCAGTATAATCTTGCAATCTTCACAAAATACTCGATCAATCTTTCTAGTAAGAAAAAAAATATATTTGACTAGCATTATATTCACTTTTAAAAGTTATCCATAAAAAGCTAGACAAGGGTCACATCAGATGGTCACATGTATGGGTGGCCAGCCTTGCTCAATTATGAAGGCTGCAAGTTTTAAGAAGTGGAGAAGTGTTTACCTCGTTATTGGGCATTCTTATTTGCAGAGAGAAACATTTGTATCATCCAAAATTTCACCAAATATATTTGAGCATCCGTCCCACTTCTTTTCTTCTCTTGCTTCCCAATACCCACCTATATAACGATATGTACCATCTTCAGTGTCTCTTTGGAACCACCTTGGCTTCCAACCAATCTCTTGCATTTTCCTTGCCTGCAAAAACCAATGACCATGCAATAAATGTCAAAACACTACAATAATGAACATCACCCATGTATGCGATTGTGTATGACTCTATGATGTGATGGGGTCATTTATAATTTTAAGGAGCAAAACAGAGATTCTTATGTCCACAACTACATTTTCAATGAGATTGACGCCCTCCTAAATCAAAAAATAGAGATTATAATGTCCACAGCGATGACATTTTCAAAGAGATTGCCACACTCTGTCATGCACCAATGCAATTATTCTGGTGAGAATTACATGTGCCATCATCAGTGAAACTAAAGCAATTCAGCATCCTTAAGAGCAATGTATAAGCTAGGGTTAGTAATGCTAACAAAGCAAATATCCAATGGTTGGCTTCATGCTGCATGGAAAGGAATAACCTCCAGCAGAGCTATTCCAGATTAACAATGTCTTTGGAAGTAGCTCATCAACCAATATAAGCTGGATAATAACTCTCCTAATCTTGCTAATGACTACCATCCTCTGTTTGATATCTCAATTATCTCTTTTTATTTGAAAGTATAGCCACACCACCTCTGAAGCAGATAAACTGGCAGCCCATGTAGCAAATTGTGGAGCTTCTAATGAAGTTTATGTTCTGTGGGATATTCTACTGCCTTCCAATTTGCTTGACCTCTTGTTCGCTGGTTCTTTTGGCTCTGTGCGCTAGAATGCAAGGACTAGTCCGCTTTCACCGGAAAAAAAAGGAAAAGAAAAAAAGAAAAAGAAATCCTAAAGTTCAATCCAACCCATGTTGAATTCAAGGAACCCAGAATATTCTAGAGCTTTTGGGGACTATGGAAGCTACAAGGGATACCATCCATGACATCTTCATTTGATCATAGTTTACAAGCATCAAAAGTTTGAAATAGTAAATATGCAATTGAGATGATAATGATTTAGACCCATGCTTGTGCAAGCGCGCACAAGCACACACAGAGAAAGAGAGAGAAGGGGGGATGGGGGCAGGAGTACCATTCGCTGCCTTTTCTCCAATCGTAGCTTTTCTGCATTCGCCTTCTCATATTCCCCATTCTCTAGATGACGTTGGTCTGGACGAAGTCGTGAGTCCGTAGGTGGAAGTTTCTCCTTAATCCGTGATCAAACATTCAGGATCAGACAACTAGAACAGGAAATAGAGATGAATAAGAGGAAAAAGCAGTGAAAGCTACCGAGTTCACTTCATATATCATTTACCTGCAGTTCAGAAGTTAGCTCATTTAGTGTGATCGCAAATGATGACAAGTTGTACCGAGTGGGATTACAAGGAGGCTCGCTCTTTTTCCATAGTAAGGAAGCATTCTGTGTTAGATTAGAACCCTTAATCTTGGAGATGTCATCTCCTTTGTTGTAGTACATACTGTCATCCCATTTTCCTACTAAGCTGGCTACTTTAGCTCCCATGATATCCTCAACAAAGCCTTGCACCTGTGGGGCATGATTAGCTCTTTTTCACTGGGAAGACTTAACAAGTAAGATCTAATGCAGCTCAATAAGTTACTTCTTACTTGGCGAGGATTGCGGTCAAGGAAAGACTGCTCTTTAAACTTGAGTTTACAAGAATATTGGCGGTTGCCACGTATGGTCATTGTTCCGTGGTGATCACAGTATAATTTACCTAGAATGAGGTTATAAATAGTGGTTGTAACCTGAAATTGAGAAGTACATGATCAATTGCTCCACATGGCAGAATGCGATCACAATTAAAAAGCTGAGCTTCTACACTACATACCTTACTCCATTGAAATATTTCACCATCATCAAATTCCAGGGTCAAAATGCCAACTGGATCTAGTTGAATAGATCGCCCCCAAAATTTTGACCTGAGATTGCTGTCACCCCAAAACTTCCAACCTCTGCCTTCGCAATGGCAGGCAATGAGCATGGGGTGGTGACTGACCTATTAATGGAAATGATGAACAGACTCATATCCAAATACAAAACCCTCTCGTGCATCTGAGTTGTAAAAAAATTTAATATTTGGAGTTAAAGAAAAGCAAAATGCATCTTAAGCAGAGATTCGAAAAACAAGTGCACAAGACAAAATAGGCAAGACAAATTAGGCAAGTGTTCTGCAGGAAATATGGATGTCAAGCATGCTTAGAAGCAGTTGGATACGTAAAAGGAGATGCTTTCATGTCAAGGTGTAGAAAGTAACCAACTAGATTAATTCAAAGACATCATATGCCAGATGACATTCACTTTTACAAACTTAATGATCTTACTGCTCATCAAAATAACCATAACCAGTAAACAACAATGTTCCTATATTCCATCCTTTTAGGCCATTTATATCCAGTATATTAGCAATGAAGCCTATAAATTTTACCATCACAGTTACAGTACAAAAGAAATTGCTGACAGGAATCTAACAATTCATCAAATGATATTATGTATGCTCTTCAAAATTGCTTTGCAGATAGCTCTTACCATCAACCATGCACATAAGCTAACTCGCTACTTTCTAATATGTATCGTAGTCGATTGTTTGCAAAGGAACATATTCTTAGCAGGGAATCCAAAACCAACTCGAATCATCCAGTTCAGCAAGTACCATATTGACCCGATGTAGAATCAAGTCAGTTTGCTGGTTCGATATTGGAAAGAATCCATACTAACCTGTACCAATCCATATTGGTTCGAACTGAGTGGAACTACCTAATTCCACCTGATACCAACTCACCCATTTTCGAGTGTCGGGTAGCTGTCTCAGCACAAATGCATACCATATTGTACAGGCCATACTGAACTAGAAATATATCAGCATGACAACCAATACCAAGATTAAGGACCTTAATCCTTAGGGATGACTTTTTTTTAAAAAAAAAGAACAAACTTTATGGCAGGTCTACTTTTAAATAAATATGATGCCAAGATTCTCAGTCTTGATAATGGACCCCTATTGGTGAACGGTCAGATCAAACTGTACACCCTAGCCCTGATGTGGTAAACAGTAGCCATACCACGTGCTTGTATAATACTGTATCGAGCCTCGTACCATATCGGCAACTTATCAAGTCAGTTTATTGGCAACTTATCAAGTCAGTATGGCTAATATTGTATAATACTGTATGATGCCCAAAACTGGTCAATACGGTCCTAAAAGGTGAAAAATATATGTGATAGGCACATGGCACAACTCTTGCAGACCATTTTAATAGGATGGCATTGGATCAACTAAGTAACTTCAGGGAACCAACTAAAAATTGTTAAACTAGAAGGATTTGAATGGAACTCAAGCTAAGTCGACGGGGTGAAAGTGTTTCTTTCTGCACAAAAGCTGTGCTAACTCAAGCACACCAAACCTAGCTTAGGTTCAACTGATTTTGAAATTGGATCCAACCTGTACCAGCTCACTTATACTTGATCCCAACTTGGGCTGCTTATGAACAATTCTTTAAGAGAATTGATTAGAGCCAAGATTCCTTGAGGCTTTCGTAAATACATATATTTTGGGCTCATTTTCACTACCATATCTCAATAATCTATTTGAAAATACATTCTTCTTAATATATTATGCTAGCTTTTAATCGATAAATGAAAACAATAGATTCTTATTTACAAATAATTATTAAAATATAATTTACATCAATTATTTGTTTGTTTCTATTTTGAGTCCATTCAATCTGAGCAAGAGCTAGCCAAGCCTAGCTATAGCATGGCTTGTTTACTAAGCAAGCACAAGGAATTAATACCGAATTTGCGTTGAACATGATTGCTCACAGATAGCTCGCCTGTCTGGCAGCCCTAACATTGGTACAAAATTTCAGAAATACCACAAACTTTTCAGAATTTATAATAAATATGGCTAGAAACAAATCTTAACCCAGTCAAAACAAAGTTAAAATGACAAAAGGCAATATATCATTAAGGGTGCACATGAGAATTCCAGACTTTTGGAGAGGTATGTGTATGACCTTTACTTTTTCAAGGGTAGGAGATTTTTTATATTAAAAAAAATGAAATCATTTGTAAAATGGTGGAGGTAACATCAATTGGAGACAAATTGAGGGAGAGATGGCTTACAGGGTTTGAATATTTGCAAAGTAAATCTATAGATGTACTAGTGCAAAGGAGTGATTTAATGCATGTAGAAAGAAAAGAGGTAGAGATGGATCGAAAATTACATGGGTGAAAGTGGTAAAGAAAGATATAACATCTTTACATCTTATGAAAAATATGACTCTAAACCAAGCAAAATGGGAAAAAGGATTCACGTAGCCAACCCCAACTAGTTTGAAATTAAAGCTTTGTTGTTGTCATTGTTATTGTTGTTGTTGCATGTATGCAAAAATCTAAAAAATATATATCCTTCTGATATGGATGCCAATTTCCATCTAATATGGATATGAAGCTCATAGATAGTGAGAAAAAAAATACAATAAATCTAAGAAGAAACATCAGTTGCCATGGCGAGGGGTATCTCATACAAGTTTAGATACATTAGCGAATAAAAACTAACCTTCTCTGAGAAAAAACGAATCCCCTTTTCAGGATACTCAGCTTCATATGTTTCTCCTAACAGAGGATTGAATGGTTTGCAGAGTCGGCCATCAGAAGAAGCATACCCAGAGACTGCAAAGGCTGCTACTTTCAGAATTCTCATGAGACTGTTCCCCTAGATACAAAAAGATAGCGATAACATCACTAAGAAAATGTCACAGGAACAAGTGCACGATTATTGAGTTCTGGCAATGTTCTTTCACATACAAGCCTTTGTAAACAGTTAAAAGACTCATGGCAGTTCCACAAATGGGTTTTGAAATGGTTCTGAAAGCCTTCCATTAAAGTGCATCATAGCAGAAGGAAACTTCTTTTCAGTTTAACAAAAAAGTTTTTAGTGAGATTTTATTCAACAAAATATAATAATCTATAAATAGTAATATTTTTTATGTCATTAATTCCACAATTCCAATAGTGACACTAATGCAAGGAACAATTTCAGGAATAACTAACATAATTAGAAGGCCCAGGAAAAGGAAACGACAAACACAGACTATTCCATAAGATCACATGCATAATATGTTCAACTATGTAAAAGTTGACTGCTAGAGATCAATATAATAACAATATCAAAAGACAATCACTAACAGGATAGCAAGAAAAGAGAAGACATTAACAGAAAAGAGCACATGACAGTACATAGGAGTTAAGAAGATTGCAAGCTACATGAATCATGCAGCATAAGCTGTTTTACCACAAAAGGAAAAAACAGGAAAAAGCATGTGCTGCCTTGGAAAACTGAGAGAGTCAATACAACAAATTTTCTTTCAATACAGAATCACAGAATTAGCACTAAGATGCATGGTTACCATTCTCATTGTTGATGTTTTGTATGCACCAAGATGGAGAAAACAACATATAGTCAAACATATTTGACAAGTTTGCTATTCATCTCACACTCAACAATCCTAAACCATTAATGCTCAAGCTTACAAAAAATGGAGTATTACTTGGATTATGTTAATGTAATGGAACGAGTTTATACCTTCCATATGAACTTGTAAAACCCTGACCATTAATAGCTCAATCTTATGAATAACAAGAAACATCTAAATAGGACATCAGAAATGTTGTGCACATAATTTTAACAAAATGCATGATTAGAGATGGAGGATATATTAATCATACATTTTGTTAAAATTGTATAGCCCTTATAATAATCATTACCAAGGCAGATGTGGTCTAAGACAAGTGAGTTTAGAAAAGGGTATATAGGACTTGTAATAATCATTAACGTAGATTAGCACAACAAGAGAGCAACAAGGAGAGTATGGTCTGAAGAAACTAAACCGATGCAATGACGATAACAGAGGCACATTGAAACTACTAAAGCTAAATGTGAAGAATCTGCATTGGTACAAAGGCATTATGAATGCAGCTAATCCAGCATTGATAAGTTTGGAAGGCAAAAAGAGAGGAAGCACAAAAATTTCATGAAAATTATTGCCATGAAGAAAAGCATTTTCCAATCCATTTGACAAAGGGGAAACACAAAAAGATATAAAAGTTAGTGAATGCACAAAAGTAACACCCCCTTTTCAAGAGAAAAACAGTGTCAAACTGCCACTCATTTCATTGAAATAGTGACATGGGATTAAAGGTCATCCCCCATAATTATAAGAACAGGCTAATTCCACAATGGTGAATTGGTGAACTGTTCACCAGGACAGATTAAATTCTGTAATTATGGCAGTTCACATGGCATCATTAAGCTACAACTACAATTCATATCAAAAATAAGATTAAAGGCAAATTAAAATGTGATCTTAACATTTTGCATATTCATAAGCTAGATACAAGAAATATATCAAGCTGTAAACATAAAATTCATGTCAAAGATGAAATGCAAGAATAGTTCCAACCATGATCTTACCATCTTCCCATATTCATAAGCTTGATCCAAGAGATACGAATATTCCAACTCCTCAAAACATTTCTGAAGAGATGACAATGGCTCGTTAAAATAAACTGGTAGACATACCCGTGTCAGATCCTTTCCGACATTATCTTTAATCATTGACCAAAGGCTAACTCCTTTCTCCTTCTCAATAGGTTTTGGCAATTTCTTCCTCCTTTCAACATGAGGAAATGCATGATGAATATTAAGTTCTATTTCAGCATCCATCATCTTCGCATCACCTATGCTATTCTTATTTCTGCAATTCTGACTTGCAGGGTCAGCATCCCTTGTCACAGACACACGGGCATCAAATGAATCACTAAAACACTCCTTTGTATCAAAGAAGGAAGACTCATCTTCATCTGACAACTCATCAAATTCTTGCTTTTCAACATCATCGGATGATTCTGTTGTACTGTATTCTGAACAAAAACAGGAACCATGAGAATATAAAAGAAACATCTCAAACACCATCACAAATAAAGGCAATATAACAATTTTCAAGTGAGACATTTGCAGCAAGTTCAAAAGCTATTGGAAACAACTTTGCTACAAGTACTTCAATGAGAGCAGACAGTAGAGTGAGGTTAAAATACAATATTAATTCAAGAATATCTCATGCATGCAGAGCAAAATTAATAATGAACATATGCCCTAAGAAGACCTAGAGCTGATAATTGATTTAAAAAAAAAAAAGATCAAGGTTTCAGAAATGGTCATGGTATGCAGGAAGTTGAGGTATTATATGGTGCCTAAGCAATATGCAGCCCCCTCGGCAGATGCCTTGCCAGTTCATGTTTAAAAAATACATTTGGAAAATTGAAAGAAATCATAATAGTAGATAAAAAAGCAAGTTGGCCTAACTGTGAACATCTTTGCACCTCAACATGCAATCATGAGTGAATTAACTTGGCCTAATAGCACATCAAGTATTCTCTAACACCCACAGTTCAATTCATATGCATGCCTATAAGGCAAATCACCTCTTTTGTGCATGCTCAAGCACTTAAAAAATGCCATGACAAAATATTTATTTGCCTGCACAAAATGTTGTGATCATCCAAGCACCTAGATGGTGTTATTGGTCTAGATTATTAAAGGAAAAAAACAATTACTACACTGATGTTATACACATTAGTCCTACTAAGCTCCAATGCAACCATCTTTTCACCATCATTCTGGCATAAACTTACTGTTTAAAAGGATTTTCATAGAAGTATTGGAAAATAACATGAATAGTATCCAATTAGCACTTTCCTAAATCAAGCTTTTCAATTGCAGGGTCCCAGGATAAGGGATATGTTCAATTTCTTTTTGGTATAGTTAGAAAAGGTGAAGCTTATGGAATTATAGATTTCAAAGAAACAACTCAACTACAGAACTTCTCTAATTATTAACCAACTGAAGCCTTTAAAAAAAGTAAAGAGGATCAATAAGATGATAGCAAGTATGCTAAACAAGACATAAATTGCTATTTTTATTGACACTTCCTCACTTCAGAAAATTAAATATACATGATCTAATTAACATATACTGTACCACTGTATTTTCCATGTCCAGAGCCAGAATATTCGCTTTTCATCAACTGCAACTGGCCCCCATGAATTGTTGTTTCATCTTCCACATTAATTTCCTGCAAAAACTTATACATCACACTGCACATAAGATTTCAGCATATGCCATAACATAATAATCTTTCAATTGAAAAAAGCCCCATAAGCCACAAAAAAGAAGACCAACAAGATTAATAAAGAAAACATGGTCTGTCATACCGATCGTACCATAACATACCAGTAAGAGACTGCCATGGCACCGGTTCAATATGAATTGAACTGTGCCACTCGGTATTAACCCAAACTGCCTAGTACTGACCCGTACCTCTTGATGCAGAGTAATTAAGAGTGAAAAAAAATGGTCATCCTATCTTGGCATGGGATGTGTACCATACCGACCCATACTGAACCAAATGGGCACTTTACCGAAATAGGTCCCGGTACCAATTTTGCAGACCTTGAAAGAAGCTATTTAATCATTAATAGAATGAGACTACAAAAGATTTAAAGTTCCCCTACTACACAGGTCTTAACAGAATATGATTTTGAGAAAAGGGAGGGGTCAAACCCACAATCTTCACTGAGGGAATGATGAAAACACAACAAAGCAAGAACAGCAGTTCAAGCTAAAACTAAACCTGCCAATCTAACAAAGCAGACCATAAGTCTCAACAGAATATTGTGACAGGCATATCAACACTTGGGTAGATCTAGCTCATTGCTATAAAAATAGCTGAGATTGAGCAACCTTTTCATCCCCACATAAGTGTGAAACCTTCCATAAAACGTGATGGTGAGAACCCTAAAGGCACATGCTAAAAGATATACACAAGATGGACACTAAATGAGCTCCGCATATCATGCATAAGAAAAACATATAAGAGATTACATGTAGATATACACCTCACCAATACAGCAGCAGCGGCAACAACAACAAAGCCTTAGTTCCAAAGTTGTTGGAGTTGGCTACACGGATCCTTTTTCTCCAATCTACTTGGTCTTGAGACATTTTTTGTAAGATGCAAAGATTTTAAATCTTTCTTTATTATTGCATCTCATGTAATTTTTGGTCCATATCTGCTTCTTTTTTCTTTTATATGTATGAAATCACTCCTTCACATGGGTGCATCTTTAGGTCTACATTACACATATTCAAACCATTTAAGTCATCCTTCACTTGATTTGTCCTCAGTTGGTATTACTTCTACCATTTTTATAAATAACTTCATTTCTTATTCTATCTTTTCTTGTATTACCATGGATCCATCTCAACATTTTCATTTCAGTTACATTCATCTTGTGCATATATAATTTTTTAATTGCACAATATTCTGCACTATAAAGCATAGCCGATGTTATAGCTGTAGGTACTATATGATCACATAATATCCTACTTGTACTTCTCCATTTCATCCAACCTATTTTAATCCTATAGACAATATTATCCTCAATCTCTCCTTATAAATAATCGATCTTAAATATAAAAAATAATCACTTTTAGAAACTTCATAATCTTTAATTTTTACTCTACATTCATCTCTATTTCTAATTATATTAAAATTAAATTTTATGTATTCTATCTTGGACCTACTCAACCTAAAACCATTAGACTTTAATGCATTTTTTTATAATTATAACTAATGATGAACCTCAGCCTTAGCTTCATCTACTAGTATTATATCATTTGCAAATAATATGCAACATAAAATATTATGCTGAATATATCTAGTAAGCTTATCAATAAATAAAGCAGAAAAGTAGGGACAGAGTAGATTCTTAATGTAAACTTGTTGTAATAGAAAATTCGCTACTATTACCGCCACTAGTTCTTACACTAGTTCTTATACTAGTTCCACTCTATCATACGTATCTTTTATTACATTAATATATCTAACAAATACTTCTTTCTTTTCTAACATCACCGTAAGATTTTTTTAGGAACTCTATCTTATACTTTCTCTAAATCAATAAAAGTCATATGGAGAATGTCTTTTTTCTATACTTCTCTTTTAATCTTCTGAAGAAAATAGCTTCTATAATCGACCTTTCTAACATAAAACCACATTAATTCCCTAATGTTTTTTAGCACATCTCAACGTATACTCAATTACTTCTTCAAAAAGTTTCATAGTATGACTCATGAGCTTGATACCATGATGATTGTAGCAGTTTTGAATATCTCCTTTATTCTCATAAATTGGTACTATAGTCTTTTTCCTTCATTCATTAGCCATCTTCTTAGTCTCTAAAATCTTATTAAATAAATTTATCACTCAACTTACTCCAACATCACACAAACATTTCTAAATCTCAATATGAATCTTGTCAAGTCCCATAGCCCTTCCCATTTTCATCTTTTTTGTAGCCTTTTTTACCTCAAATATCCTATTTCTGCGAGTATATGTCATAACTATATTCTCAATGAAACTGGTAAGGCATTTTAAATTAGCTACATGATTTTTATTTAATAATTTATTAAAATAGTTTCTCCATATTTCTTTAATCCTATCCTTCTTAACCAAAACTTTTTTATCATTATCAAGATAACACATTTAACCTAAGTCATATCTTTAGTTTTTCTTTCTCTTAGTCTTACAATTTTATAAATATCTCTCAAACTTTAATTTTTAGCTTGTGATATAATTCTTCATATGCCTTATATTTAGCCTTACATACCACCTTTTTAACCTTTTTCCTTAACCATCTTATAGTTTTCATATACTTCTATATTCCTACGTTTAACCTTAACCGTTAATTCAACTTTCTTATTCCATCATCAAATATTCTTATCGTATGGCACTTTTCTTTTTAACTTTCTTAATATCTCTATAATTACTTTTTTTAATACTATTAGCTATCTCTTCCCATATTGATTTATCCATCTATACTCCACTTTGCTTCCTTCATTATTCTATCCTTAAATGAACAAACGAAGGAAAAACTATACAATATCAACATGTGAAAGCATACACTATATATAATGGAGCAGCTATTCTTTAACCTTACCCAACAAGCCATATTCCATCTACAAAAGTTAGTTTAGTGAACCAATGCGTAAGCTTTCAAAACATTTTTGGACCAACTCCCAACTTGACGTATAACAACAATAAAGCCTTAATCCCAAACTAGTTGAGGTTAGCTACATGAATTTTTTCTCTTTATTCAGCTCTCTTTTAAGTTATATTTTTTATAGAATGCAAAGATTTTAAGTCTTTCTTTATCACTTTCTCCCATATGATTTTTGATCTACCTTTATCTCTTCTTTTTTTTACATTCATCAAGTCACTCCTTCGCACAAATGCATTTCTAGATCTACGTTGCACGTCCAAACCATCTAAATCATCCTTGCCTTAATTTATCGTCAATTAGAGCTACCTCTACCTTTTACGAATGATTTTATTTCTTATTCTATCTTTTCTTGTATTATCACACATCCATCTTAATATTCTCATTTCTATCATATTCATCTTATGTATGTATATTTTTCTAACTACCCAATACTCCATGCCGTAAAGTATAGCTGGTCTTATGGTTATCTTGTAAAATTTTTCCTTCAACTTAGCATGTACTCTATGATCACATAATATTCTAGTTGTACTTCTTAATTTCATCCAACCTACTTTAATCATATAGACAACATCATCCTTAATTTCTCCTTCTTCATAGATAATCGATCCTAAATACCTAGACAAGGCAATCTGGACAAAGGAGGGGCCTACCATGTAAAGCCAGAAATTTCACCTAAGGCCTTTGGCCTTAGCACGTCCTTTCTACTAAAGTGTTATGCAATCCCCTGCTCACACACAAATTTTGTCTCTCAAATTACATGCAATAAAACAAGAGTTTACAATAAGTTATCTCACAATATTTCTCAAATATGAAAAGCATTATATGGAGATTTACACTTCGAGAGATTGCACAAGGATTTATTTTTGGTTCTAATTAGAGCCTTCTAGCTTAAGGATTGTACTCCACAGCCCCTTACATTTTGATTGGAAAGTCTGCAAATGATGTTTATTGGATAATTGAGGATGCCATCATCTTAGCTGTTGGAATTGTTCGGATAGTGTCCATTGCGTCTTAAGTTTTCTTTCATTGCAGCAATGTAGCATTGGTTTAAATTAAGATAATTTTTGTTACCTTAACTTTAAGCATTATATCGTCCAAGCAATGAACCATGTCAGAATTGAATTTTAACAGCTAGGACCTAAAGAATTTTGGACAGGTTATATTACAGTAAAAAAAAGGTGGGAAACGATTTACAAAAACATCACTAAGTCCAAATCAATGAGGATCAAGGAGCATTTAGACAAAACCATACAAAAGATACTAGATCTTAATTGCAATCTTGATGAATGGCAAACCAAGGACTTCATAATAAAGGGCTATGGCATCATTTATAGTCAAACCACATGCAAAATTTATCTAGAACAATCAATGAATATCCAAATAATAATTTCTACAAGCTGAGCTATTAAGACAAGATGCAACCTTTCTCCAATATGACCAAAGCATAAAGTTGGATCAGTTATCAACAGGACGGAACTTAGGTGTAGTATGATCCATGCGGGCTATCCAGCTACAGTCTATATCTCTCTTACTTTTTCAAACCATTGAGCCACCAGCTCAGCCCAATATGATCAAAAAGTAGGAGAGATATAGACTCTAACCGAATAGATTGTTCTGCACCTAATCCGTCCTAACCAATGATAAGGCTAAGCTGATTCCCAAAAAAAGGCCATTTAAGTGAATAATGCACCTAAATAAGCATATGCATACCTCAAACTGCGGCTGAAATGTTCCAAACAAGTTTAAATGTTCTTCATATCGAAACCTTAATTGTCTATGATACTCTGAAAATTCTGACAGCATGATCTGTTCACAGTCTTTTATAAGTGCCTCACCAAGGCCCTCCACATGCATACGATTTCTCAGCCTTTCAGTTGAGAAGGATATGTCATGGGGGATAAATGAAATCTTTTCGCTCAATGATCTCAGGGAATATACACTTCTAGCTGAAAGCAAAGCCTCGATCCATGCTTCACGATCTTTCTTTGAGTCAGTTCTCAGATGAAGTGTCTTCGATGGAGAAAATATGTAGAATCGTCTATCATCAGACTTACTCTCACGGAATGATGAAATCTGCATAAAAAAAGTAGACAATATAATTAATGAACGTATCTAACCAAATATACAACAAAGTAGACTTCAGAACAAATTTTTCTTGAAAAAATGCAGAGCGATTTCCATGAGAAGCTTGAAATTGAAATAATGCAGGACATTAGGGTGAAGTCTCAGATGCACTTGTGGTATCATCCAGAGTAACAACAGCTATATCATCATATTGTGTCATGCAAGCGCACATCCAAAATCACCTTTTTCTGTACTTTTAAGACAATGGTGGGGTAACTACCGGTCACTTCTTTGAAAGAAGTAATGTGAGATAACAGGTCAAACACTTGGGAAAAACACCTACCAAGGTTCAAAATGGAGGAGGGTGCACAGCTGGGCCTTGCAACATGCATTCATGTATGATGGTAGCCAGCAGCCACTCACATTGATCAATCGATGATAACTGGCATAATTTTTGGATTTCAACACAAAAGAACCAAGAAAATAATTATGCTTTCCTTCCCGCTGAAAATGAATCTAACACCACACTGTTGAATTGTCAAAAAAATAAAAAAAGGAAAGAATGTTTTAAAGAAAAGAACCATTGTGTTCAAGTAGCGTTGCACACCTTCCACAGATATTGTGGCTGTAAGGCAGCGCAAAGAACATTGTGGTGCTCATACTAAAGGAAGCACAGAGAAAAGGAAAAGAAGGAAATTGCAATGATGCAACAAAAACTGGAGACAGGTAACTTTTTAAATTCTAAAAACTCAGTGACCAACATCTATATCTGCAATACCAACTCAAACGGTTGAGGAGATTATTGTCAACTGTCTTCTTTCATATGAACAGTATATCTACACCAAGAACTTAAGAATCAGAGAAGTAAAATGATAATTGTCTTTCAAGAGACAGAAGGATATAGTGCATATGAAACTTCACAAAGCAATCCTCCATAAAGTCCACTGGCTGTTAAGCAACATGAAGCACATTGTACTACAAGGATGTCATAAGGAACAAAATACGACAGCTGTCTGGAATGAAACCATATCCAGTATTAGTATTATATCAAATGAATGCACGTTAGAAGCCAGCATTAGGATTACTGTATGAAAATGTCTGATAGCTCATGTAATGATTCCACTTCTGAGGTTACCTCACCTGATAAAAGGCACAAGGAAAAGATAATATCGAATGGATCTCACTGATGCTGTGAGATATAGAGAAATTCAACAAAAAAAAAAAAAGTGAAAAGAAGAACAAGGAATTGGAGCTAGTGCTGAGATTTATTTTTGTTCAAAAGAACATAAAGAAGAGTGCTTAAAACAAGACTTGCCCATAAATACCCATTTTTCTAAGTTTTAAAGCAGTCATTTGAACATGGTTGGGTCATATTCGACTCAAGAAATTGGTCTGGAGCAGTACTAATGGACTCATTTCAGACCACTGTATTACGGTCCACCTGAAATCAGCAGTCTGGGTGTAATATTCACCAGCACTGCTCTAGCTGATTGGTTATTGAGAAGAAATTACAGGAGTCACCAATAACTAGCACTCCCAGAAATACGTAATATAACTCACCATTTAAGTTAATTAAACTCTCTAAGCAGATGAGAAAAGAGACTGTGAACTCTCCCATCTGAAATTCAGTTCAATAAAATTTTGGCAGAAAGGTAATTTTTTTGCAAGATAAAGAGGCTTCTAATGAAACCAAATGAGTGATCCACAATAACAGATGCTTCTTACAAACTTTGTGGACCTGTTTAAATAGTCCCTCCAAAATGGGGAGAAATTGACTTGAGCTTTTATATTCATAAACTTGAACCTGACTTGAGCTTTTAGTTTTGTACACTTTAACAGCTCTTTTGCCTATCTTCTCCACCTTTTGCACCATCCCAGTTGCCTCAGAAGTTTGTTTATCGGGTCTACGACTAGAAAAGAGAAATTTGTTTCAACCATTAAACCTGAGAGCCAATCTCAGACTTTTCAACTAGAACAACACTTCAAGTGAAGATGCTAGCCATGAGTTAACATGTGGATAAAACTCATTTCTAGACATAGACATGTAGACCACTTTAAGATTTTGGTCATATTAAAAGTTAAAATGTGTGGGCGCTTAACTCTGTTTACATTAGTTCAAATCCTCTTCAAGACCATAAGAATAACCTTCCAGCAAAGCTAATTATTTTCACCAAAGAAAATTCTTCTTTATGCAAATAAATCACAAGTATTCCCTTCTTTAAATTCCTCCACCATTCAATGACAAGCAGCTGCTCCTTTGCATACAGCATTTTTGTCCTTATTTTCACATCTCCTCATCTCATATTTTCACCCTTTCAGTGATAGCCTGCATATGATATTGCCATGCTCCAAATTTTAAAATGTGCCAAATCTAGAGTACAAGCAGGATTCTGTCTCTTCAGAATATCAAACATACTCTCAACTTACTGTGCCATGAAATGTACAAAAATTAAAATCAAGCAAAGATGAGATCCACCACCTTGACTGATTGTCAACATGACGTCCCAACAAATTCCCAAGACTTTGGTCGACAGCTCCAACAAATTCCTGAGAGTTTGGTTGACTGCTTCAATCCGCCTAGCCATTTGTGGATGGTAAAGACTAGCAAAGTCCAACTCACTTTGTAAGTCCAGAAAAGATGGATTGGGAACATTGAAAACAAAATTATTATCTTCACACAAAACCAAAAACGTTCCTTAAAACCAATTTTTTTGAATCCCAACAAAACATCCAGCCTCATTCCTAACAAGGGTCCCTAATGGGCTGAACTTGGGCTGGTCCATCACAAACCCAGGCCTGGCCCATCACATTAGCCATAAGCCTAGGCCCAGCCCAAGCCCTCTTATTGCAAAGATTATCAAGCCCAGGCCTGGCCTAGCACAACATAACTAGGCTCAATTCTAGTTCAGATTCAACCAAGGCCCAATACCATATAAGAAGCAACTCTCATTATATTCTAACAAAATTAGGCGAAAAGCACCTCCGCAAGATCTCCTCTCCATTGCTCAGAGCTTGCAACTAGGGCTACAAATGGGTCAGGCAAGGTTGGATCATGCTTAATCTCAATCCAATCCAATTTTATATTTTGGTCATGATTTTGGATCCAAACCCAATGGACCAAGTCAGGTCAAGATTATAGAAAGAATTTTAGACCCAATAAGTCATTTAGGCCTATTCAAGGTCAAATATGATTTGGATCTAACCCAAAACTTTGAGGTTTGGATTGGAATTGGATTGGACTGTGTTTGCATTTAAAACAAGCATCTAACTTTTGTTTCATAACTAAAATCTAATAATGATAATCAAATATAGATCCATTAAAAAATTTAAATAAATTAAAAAGAACCAACTTACACTTAAATTTTTATCAAAAACTTTTAATTCTATCCAAGTAAATGATTATCTTTAAGTTTGTAAATTATGATATTTAAAATATATATGGATATACTTAAAGATGTTATAAATAAGAATCTATCCAAACAAATAATAAAATATAAATATTTTGATATTATTAAGTAAAAAAGGATGAGAGGAGATTTAGTTGTCAAGATGAAAAAAAAAATAGTTTAAATGAGAGTTCATTCAATGAAATGATAAAGTAATTAGAGTCAAAGAAAATAAAATTTATATAACTAATGTTTTGGGTTAAGTCGAATCGGGTTCAAGTTTGATCGGACCAAAAAATATAAGACCTGGACTTGACCTGAAATTTAGATCAGCTCCAATTTTCAAACCCAACCCAACCCAATCCAACTAACTATGCTAACAAATGTTGGCTAGGTCCAACACAAAAGTCAAAGCCAATGGCCTAGTCTGATAAAGCTCAGCCCTCCCCTAAGCAAACCAACATGATGGGCCAAGTTTAGCCTGGGCCCAATAGCAGCCCTATGCCTCACCTGTATCAACAATTGACAGGTCATGCTGTAATGCTCTATTTTAAAGATTTAGTTTTCACTACTACTTGACATCTAACTAAATGTAAATGTGGATGAACTACGTACTAGCTTCCACCTCCATGGGACAAGTGTCAGGAATTATTATGGCAGATGTTTCCACTCATAATAGTCTTGCACTAATGATTGCACTAAGCCTTATCTTTTTTGCACTATTACAGATGAACTTATGGTGATATTTACAAAGATGTATCATGGTATATGCTCTTTGCAAATAATATAGCATTATTTGATGAAAAAAAACTAGTTTAAACACAAAATTGGACTTATGGAGGAAAACCATAAAGGATAAGAGCTTAAAAATTAATGGAACAAAGACAGAATATATAGAATGTAATTTTGGTAGGAAAAAAAGATGAGATTCCGATTAAGCAAGGTTTGCCATCTTGATATACCGAACCCTACATCGGTACCACACTAATGCAATATCGGTATATTCGATATGCAGGTCAATTCAGCATACTGATACTCAATACACACCTTACATTGAGTTTCAATTCGGTACTAGTATGATACGGGGCAGTACTACATATCATGTGATTAAGATTAATGGGCAAGATATACCAAAGAGTGATCGATTTCATCATGCTACTATACAAAATAACATAGAGATCGATGAAGACATATGTATTAGAATTAAAATTGATAGGATAAAGTGGAGAAGAGTATTATGTAATTGACACATGCATGGAAGACTTCAGGAAGAGTTCTATAGGACACTGAGGCCTACAATATTATATAGTTTGGAGTGTTAGATAATAAACAAAGTTCCCAAAAATAAGTTGAGTCTAGTAGTTATGAGAATGTTAGGATAAATAGAATTGCATAAATTAAGGATAAAGTAATGGAAAATTGATTGAGATAGCATGGAGATGCATCACAAAAATCTGAGGGGGCTCCAATAAAGAGTAATTTAGTTTCTATTGAAGGTTACAATTAAAGAAAGAAAAGACCTTAGGTAACATGGATAGAGGTTGTGATGATGGACACAAAGAAGCATGGAATAACATCATAGATAGCCTTAAATAAGAATTCTTGTTAAATAATTATCCATAAAGCTAGCCTCAAACAGCTAGAAAAAGGCTAGATGGCTGTTATTATTTTACATCCAGCTGAAACCAACAAACATGTCTTTGATTATTTTAATTTTTAAGACTGGCACTTCAATCAATCCTGATCACATTACTAATAATAGAAACAACCAAATTCTGTCAACATACTTAATAGTGAAGACTAAACTCATTCATGTATATTGAATGCAAAACACAGAGAGGAAAAAAAAGGTAACACCAAGGATAGTTTTGGCATGAATCCACAAAGTAGTCTTAAGTTGATTAAATTATCAACAGACCAATATGAGAAGGGAAGTGAAAATTGGCTCACAAAAGCATGTCTGGGGTTGCTCATAATTCTTAAAAGTACTTTTCAAGATTCAAAAAGCAATTAATAGAATTGCTTTAGAAAAAGTCATTTCTTCGTATGTTTCATGTTTGTAAATGCATGGAAAATAAATATGCAGCTGTCTCACACACTTATTGAGTTTGGGACTATTTTGAGTTGAGGATTCAGAAATGGTGTTACACACTTACCCAATAAAGAATGTAACTAGTAAATCTCAAATCAGATAAAGGTCTGTTTTAAATAATATTGGCCTAACCTGGACCCTTTTAGGGTTCCAGGGTAGGTCTATTGGACCTGAATGCAGCTTGACTGAGATCTGGTGTCTAGATTTTGGACTAGCTCCCAACCACAAGATATCAAGTTTGAGTTTGGCCTCAATTGTGTTGGATCCAATGTGAATTTAGGTGTACTCAAACCTTTTGCATCTATAATGGAACTAATAAGAGTGAGTTTGGCTGGCAATTATTAAACAAGCACGTTGAAGAACATGATATTTCTTATGGAACTTAAAAGAAAAAATTGCTGGTTTAAGATTTGCACAACATTATGAACCAATTTTAAAAGTTTCATAAGATTTAAAGACTGCAGATCTGACAAAAGATAAACGTCACTATAAAAACAATAATGGCTCAATTGCTAATGTCCTAGAGGGTCAGAATGGTACCAAAACAAACTTTAAGTGATGGCTCAAAGTGAGACTGATTAATTTTTAATGATGATCATGAGAAACGGAATTTCTGATTGAATAGAGAAGTCAAAATTGAAGGCTATCAACATCAAATTTGAGAAAAATGGAGAAAAAAACACCATCGTGGTTCAAAACCTGGATCTCTCCTGAAGAAAAGAATAGTGCCAACTGCTGATCTAAGTCTCATCACCCTCCAAAAAGATTTTTTTTCACTAGACATGCATTTTTTGTCACTACATTCTTGCTAATTTGACTAGACCTATAGGATAAAGTACAAGCTATCGTGAACAAAGTAACTATAGAAGTATAGATGTGTGTTGAAAATTGGAAAAAGTATCATCCATGGCCCAGATTTGCAAATTGAGCATGAAAACAATCTTTAGTTGAAGATTCTAAATCGCACGTTAGAATTGCATGTATAGGAGCATAGATGTGCATTGAAAATTGGAAAAAGTATCATCCATAGCCTAGATTCACAAAATTGAGCATGAAAACAATCTTCGGTTGAAGATTCTAAATCACTTGTTAGCTACTTTAATATCTAGCACCAAGGTTTTTATTCTCATGGGACGGAATCATCCCAATTTTTTTCTATGGAAAATGATACACCACCTTCTACCCTGTCTTATATTTCAACACTTGGAATGGGACATGTCGCAAGATATACTGATGCTTGGATAATGGCGGAATGATTTTGTTCCAATGCTTGGATGGTAACCAATCCCGGCATCTGAATGTACTGCCAAGATTTGAAACCATATCTAACACAGAATCATAACTAACTTGTGGATTCAGGTGACCAGGATTAGGTCATCTCACCTAAAATTTTCATTTTCTCAGTCCTTGCAGCAAGCTTATCCCAAACAAAGATGACAACCAACCACATTCAGTCTCTTACAAGGTGGCTAACCACTATTTTATGATATCGTCCTGAGCTTCATCCAGTATTCTAAACCTTGACGTGGTGACTAACTATCCTTGAGTATACTGTCTACTTTGACACACAATTTATTCTCTTTCTCTTACAATTACGGACAGCAGAAAAAGCTAAATAATAATTATCACACCCATAATCACACTAACGCAAAAATAACAATGCAGGCATTATAAATAACTAGGAAACATTAAAAAAAAAAAAAAAAAGCAAAAGCGTCAAAAAGCATAAACTGGTAAATATATTAAAAAAAACTGTCCTTTTTTTTTTTTTTTTTTTTTTTTTGCTTTTGAATGGAAAAAAGTAACCCAGGAAGGAAGAGAGGAAGGTGAGGAAGGAACAAAGACGTCGCAAAGGCCAAAACAAAGACAAAATTGGCCCACGTTCTATTTTCCCCAAGAGAAGACGAGAAAAAGAGAAGAAAATTTTATTTTACTGATCTGTATCCTCTCCCCAGTCTATCTCTTCCCTGGCCTAACGATCCACGCACCTGTACACAAAATCCAGCTGTTTTAGGCTGGATGCGAATCCTATATTCATGCCACGGAATCTCCTTAGGGGCGGCTCGTACGAACTCCCAACTCAATCTCCCCCACAGGTATCTAAATACCACCGTTCAAAGGAGACGAAACAGAGTCTCTCACTTTCCCGTGACAGCCGTCGTCTCCTACCCAGAAAACCAGACACCAAGTTCACGGCTTTCCCTCAAACGGGGAGGAAGATATGCAGAGCACCACCCCCTCAAAAGCCGCGTTACGTTGTAACGCCCTCTTAGCCGACACCCGGTCCGCCCTCGCGGTGACGTGAACCAATGGCATGGGCGCTTCTCTAGCGGTGATGTGACCCACTCCCAGATTTACAGCAAGCGAACGCCTAGTCCCAACAGTAACGAAGGGGTTAAAGGCGATCAAGAAGCGATTTTTATCGCGGAGAAGAGGGGATAAAGGTTGGAAGACTGCTGCAATGGCTAGCGGGCAAACTGCCGCTTTTCTTCCCGCTTGCGTGAGAGAGGGAGGGGGCCAAACCCTATGGTTCCTAGCGTGATCCCCACGCTCAGGTATCTAGGCGGCAAGGGATCAGTGAAGCGACGGAATTGGAGAAGCTTTTTCTGAGTTCTTGGATTTGATCGACAGCGCATTTGTAAAAAGGGATCAGAGCCTGATCTGATGCGATGCGATGCGACCTTTTTTTCTTCTTTAAATAAAATCCAAGAAAACGGTAAAAACAATTTTTTATTTATAGATTTTTTTTTTTTTTTTTTTTTTTTTGGTTGGTACCGACTCACCTTGAGATAGACGACGCTGACGGGCTTCTTGGGCTGGCGGCCGGGGGGCTCGGCGCGGGGGAAGCGAGCGGAGGCGTCGCCGATGAGGCGGACATCGGCGGGCTCCGGCGGCGGGAGGCCTTCGCGGCGTCGGATCTTGGTGTAGGACAGCACGCCGTTCCGGAGGGCGAACCACCGGGACCGCCACCCCTTGCCGTAATTGGTCCACTTGTAGAGCAACCCGGCGACGCTGACGTCCGCCGGCCCGGCAATGCCCTCGGATCCGGCACCGTCGCTCCCTGCCACCGCTGGTGGCTCCGGCGACCAGTCGTCGCCGGCACCGGGGCAGTCCAGCGCGATGCAGCATAGCGGGTGCATCTCCCTGGCTCGCATCGCGATCCCCTCAAAGCTCAAGATTTTGATCCCAGTTCTCTCATCAGATCTCTCTTGTGCCGGAGCCAAGAAGACGATTCCAGTAGGGCCTAGAGCCCTTCGTTACGAGAACCGTAAGCTCCACCAGAGAGAGAGAGAGAGAGAGAAGAGCGGGTGGGACGAGAAAGGAGGAGGACTAAAATATAAATAGGAGGAAGAAAGGGGAGATAATGGGAAGATTCCAAATGGGTTTTGGTGGGGGGTGGGGTGTTGGGGGTTCGGATCTCAGAGACTCGGAGTTGTTGCTGGTTGGAATACTTTTATTTTCGCGTGAGGTTGGATGGCGACGTATAATCCCGAGGATTGCGAGAATCCGTTTCATTTTTTTTTTTTTTCTTTTCTAATCTTTTTTATTTTTATTTCTATTTTTATAATATTTAAAAATTATTTTTAAAAATAAATATGCTGATGATGATAGCAGTCATGGAGACATTATTGCCAATGAAAATAGTGATAGTTTGTTGATTCTAAGAGTGTGATAGTTGGGAGCATGATGAAAATAATGACAATGATGGTAGTAAAGAAGTTAATGGTAAAAATAGTCTTTATGTTAGTACCAGCGAATATAAATTTTAAATTTTAACATGTTAAAATAATTTAAAATTAATAATTAAAATATTTAAAAAGTAAAAAAAAAGTATGAAATATATTTTTATGCAGCTTTTTATGATTTTATTTTTATATAAAATAAGAAATAAAAATAATGTAAAGCAAGTTTTAATTTTTATTATAAATTTATATTTTTTATATTTATTAAATCAATGTGTGTGATGGAGGAACAAAGGAAAAGCAATCATGTAGCCAGCTTTAATTAGTTTAGATTTATGATTTTATTTCTATATAAAATAAGAAATAAATGTAATGTAAAGCAAGTTTTAATTTTTATTATAAATTTATATTTTTTATGTTTATTAAACCAATGAATGTGATGGAGAAACAAAGAAAAAGCATTCATATAGCCAACTTCAACTAATTTAGATTTAAGATTTTATTTTTTTATTTTTATTTTTATTATATTTTTAGTAATTATTCAATAAAATTTATCTATAAAGAAAATATTATTTTATAATAAATAAGCAATGCTTTTACATAAAGCTAGAGACAATGTTAGATTTGCTGAAGTGCAGTCAAGGAAATGGGTGGCAGCTAAAATTCCTTAATTGAATTTCGTCAATTATACTCATGATTGAAGGATGATTTTTTTAAAGATTAATTGATGGATGTATAAGCATAATATTATGGAGCAAAGGAGAAAGATCCATGTGATTGAAGATTTTAGATTGCTATTTAATTTTGTTTACCAATTACTTTCTTTGCTACTTCGTCTACGTTACCTAGTTTTCTATTTAACTCTTTTTTGAACTTATCTTAATCATCCAATTATTTTTTACTATCATATTTTCATGGCTTGATCAAGAAGCATCTTTTTCATCAATGATATTGATCCACATAATAATTATTTGTACAAGGTTTCATTTGTCATCAAGTTTTATGTGTGAAAGCATTTTTTTTATATATATATAACAAGTTTCACACTAATTCTTAGTTTCAGAACAACTATTATTAAATTTAAATTTAAAATAAATGATCAACTAAAGTGAATTTTAAAAAATGACCACCATTATGAACAACAAATCTACTAATCCTAATTATTATTCTTTATTTCTCTTTGATCCTCTTCTATTTCTTTATTATTAGTTATAATGCTGCAAATGGCTTGATAACTTTACCTAAATCTATGATATCTTTATATTGCATGTCTTTATTGCTGCTCCCACCTCTAATTAATATGATGCTCTCTTAATTTGACCCTTGTTTTGTTAGAAGAAAAGATTTATGATAACCTAAAGTAAATTTTAGTTTATAACTATTCATTCGTCTCATAAATCTAGAAATTATACCGCAATATATATTAATCATATTTAAGTAATAATAGAAAAGATAACATGATAATTGTTCTGTATCACCTTCTTCTTCGAAAGTATATTATATCTCACTATAAAAGAACCTTTTATTCTTAGAAAATAGTTTCAATATCATGTACAATAGCACATTTTCAATTTAGATCAAATGCATGCCTAAAATTTAAACAGCACCAATATAAAATAAATAATAATAGTAGAAAAAAAAATATTAAAAATAAAAAATATATATATTAAAAACAATAAGTAAAGAGCTTATCTTTGACTCATTTTTTCAACTCTTTTTCACTTTGATAAAAATATTCTAAAAGAGGCCTACATGTGCTTATGTAAAAAAAAAAAATTTAACAATATACTACAAAAATTAAAATTCTTATCTCACAAAAATTAGAAGCCAACTTCTTTTCATTCACAATAGATTTTGTAACCAAAGAATAAAATTTTTTAAAATAAAAAATTAAAAATTAATTCTATTTTTAAGGAAATTAAGAGTGACTTCTAGCAATATTCATGTTTATCTAACCATTTTAACAAATTATTAGTTCACTCAGAAGTCTAACCCTCAGCTCCGATCCAATGATTCAAGCACAAATAAAGCATCAACATATACATACATCTTCATTCATTTATATTTAATCTATATCTATTTAAAATAAATAAGACTATAAGTTAGATGTTAAAAATATGAATGTAAATTAAATAATTAAATTTAGTGATCATAAAATCAAGAATATAAGTGAATGAAAAGAAGGTTACGTTAGCACTACATTAATACCATCGCTTATTGTGGAGTGCAACTGGTCTACCATATTTCTTACTTACGTTCCAATCATATGGCCCACCGGCTTATCCGAGACTGTTGGTCCACGCTCCGGTCCACAATCTTAGACCGGTGGAACAATCGATCCGTCGGTTCAGATCATCCCAAAGCTCCGGATAACGCCAGACAAAAGCCCATGGCGCCCAGTCCGGCTCCATTGGTCCCCAGTTTTTACACTGCCATGCGTTTTCCAAGCAAGCAGAGAAGAAAGAGAGAGGAAAAAAAAGAAAGAAAGAAAGAAAGAAAAGGAGAAAAAAAAAAAAAAGTACCCGTCAATCTGATGGCCAAGAATTGCTCTGATCCTGCTGTGTACAACTCTTCTGAATGTACTTGAGATGATCACAAAATGGTTGGTTCTCATGCCATGTAGCATCCATGCAAGAGCCAAGAGGCCAACGCCAGCTCATTGATGGACGCGGCTTCAGAGGAAAGAGGGGACCAACCGAGCGATGGTGGGGAGGGAGAACAGCAAAAGCTTAAGCAAGCTGACGGATGGAGGCGTAAAGTCATCGCAGAACGGAGAGGCCAACGTCTAAGCTCCAAGCAATGGTTGGTCACCGTCTGACCGTAAATAGTTTTCCTCTTTTTTTCTTCGTCTCAGCTTTCATGCTCGGGTGTGCTGCTCTCGATAACTCTCTGACATGGGCAGCGTACGGGGTTTTGGGTGGTGGATTTGACCATGATGGGAAGGGAAAGTAGAGACTCTTAACTTAACACCAGAGAGTAGTAGAAACCAAAAGAAGTTTTTTTTTTTTTTGCATGCGAGAGTGAGTCTTAGAATGTTTTTTTTTTGTTTAATTATAGGTGTTAGAGTGAAGGGTGATGGCATGAACAAATGGTGAGGAGACTGTATTTATGCAGCTAAGTAATCCACATGTGACGGATGGCATGCTGCTTAAACTACACTCTTCTGCAACCAATTTTTTATTGCTGGAATGGGGAGTTCTTCTCCTCTTTTTTTTTTGTATATATAATTTCGACAGCTTTTGTTTGGAGGAAGCTTAGTCCAAGCTGGGATGAAGGCATAACCAAATTTCAGTTGGTGATCTTGAGGCATTGGGAAAGTTTATCCGCCCATTTAGATAATTGGTATGCGTCCGTATGATGTTTTTCTTTTATATCTTTATAACAATCCAAAATCCCTCAAAACAGTAATAAAACGTAGGATAAAATATATATTACTATCTTGTACTTTAAGTGATATCAAATTGTACTCATATGTTTTGAAATATTATACTTAATTATCATAATTTTAAGCGCTATCAAATTGCTTTCTTATGTTTTGAAATATTATACTTAACTACTTTATGTTTTAAATGTTATCAAATTGTATATATATATGGTTATTTATATAAGTTTAGACATATTAACTAAAGCTTAAGTAGGTTTAAAATACATACATGAATAATTAAGTGTAATATTTCAAAACACATAAATGCAATGTCATAGCGTTTAAAATACATGGTAGTTAAGTATAATATTTCAAATCATACTGTCGTAATTTGATAGCGTTTAAAATATATAGTAATTAAATGTAACATTTCAATCATAGTGCAATTTGATAGTGCTTAAATTATAGGATAGTAATTTGTATTTTCTCTAAAAAGTTATTATTTAAGCTATCTGACTCTATATAAGCATCCAAAATTGATATAGTACATAGCTGAAATTAAATTAAACACATGCCAACATGAACTCTAACATATTCTTCTATTTAAACTCTAATGTCCTATTCTAACTAAAGTTTTGATTCTGATCAAATCAAATTCAATCGTGATCTCAAATGTTACAATTGATCTGTGTTCGGTTCTAAAATAGCTTGTTTGCAATGTCTCCTAGTCTTATAAATCATAAGCTGGATCCATTTCAATATCATTTATAACAATACAAGATTTCATCTAAAAAGAATAATCGGAACCTATTATTTAGATTATTTGGTCATATATAAGCACTTAACTATACCTAATGTATAATCAATATGAGATAAAGTATAATTGAATATGAGCTCTTGCAACATAACATATACCTCATGCAAATATTACAAAAGAATTGCTTCATAACATAAGAAAACATTCGTTACTACTAGAGTATCCCCTATCTAGAAGAAAATTCTTGTAATCCTTATTTGTTTTGTACGTGTGTTGCTTATCAACTAGGGAATGAATAGAATCTTTTTAAAACTCATGATAGATTCTTGGCAAGGAAACTAGTCAGTTTATTTGCTTTTCCTAGACCTCCAAAATTCTTCTTTAAAGGATGTTGATGTTTCATTACCAGAAAGCAAGCTCTTTAAACTCGTCTATTCCCATTGATCAACCAAACTCACATGGCGGTCTTCAGAAGTTCGATGACTTACTAGATTTATTTAAAGACTTATTGGATTTACTAAGCCTTTAGAAACTTTGTGACATTGTGACTGGTTAAGAATGACAATTTTAATCCATGAGAATCCATCCAACTCCATCCAAGATGAGAATTTTTCACTATCCAAGATGAGAATTTTTTACCTTTTATGAGGATGAAGATGGGACAAGATTTATTTTTATCTCCATTAGTGGAAATGAAGTAAAGATAGAAATAAGCATATCTCCATCCCCATGGGTTTCATACTTAAATACTATAATACCCATATATACTTTCAGATATATAAAATTACTCTCATATATATTAATATTTTTCTCTCAACCTTAATTTTCCTCTCCCATCATCTTCAATTTTTTTTCAATGATATCATTAATTTCATAATTTTTACTAAAAATTATATATATTATTAGGAGTAGGGCTTAAAAAGAAGAGGTAAAGCAAGAAAAAAATAAAATAGGAATCGGTTGGGGTGGGGTTTATCATTTCTCAATGCGAAAAAATGAGAATGAAAAAGTTTTTGACGAACAAATAAGAACTGAGATTATTTTCTTTGGTAAAGATGAGAATAGAAATTGGGGCCGCTGATCCCATCCATTACATTGTTTGCTTATGAGAAGCCTATTTGGAAGTGGAACTCTAACAGGGTATTCTTAGTTCTTTTCATAAATTTCTTAACAGAGGTGAATTTCTCTGTCCAATGGCTCCTTTTGTTTGGAAATCTCCAGCTCCTTGCAAATCGAAAATTTTCACCTGGCTTTGTTTAAATAACAAGTTGGACATTGGTGGGTTTCTAGATAGAAAGGGAAGGGTGTTTGTTTGCTGTTGTCCTTTTCTAACATGGGGACCAGACTCTATCAAGCATCTGCTTTTTCTCTGTCCTCCTTTGGAATGCCATCAACTTTGGATGCCATGTCAAGCGAAGGAAGGTATATTCTCCAAAGGTCTCATTTGGTCTTCTGAAATTAGATCTATTGCGGCACTGCGACCAGATTGGAACCTTCTTGTCATTGCAGTCTCATGGAACCTTTGGAAGGAAAGAAAGAAACCACAGGGTGTTTCTTAACAAATCCAAGAAATATAGCATTGCCCTCTAAAAGGCACTGCTTTTTGGCTCTCCTCCTGACACTCTATTCTGCCAAACAGCCACCCTTGTTCACTACACTTGCAGCTCTCCTCTCTTCTCTTCTGAACTGTCCAACTTAATCTTGTAATTACTTTATCTGCACTTCTTGTGCATTGTATCTCCATTTTCTGAATGAAGTGGGAGAAGAAATCTTTTCTCCACCTTTTAGTCAGAAAAAGAAGAAAAGATCATGACGTAGCAACAACTGTCATTTGGAACCATGGAAGAAAGATTGCGTCTATAACGGAGGACAGTATAACCATCAATGTTGTTGTTTGTTTGTTCTTGTTTTTTTTTTAATATTATTAAATTTTTTGAAAAAAGAAGTTACCCAGCACCCAAACCAGAGTAGCTTGACTGCATCATATCACATATTAGTGGGAGATAGATTTTATAGAACTCAATCCATCTTGAACTCGGATAGGGGGTCTTTTTTTTTTTCATATATAACGCACAACTGTACTCCCATAACTTTTATATTTTATAAAATTTATGAATTATGTTTTAAACTGATGCCAATAATGAATATTTCTGAGGGCATTTAGAGAATTGAGAAAGATAATGAGCCATTACATGCTTGTACCAACTTGTAGACTCGATGGATCTTATGTAAGCTTGACTATCTCAACATGAACTTAAATCTTCAGATGGATAGGAGTTAAACAATATATCTAAAAAAAATCCAAACCTTTATTTTTTATTTTATTATCAAGGATGCATCATTCTAGACTTAATCCAAAATATTTCATTGTTAAGCAAAGAGGTATGACCAAAATATTTTATGTTAATTTTTAGGTTGGATTAAAATGAATATTGTATTATTGATTTTCTACTTATGAATGAAAAGGAACCTACCAAACCCTCTAATCCTGATCAATGCTAGTGGAATTTAAAAAGGATTAGATCTCAAGGACGACTGATAGGGCTCATGCTTTTTCATCAAAATTATATTGATTTGTAGATCCAAACTGATGCCATGTTGATAAACAATTCGATAAAACTAAGCTGTCTCCTAATCTCCCATGCTTGGACTCATCAAGCTTTTCCTTTCAACTGACTTTGGAGTCCAAAGTCCAAACAAATGGTGATCTAGCCAAATCATTCCTTTCCTCAACCTCACATGCAAGCAAAGCCTAAAGAATCACATGCTGTTTCCTTAAACCACACGACTTCGCACATGGCATCTCTTTTTCCTTTCCCTTTCCCTTTCCCTTTATCTATGTCACTCTTCTTGGTTTAGAGCATCAAGTGGTTGATAGAATTAAGTTTTGCTTTGAAATGAACCTTTCTTGTTCAGACTCCTGAATCTTGGAAGCCTCCTGCTGTAAACTTAGTTTAAGCAATTTTAATTATGGTAAGGTTCTAAGACCCGACCGATGGTCAAATGTAATATTTCATGCATATAGGACACATTTTAATATATATATATAACATATATATATACTAAATCTACTCCCTTGTGAAAGGTCTAGTTATTGTTGTTCTGGTGCTGAATTCAACAGCCATTTTGTCTCTGGAGAACATTGCTTCAAGGAACTTGTGCCTATTTATTTTATTTAAAATGGCAGCAGAACCACCTTCATTGGATGAACTTTAGACCCGAAGCTAAGGAAAGAGAGATGTCAAAGAGCCAAGCCAAGACCAATTGACCTCTGCATTGGGTGACAAGAGTAGATGGATGGCTTCAGAAGAGAAGGCAAATGGCAAATTTGAGACCCACATAAAATGCTGTACAATTTGCACACTCTAAAAAAATATATAATTTACATATCTAATAGATTCTATTGTCATCATACGACTGAGTGACTATATATCCCATTCATGACAAAATAAAATAGTAGTCATTTTGCACGGTTGAAGCAGAGCTTTTCTGTTATCCATTGGAGTCTTCCCAACGGCCAGAATATAACCAATTGCCTCGAATCCAACAAGATCAACAGATGTTTAATTCAACTTCTTCCACTTGGCAAAAGCTTGCAACAACTGTCAAATTTTCAGCTTGATACTTAATACTTTAATAGTATGCACCAATAACAACAGTGGGCTAATGGAAGGTTTCTCACACCCATGCTCATTGGGCAGTTTGAATCTCCAGCTGCACTTACTGAAGATGAAAGTGTCCCACTAAGGAGGAGCAAAACTATCTCAATACTCACCGACTCACCCACTCGTGCTGTCTATCATGATAACTGCCTCACCTCCATGCAAAAGACACTGCCTCTCATGGCCTTTTAGTTCCTTGTATTTCTTGAACTGAATCAGTCTCAATTCAAGGAATGCCACCTACGGTGGTGAAGCTGGGGGATTTAAGCCCTGCTCTCCAATTTCCACTCCCTTGATAGCTTGATTGCATGGAAGTTAGTAGGTGCAAGGCTAACTTTATTTGTAGTGGCATCATGTAATCGATCCAACTGAAAAAGTAGCATGGACACTTGGTCTTGATAAGTTGTGGGGGTTTTTCTTTAGCATTGAATCTAAAGTAAAGTAAACCTCAAGTAAACCTCAGCATTAGGATTCCACTTTAAACATCTATTCTATGATCTTATTTATGAGAAGCATGATAATCAATAAGTATCTTCATCAATGCTCTCTCTTTCTTCATTTGTGAATTTCTTCCATTTGAGGCAAAATTTTCAGCATGGACAACCCACTTCATCAGTATCCACTTTCCATTCTCATTTAGCATATGGAATTACCTAACCTTACTCCTATAGACAAGAGGGCCCCTTTGAAATGCAAAACTATCTCAATCCTTGCCAATCCATGTGGTTCTGTCATGATAGCCTAAACTAGAACCAGTTTCTTTTCTGTGGGCCATAAAGCTCCCTATGCTGTCACTTCACTCCTGACAGTTCTAATTTCCTGTCATTGCTTTTGTTCTATAGTCTTAATGCAAATGAATGAGTTCAAGTCCAGGTAACCTCCAGCCACCTACCCAAAGTACTATTGATCAGAGAAGCAGGAAACTTGATGGCAAGTAGCAACACCGCCGGTTAAGGGGGAAAGAAAAACAGGAGATAGCTACTTGGTACAATTGTACAAATTTATTGTGCATTGAATAGTAACATGGCACATTAATCCAGCTTAAAATTTGTCCCCCACATGACCACTGTGGGTGGTGAGATTTTCTTTTATTTTCTAGTACATGGATCGCTTGATTGGATGCATGAAATAATGTGATATCTGAACAATACCGTGCTTCTCAAGAACGGTGCACAGTTGGCACTGTTGTCTAGCTTTTTTATGCATACAGAAATGCATTGGTTAAAGTCTCAGCCTTCATTGCAGAAGTCACAAAAGTTTGGAATATGATACAAAAGTTTTCAGGAAAGACAGGTGGAGAAACAAATCAGGAATATTTGGCATGTCACGCTGATGCTGAGATAGGTGACAAAATCTATGTTTTTATTTTTTTTAAAAAAAATTAAATTTAAAGAAGTGACAGCAAAATAACAAAAATACACAACAGCATTTGGATTATGTGGTAGAAGCAATTATGATTGTGGCCTGCAGTAAGCAATCATGGAACAATCACTTTATATCAATTAGCTGTAAAGACTAATCCAGTAGCTTCAAAAATAATATACTGAGTCCAAAGTTTAAGGCTCCCATGACCATAACACAACATGCACATGACTGAATATATATAGGACTTGCATGACTATCCTACGATCTAACAAGTTTTTATACCAACTCAGGGCTAACTTTCCTTGTATTTCTTTCATCATCATTATTTCAGGAGAAAAGAGGCTTCCAGTAATTGCACAACCTTGTCAGAAATCAACAGATTCTTAGTGCTATAACAATGCTTCCAATCTTTGAGTAAGCTGACAACCTTCTTCACAATCAACAGAGCCAATGCATTCCATTAAGTTTCAAATGTCAAGATTCAGTCATGTTCAAAGCCAGTGGATCTGAGGTCAGCTAGTTAGCATCTCTTGGATTTGAACCAAGGGGATGTCACCAAATTTTTGAGTTTTCTCACTAAAAATGATCTGCCCCACACACACCTCTCATCCACCAACCATGAAAAGGTGGTCGGTAGTTCTGTTTTATTTTATTTTTTCCAAGGGAACACTTGCATGGAGATACAGAGGGTCATGTGTTGGGGATTGGGAGGAGGGGGGCTTTAGCCTCGGTTTAAGAAAATGATGTTACTCTTCTTCCCCATATGATCTCCTTCCTAGGCTTTTGCTTCACGAGTACTTTTCCATGTAAATCGAAAGCATGCACACAAGAGAGAGGAATTGAGAGCATATGTCCTAGTCTCTTTGGTTGAGGTCACTAGGGAAGCATCTTTCCAAATGGGAGCATATGCTCACCTGTACCTATAACTTTCTACTGTTATAATAGTACTTGTATTCTATGATGGCTATAACATTAAATATTAACTAGAAAAATGAAATGCACATGGGATGCTTCTTGAGCTGTGGACATGCCCATGGGGTTTGGTTAAATAAATGGGTACGAAAAGCTATTTATTGATGGAGTGAAATCTAGGCATGAGAGGTGTGGCTACTGTAATGGCATTTGTGGTATCCATTAGTGCTTTCAATCCCTATCTCAATTTTGCATGAAAAACTCCAATGATTCTACATGGAAAGCATGATATTTTGGAATCAGCTTGTAGAAAGAAGACCAAATGCTTGTTGGACTTGGTGATATGTGGCTCCACATGTCATCCCATGATGTGGAACTTGTCTAATGGTTGGGCCATGATAAATGAGGTGCTCAACTAGCTTTTGTCTCTCAAATAGGATTGCAAAGTCCTGATGTTGTCTAGATTCAATCTTTTCTTTCTTAAGAAGCCTACTTGCACATGACTCATAAAATAGAATATATAATCCATTGTGAATTTACCTTTCTATGAAAGGTTGTATAACTTAAAAATTATGTTATTTACCCCAAGCTCGTAGCCAAAACCAACATGCAAAGTAAAAAATTTAGGGTTTGCTGGAGAGCTAAATGACTAACAGAACAGATGTTATGGTTTTGAAATGGATTGAACAAAAATTCTTAAAACAAAAGGTCAAGGTTTTGAAGACAATTGTTGTAACCCTTGTCAAACCATAAAGCTAAATAAAAGGAAAAGCTCAAAATGACGACTGACAAAGAGCTTTGGTGCTGAGATTAAATGAAAAGTTATGCTAAAATTGTTGAATTAAATTAAATAAAGCAAGAACTTTTTTCTTCTTCATGATCTTGCATGAGCTTTTTTTTTTTTTTTTTCACATAGATATGATTATAAATGGTTGGTTTGAGCCTCAGCAGTTTTCAGTAGGAGGTAACTTTATCTTTGAGAAGAGGAAATAAAAATCAAAATATTGAATCACGATGGAAGAAAGAACTTTTAGCTACCAGCCTATGCCAAACTTCTGTCTTCTGATTTAATCTTTTTGCACTTGTGGCAAATCATATAAGAAGAAGTAACAGATGGACTCTCAATATTAAAATTATGGTGAAATAGTATAATTTTAGCTGGCTTCTAGAGCATCTAGAAATGGCTGCCTGGTGATAGAATCTTGAGGTGAATATGAAGGACAAACATGATATTGCTTCAAGAAGCAAATGATGCCCACAATGACAGTGCTTGCATGTTTGGTGAGTGATAGTGATGCAAATGTGGAGGGATCCATGAATCAACAAAACTAGCACACTGGCTGCAGTTCCCTTTGTGTTGGCAAAAATAAAGTGGCATGCATAATGTACTTCCCATGGAGATTATAGAAATAGGAATGGAGATGGGTCAGTTGGACAAATCTGATTAATGTCCAACCAGATATGTACTTGAAGTTTAATCTCCTGGGTTTGGTATGGTCCCAACCTGAGACCAGAATGCCAATCAACTTGGCCATGAATTTGAAAACATCGGATCTGAGTCGGTTGACCCGAACAAAAATTAGAAACCCCAAGACCCTGATCTCGAAGAAGACATGGCTCACCAGTGATCAGGTCCAATTGGGACATAGATCTTAGGTTTGAAGCTGGTTTGGGTTGGATTGAGTAAAGTTGGATAAGGACCTGTCCCAAATCACAGACCTAGACAGGAAGACAGAGAGGGGAAGGGTGCTCTGTTTATTGGTTGGCATCAGAGGGAGGGGAAAAAATAGGAAAACATCCTGAACAAAGTTCAATTATCTGCTCGGATTTCTGTACACAGGTGGCCACACTTCAGGGATCTCCCATTTAATGGTCAAGACAAATTTCATACCCTCGTTAAGCTGGAAATTTCAGCTCTTTTGATCTGCCAAGCCTTTCAGAATTTTTGTCAGGTCTATCAGATCAGATACCTAATTGACACTGATTCCTCCACAGAATATACATTGTTATGGAACATTGACCCACCCTCCAGAATTGGTTGATGTACAAAAGCTAGTCTCTACCAAATTTGACATAATTTTCATATTGGATCCTTAACAACAGGAGAGTATCTTTATCCAATCATACACCTTTTTCAAAAGCTACCCAACTACTAATAACAAAACATCAGCCCGACAGGAGTAAACACAGAGAAAGAGGTGGCATCTAAGTGAAGCTTCTCTTTCATCTTGTTGATCCAATGACCAATCAAAAAACTGACAGGAGTGTGGACTTCATCCCTACACCACCACAACAATAACCAAGGCTTGTCAGCAACAAAGCATCTCAACTCTCACAGTGCCATCCTCTATGAAGCTCACCATTTCCTTCTTTCACCAAACAGCCCTCAGTAACAAACCCATCGCTGTCGGTGGCCGATGCACACAAGCTGTAATGATGATAGAGAGGAGAGAAGACATCAAGGCATCGTGGGGGCCTTGGCACAATCCCATTGGCAATCATGGGCTGGCACCCTGCATGAATGAATGTTTTTAAACAGAATTCATGCTGGCTCCGAGGCTCTTCATAAACTGGGCCCTCCAATCATTCAGAGGCCATGCCAAAGCATGATCGGGCTCAGCACCAGGCTTGACAAACTAAAGCATCAATCAAACCGTGATGGCTTTGAGGTGAGCTGCATTGCGCTCAAGACTGCAGGATCTCCAATACCAGCAAACCATCAGACTGAGAAGAAGGCAGAACCATTTCCTTTTATGTAATTAAGATTGAGCTTCTGCTCAAGACCATGGCCTGTGGCATTGTTCAGACAATCAATGCACCTTTTGTCCTGGCTGTCACGGGTTGCAGGCTCGATCTTATGAGAGTCCATAGATTTTACAGTAGCTATAGTAATCTTACCTAAAACCAATTACTTTGCTGGAGTTCAGTTTTGAGTTTGAATGACAATGTAACCTCATGAGCCAGATTCGTTTGCTTGAAGTGAGTCATTGCTGAATCCATGAAGCATTCAGACATAGCTTTCAGCAGCCACAGCATAAAGCTCGCACTTATGGATCAATTGAATCCAGACTTAGCTGAATCCCTTTTTACTTTTAAATGCTTTCACCTTTTACCTGCTAGGCTGCTATTTGTCACTAAGACATGATGGCTGGTCATAGCAAACCTTTTCAGGAACTAAAAATGAAAGGCATTTACTAAAAATTCGCAACAAGTGTCCCATATGATCAAGAAAGTTGAGATCATCTTTTCTTTCCCTATCACCACCTAACTTCACATGGCTATGTCAAAAACGTCACATGATAATTATAACTCCAGTCAATTCCAAAAGAATCCACATTATATAATTTGACTCCAATAAAATAAAAATCCCAGGTGATGAAGTTCATTAGATTCTCAAGATGATCCACCTATTATGAATGAAAATTTTCATTGAGGAAAAGCATAATTCCTCTTCATCTTCAAATAGATCACCTTAGTGTGTTTCTCAAAGAACAAAGATTGCCTTGCTGATCCATCAATGGCTGTGCACATTATGGAAGTGCTTAAACAAATAAGATTACCTGAATGCATTAAGTATAGAGATAAAGAATGGCATCAATAGAGAATAAACCGATGGAAGAAACTCTTCATACATGAGCTTGATCACTCAAGATGAAGAACTCACCAATTATGATGTGATTTGGTTATGGCAGTCTTTTGTTGAAGATCCTTCTTTTCAAAAGAGAACTCATACAAAACACTTAACACTTTATGGGATAAATGAGACCATCATTAAAGAGAAGATAAGAAAAATATAAATCAACCAATGAATTTTGATGTTTTCTAACAACAGGTGAAGCAGGATGAATTAATCAGGAATCCACGTATCTATGACAGAGAGTGCTCAAATATTACTGTCCTGGAAAAGGTGGGCCATTCTGCAGAGCAAAAATAAACAATATATGAAACATGTTGCAGAGGTTCATTAAATTTGGCTCTGTTACCACATGGTGGTTATGTAGTCGCAAACATCAAACAGTTGTTCATTGTTTCTAGAGTGGGTGTGAGAATTCCAGGTAGGCTGTCTTCCATGTGAGCTTATACTGTGCAAGTACCAAGGACTCAATTTAGCTGAGAGTGAAGCTTTGACTGATAGAGATATGTCGTACTGAACTATATGGAGGAGAAGCAATTGCTGCATCAAATTCCTTACTGTAGTGACCAGGCGACTATTGAATGCACCATGTGACTCACTATGGAATCAACGTTCATAAAACTAGTGAAGTCAATACAACTGGACCTAGAGCTTAATTATGTAGGAGGAACCTGATGTAAAGTCGAGGAAAGAATTGCACAAAAAAAGGCTAATTTTTGATATGGGTGAAAGATTGAGGTTCATAGAGCTACAAGCCTCTACATCAAAAGATTATGGCAATAATTGAAAATGACTTGCTTTAGATTTCACCACTCCTATGCATGGGCATAGAGAAAGGCAGCCGATAGGCCCAGATTTTGTACATACTGTTAAGCTGGCCCTGTCAAAATGGAGATCCCTTGCCACTGTACCCAGCCCATGTGACATGGAAGCTAGTAGGCATGGAGGCTTTAGTTATAGTCATTGTTCAAACTCGGGTGATGTCATCATCATTTCTAACAGGGGTGCCTTTTATTAACAAGGAAGCACCGAGTAAGCAAAAATGCCGATGTAAGGCATCAATAAGAGTCATTTGGAGTTGCTTGTGTGTTTAATTGGATAATGTCTATAACTCTTTTAAGGGTTTTGTTTCAATTTAGATCTTCCTGGCCTACTCTGTTAAAGGAAGCAGATTAACAGATAGGTGTGTTTCATAGTAATATTCAGAACTGCAAGTCTTAAGGCAGAACTCAACTAATGATTTGATTGCTTATGACTTAATTGCCTCATCAGCAAAGTTCATGGATGAAACAAATACTGAACAATAGGATGAAGACAAACGATTGATTGACATTTTCTTGTTCCAATCAAAACAACTTAAATTGTCAGTAGAATAAATACTTTTCCCTTAACACAGTTATTTGTGTTCAAAATAAAATTAAAAAAATAATCATCTACTGCCACAACTCGCACTTCAGCAATATATAAAATCCACTAACCCAAGGACTGTGGTGTGATATAGACTGGTACAAGGAACAGCAACTAGCTCTGGATCTTTTGATTTGTGAAGGCTACCGTAGCCTGGGCCGGATAATTTCTGTATTAAAGACTAAAGGTTCTCCATGCTTGGGAATTGCAGCAGCTCTTCAGTTGAGAAAAGACAAATTGCTCTTGGCATTTCTGGAGCTTGAACACACTATTGTCTGACTAAAAATACAGAGATGCAGCCAAGAATTCATCATGCTTGTTCTTGGTACAACCTCTTCAAATTTTGATTCCAATTGGGTCTCTCCTATGGATTTTGATGCCACAATTAGCAGTTGAAGAGCTTCCTCCAGCCTTATTGTGGCCCTGATTAAACTACCTTGGAATACTTGGGTAAACTCCATGATTTTGTAGAATTTGGACCCTTTTGCCCATGCATACACTGCTTCCATGATATCAGGGCAAAAAGAATTCACAAAATTCACATTAATTTGGACCTTCGAGCACAAATAGAAGCATATCAGTTGCTTACTCAGATCGGGATCAGTGGTTTTATTCTCATAACTTGCAGCTGCCATGTTAACAGAGATTCCCCTGAATGTAAGCAAAAATATTTGAGGTTAAGTAGGTGGGCATCTTGCACTCAAGCTGAACATTGACAACCCTACTTGCTGTCTTGCAGCTGAGAAGAAAGAAGGTCCAACTCTTCTCTTGGTTTCTTGGCATCCTGAAGAGAAGTGCAACCATCTCCTCCACATTCACATCTCTCAGCACCCCACTAAACATAAGCTCTGTTGGTGTTAATTCATCAACAGTGCTCATCTCATAGAGGCCTTGTCCTGTAACTCTCCAACTATCAACAGGATCAATCTAGCCATAATCAACAGGATGAAATCAAGCTGTGATCCCAACATTATCTTTGAATTTTTGTAACATCTTTTATTTATATTTCCTTGATTTGATCTTGATTTCATCATAGATCACAGCTTGATTTGGTATTGATTTCATTCCATTAATTATGGCTAGATTGATCCTGTCAATGCAGCAATCCCAAGTCACAGCTTAATTTGATCTTGATTTCATCCCAGATGACACCTTGATTTGGTCTTGATTTCATCTCATATCGATACCAACATCATCACCGGTATTACTGACTGATAAATAGGGGAGCAACAGAACACTACCAGCGTGGTTCCTACCAGCTGAGCTCTTAAATCAGTTGACCACAGGTTCATGCTAGCAACGCTTCCTATCTCCTTTGAGAAAGAGAGGCACTAAAGCTCTATCGAACTACAATGATCAGGAAAATTATGAAAAGAAGAAAACAATGCAAAGCAAAACAAAGAAACCAGAAAAATTAGCCTCAGAACAAACTCAAGTGTCAGATATCCATGAAACATATTAGCAAAAGTTTAATCTACATTAAATGGAACATAAATTTCTTCTTGTTCTGCATTTTATAAGCACATGTTAATCACTCTTTTAACATCAAATATACTTGTGTCTCCAAAATCTTCTGTTTCTGACAAAACCCATTAATTCCAAGATATGGGATTCCTCAGTGCTAAGCTTGCCATTTAAACCTATAAAATGGAAGAGTTGGACTGTTTTGATTAACTTGACTTAAGTGGCTTTTGATGCTTGTGAAAAGGTACATAAATCATGTGGCATGAGAGGAGATTTTTTGGTTATCTAAGAGGTAGCAGAATTAGGGCCTTCTGGACACTCGAATGAGGCTCATAATCAAAAAGTAGATCCAATATCAATTTTCAGATATTAAATTGTGCAGAGTTCATAGCAGATATCTCATGCTTTTTTAACTATATTAAAGGGTGAATTCTCAAGCTCTAATCCTCACACAAGGAGACAAAACAGATTACAATTTTTCTGAACACTGCCCAACTAACGAAATTTAAGCAGCTATTCTCATTGGAACTTTTAAAGCTCCCTTTTTGCAGTTGGAAGTAAAATAGGACACAGACATTCTTACTTAAAAGTCAATGCGGACCTATAAACTAAGGGGATAAAATGATTGCCTAAAGAGTAAGCTTGTCACCATACTTGTCAAAGAATTTTAAGAACTGCAACAACCAAATTAGCTAAAGCCAACGCGATAAAAGATCTATAAGAGATGGCCTTAAAAAAAATAGCAGCATGCCTGTAAAGGTCTACAAGTATCAAAGTTATGCCTTTCAAAATGTAGTTGACTCCTATATCACCTATGCCATAAAAAGATGAACCATATACCAGTTCAATTGTCCCATGTTGACTTTGGTAGACCATCATGAAAATGTAATAGGATAATGGCTAAAAAGTTATGAAACAAACCTGACAAGTTGAGCCCCACTTCCGTATCCGAACTTCAATATCATCTATTGTATCGGAGCCACACACTCCAAAAGGACTTGAAGGACAGAAGAGAGGGGGATGGGCAGAAGGAGGAGATGAAACAAAGAAGAGATTGCAAGTGAATAAGTGCATGACAAATTCCTCTATTGAACACATAAAAAATTAGAATGGCAAGATTTTACCAACCTATAAGCATGTTATCCCAAAATTAATCTCTTGTTTCATTCAAATGCAATTCAACTAAAAGAAGACTGCATCAAGTTGCCCTGAGCCAAAAAAAATACCTGTATTTATTTATCAGATTACCCACGAAAGGATGGCAAAAATGATAGTAGCCAATCAACAGCCTATTTCATATTATAATGTCGGCATGAAGTTATTTTAAAATTCCCAGAAAGCCCGAACCACAACAGATTTCAGCAAGGCGTCTGTGGTCCAAGAATTTCCAATCCTCTTAATCTTTGGTGCACTTCCATCATTACCAAGCAAATTCTGAAAAAGGATTTGGCCATAAAAATTTCATTAATAATGATCGAACAGTATTAAACACTTTCACAATATTATAAATATTTCCCGCACAAAATATCTTACAATTTAGAGTTTTCTCCAGGCTGATGAGAAATGGTATCTATTTACAGATATAGAAACAAATCCTGTTGCCCAAAGAACCTACTTACAAGTCAACAAAAAGCTGTTCGCTTGATATCCGAGATAAAATATAGAAAAGAAAATGGTTAGTTTTCTGATGTAAGTGCTACAAATGAATAATTGTGAAAAAATAGCTATAGCCCAAACTTTTTCAATCACTTAAAATTGCACCCACATCAGTGGCATGCTTCTAACATACCGTCTTTCATTTCTCTATTAGATTTTTCTATAGTTAACATCATTAGAACTTTCTCAACAATGAATATTTATTATTGCTGACATAATATTTAGTCCACAATCTGTCATCACCATTGGGGATGACTTGCTTTATAATAGCTGATCTCATATGTACAAGTGAACAATTGGTACAAGTTATGATCTAATAAACCACAGAATGATACTTGACCTGCAGAAGCTTCTTGTCATCATCAGAAAGCAGCTCTATCGCACTCTAAAATATGGTTTCAATATTCACTTTCTCATCATCTTCATTTAAGTCCATCTTTGCCATTTAAAATGAAACCCATAGGAGACACCAGATAGTGACAATAAACCATAAAGTACAACTAATTCTTAAAAACTGAAATGAAATTTTAAAATTGAGAAATAAGCAAAAAAGCAATGACCTCAATATCCGTGAACCTATTTTGTCATCTATAATTATACAAACAACAACCATGATCCACCAGAATGGTTCCATAGGTGAACTGACCCATAATGCCCTGAACTAGCCCAAAGCAGCTGCTACCACCCAGAACCAGCTCAAATTTCTCATGACACTCCGTGCTGCTAAGAATTGAGCTTAAAGTTATTTTTACACCTTTTTTCGGGTACCAGCCTGTATCCAATGTTAGAATCAGATGTACCATGGTTCGTACCATACTAGCCGTTAATGTATTATGGGGTCATACCACGATAACTGAATTATAACCAAACTAAGAGAATGTCTCTAGGACAGCCTCCTATCTAAGTTATTTTTCTTCACTTTTTTCAGAGAATTCAGGAAAACATTTCATTATGGATCAAGAATGAACTGAGGCAAATAATGAATTCCCAATCAAGTATCCATATATGCGACTTGTAACTTCAGTATACTAAATTACTATTTCAGTGATCAATATCATCTAAATGGCACCTAAATGCAATACAAGACCTTCAGAACAACATTTACACAACTAGTTCAGCAAAATACTGACGAAGAAATACAAATGGACAAACCAAGCATACAATAATCAAAACACAAGCTCTAACTGCATTGCAAGAAATTCACTTTCCCTTTTGCTAAGCTGAAAAGTATCACAGGATCATTCTGGTGCTGAATTATCATCTTCGCCATCTTAAATATGTCACTTTCCTCACTAGGTTTGCCTGCAACTATTCCCTACTGCCACTTGCTTTTCTCCCTTTTCTTCTCGCCTTCACCGGCAGGAATAAGCACATTTAAAGCTTTTTGAAAGCTGTCTTCTCAAAACTATCCCTTCTCATCCACCACCAAATACAAACCATCACCACCAAAAGGAAAAATGTAGGGTTGTAGAAGTGCAGGTCCGTAATCAGAATTTACAATGTGACAAAGCTCCCGATGAACCCAAATATAACATAAAATATGCACTACAAGACCTAATTTGATATTACAACCAACCGAAACAACATAATAAAGAAAGATCTCAGAGAATTTCCAGTAATTACAGAACTCAAAATTCACAAAGTAAATAGATGTTGAAATGCTCTTAAATATAAATTATATAACAAGGCATGGGCAAGAACCTTTGCAACCCCGTCAAGCAAACTCTTTCTCATTAGAGTTCTTCAGAGCCATTACAATACTTGCTTCCCAAACAAAACCTCTCTCCTTGTCTCACATGTAGTGGATTTCATCAAAAATGATCCAAGCCACCTCCCACATAATCTCTGATCCTTTGTACTGCCATGCTATGTAAAATTTCCATCGTCATGACCTAAAAATTTGATTTAACATTAGAAACTTTATGGGGCCAACCATGATTTCAGAATAATAAGAAATTTAAGGAACCAAAAAATGTACTCATTATACCAGGCATGAGGCATTAGGCTCAATTGTCACATCCCCTGTCATGTGACCAACATTAGAGAACTCTTCCTTAAATTCTCTATATTTGGTTGCTAAGATCCTTGATTTGAGACGTATGGATGAACCGCTGCTGGTCTTGTGAGGACATGATGCAATAGTATGCAATGCAACCCCCGTCTTCCCTGATGATGTATGTGCTCACACCAAGAAAACCCTCAACAAAAGCAAATTACACTTTTCAGTTGAAGTGCAATGATATACATTGAATGACAGTTTGCACCACATAAACATCAAAATCAAGAACGGTCAATTATATTTTATGTACTTGATTACCATGATTTATAAAAGAAAAGCATTACAAGACAAAAGATTAAATATTGTGTAATTAAAAAACTGGTTTGCCCACCATGTTTACATATCAAAGAATCAAGTAGGGTTTGGTAAGGGCATAAGTGTGAGAGCTGTGCAGGCATGTATTTACCTTTACATTGATTGTGCACTAAATAAATCTTAGGTATACAGGATCAAGGAACCCAAATTATATATTGTTGGCAACCTTTTTGTACAGTCCTAAATTGTTACAAATGGTATTAAAGCAGACCCAGCCTATGGCTTATATGGACTTGAAAACGCTACACACAGGCTCTTTTGGGACTGATCATGGGACAATCGTAGTGTTTGGGGCCATGATTAGATTTGAATTCTTATCTTGGCAAGGATGACAGGATTTAAACGAGAGGAGGGAGGAGTCTATAAGAGCGATCAAGGAGTCCAAATAATGCCTTTTGACTAGCCCTTGTGCTAAGTTCTGGGTTGTTACAACATGACAATAAGACAGAATAGGCCCTTATGCGAGCCCAATACCATCCCCAAAATGGGCATTGACTATTTCATGTCCATATCAAAATAGCCTCATGCAGTTATGCTCATTCTTTACACCAATTTCACCCTCTTCAAGTGTACTCCAAAATTTAATTTTACATTATCAATTATATTTATAACCATCATAACAAAGCAACCACTATTAAACTGTAATATAATATATAATACATACTATTACTATTATAAATTACTATTATTCTTTTAGCATTATAATAAAATATTAAGATATTACTATATTATATTATCATATATAATATCTTAATAATATCATAAAATCTACACCTACAATTTACAAATATAATGTCTACGTTGATAATAATTTATTTAAATAATGATATATTATTTATTATTAAATGTAGATATGATCACATAATAGCGTATCTCTCATATATTAGTCAAATTTTCTACAATATGTTATATTATTTTATAATATGAAATATGTAATATTATTGTCATTTTAGAAAAATTAGAAAGCTAAATCCAATTTTTAGCTGACTTCAAAAAGTTTGATAATAGAAAAGAATTCGGCATAAACACCTGATACAGCAGTGCTAACTGGCATAGCTTTCCTTGATCCCGTCTTCCTTATGCTTCTACCAAACGCTACCCAAGAGGACACTACGTATCTGTCACAACAAGGCGATTTGATTTCTCACATAATTAACCAACACATAAGCACAAATTGAAAGGAAAACAAGTGGAATTTAAGCTCGTGCAAAAAGTTTAACGACACTTCCATACACATTAATCCTTCATACATGCATAAATTTTTTCTATAAAACCAGAGAAAAACACTGAAACTGGTATTAAAACGCGAATTAGAATCCTGGAGAAGGTTTTTGCCACCAATTTCACGTGAGAATCAACCCAAAAACTGGAATTGGAGAAAGAATGCAAGCCGAACCGAGGACATGAACCTAGGAGGGATTTTTAAGCTTGTAAAAATATTTCCATGACACTTCCGCGCACCTCAGTTAGATATAGAAGCCCAGAAGATGTCCATCGGTCCTAAAAATAACTCTTGTCGCCTCCAATTTCTCGTTAGAGACAAACTGAAAACTAAAATTTGGACAACCCTAGAGCAGGACAGAAAAAAGGAATCGGGGGAAGTGGGCGGCGACTCACAACGATGGATTCGCCATTATCGAGGCACTTGACGGCCTCGGACGGGAAGGGGTCATGCTCGAAGGGAAACTCCTCGGCCGGCTTAGGTTTCTCGCCAGCCGGCTCTTCTAGGGTTTTTCTCCCTTCAACGAAGCCATTGGAGAGAGATTTGAGGGTGGAGGAAGAACCCCAGAAATGGTTTCGGGTTCTTCATGGATTATCATTCGCATGCCAAGAGGAGGGGTGGCTCAGGTGTTTAGTGTCAGATACCATACAGCTTTCAAAGATGACGTGTCAGGCATGCAGTGGTTGAAGAAACTGGGGCCATGAGGTTAGCGGAAAACGGTTGAACCTTCGTTGGCCGGTTATTGAATGGGTTGGGCGGTTCGCAGCGTGTATTCAAAGTGGAGCCCACCGTTTCTCCGCAACCATGGAACGGAAGCCAACCCCACAACCTTGGCGAAAAAAACAGCGTTACGGCTTGCAGCGTCATCGAAACACGGATCTCTGAATTTTCATGCATGAACCACGTAGGTGTATGATTAAATTTTATTTCTCATATTTAATATAGTAACCATATGGTTAATGTATAAAAATATAAAATTCAGCTAGAATATATCATAGTTTTTAAGTATGACATGTGCAATAAACATTAAAGGGTTGATTCCTATGTTTTACATGTAAATGTTGAAATATACGTGTCAAATTTAGAAGAAGAATTTTGATATGAAGTATTAAGAAATAGTAATGGCTTCGGAAAAAAAAAATGCAATGCATAGTTGCTTTTGTTATCATTTTAAAGTTTAAAAAGATATGATGGTGGAAATAAAAATTTAAAATATAAAAGAAATTTGAAAATATTTAACTTCGCAGGGTTGATTACGAGAGGATAGGTTTGTGGAAAAGATGAGTCACGGGGAGTTTGGTTGTAACCGTGGATGGTTGATCACCAGAGGATAGGTTTGTGGCATGCATAAAAATCTGAAACATTTTATTGATTGATTAATCTGTGGAAAATGCAACCAGCTCTTGAAAAATAGTCTTGAATCATGCCAAAGATGTTTTGGAACATTAGGAATGCTAAATTCTCTTGGAGCATGAGGACTAAAACGTAACAATCGAATGTTTGATAGTTTGCGGCCCAAAACGCATTTTAGATCGAAAGTTTGAGGATAATATATAAATATATTCGCCCATAAAAAAAAAAAGTTAAAGAAAAAGCAGGTGAAGCCAACGCATTCACGTGCAACCTGTTCCCATAAAACCAGCTGTTTTCCGTCATGTAGCCCTTTGTATATACTATCCTCCGATCCCGGCCTGCCACCTTTGGCCGAACCCACGTGTCGCCGCCGGCGTCTTGGTTTCAAAAAAAAAATTAGACACCAGAGGGAGCCCCAACAACACACCCGCACGCCAACAAGATCATATGCCATTCCTTCCTCTGCGGGCTGGGGAACATATTTGGTCCAATGTAATTTTACATAAACCATTACGGCTGTCCTCCACCGGATGATTCCAAGTATTTACGTGATTTTGAAGTAAACGGAGGCCATATCCAACGGGACTCGAAACGCGGACCTTCAGCTGTCCGTTCTTAAACACGAAATAGCCCTTTCAGCCAACGTGCCACACTGTCATTGGTGATCAAAGTGGGACCCACAATGCATAACACGATTTTACTATCCGCAACAAAACATCCGATCCGTCGAGATTGTCGTATTCCCATTCTATTCCTCCCGCTCCCCGCCATCATTCCTCTCTCTTTACTCCCATCTCTCTCTCTCTCTCTTCTCCACTTCTCACTGAAACTCCACCGAAACCCTAGCGATCTCTGGTACCCCTTTGGTCAACCCATCTAGCGCTTACCTCGCTCGCCGCCAATGAGTAGCTTCAGGCGCTTCGAGCTCCTCGACTCTCCTTCCTCCTTCCTCTACCGCGATAGCTCTCTCTGGTGCCCAACTTCGCCATTATTCCCTCCCTTCTCCTCCCCCTTTGCCACGGCGGTGGCGATCGCCGAAGAGGAGGAGCACCAGCTAGGGTTCGCCCTTGACCTCCTTGACCCTCACCCAAAGCCTCTCGATCTCCCACTCCAATGCCTCCTCTCCTCACCGGCGAGCCCTTGCTTCGAGATCTTCGACACCGCCGCCGATCTGGTCCACTTCCGGCGGTTTCAGGAGCGAGCGGAGACGGAGCTCCAGCTCCGGAGCCTCTGCGATCGCGTCACCGCCCTCGAGCTTGGGCTCGGCCGAGCCCTCGGTTCCTCCTCCAAGCTCGACCGGAAGTTCACGTGGACGGCGGAGATCAAGGGGGCGAGAGAGGAGGGGTTTGACCGGAAGTACAAGTGGGTGGCGGAGGCGAAGGGCGGGGCCGAGAGGAATCTCCAGTGGACGGCGGAGTTCAAGGTGCCGAAGGAGGACGGGTTCGATCGGAAGTATAAGTGGACGGCGGAGAAGAGGGGGGAGGCGGATCGGAACGTGAAGTGGACGGCGGAGATCAAGGGGAAGGGGATGCACGCGCCGGTGGCGCACACGTACACGTTCCAGGCGGCGTCTAAGCCGGCGGCGGAGGAGGTGGAGAAGAAGGGGAAGAAAAAGGAGAGGGATGCGGCGCCACGGCTGGTGGAGATCGAGGAGAAGAATCCCGGCGCCATCGCCATTAGGAAGGTTTGGCGATGCATTTAATTAACTTCTTTGATTAGGTTTTGTTTCTATTCCGTATGTGTGCAAAAAATCCGTTCCGTATGGCTTATTTGAAGATCAGGAAGGAGTTACGTAGAATGAGGATATTTTTAAGCTTACTTTAGAAAACACTAATTTTTTTTTTTAAAAAAAATCAGGTTTAGTTTGTGTCATAAAATATCTTACGTTTTTTCTTAAAAAAGATTTTTCCAGGGGTGCATGTGCGAAAATTTCTTTTTTATTTCTTGCTTTTCAATTTACAAATAAGTTTGATAAAATGTGGACATTTTTAAGCTTAATGTGGACTTTTTCTTTGATCACGTTAAGTTGTTTCCATCATAAAAGTTCCTTGTTATTTCACCGGAAAAAAAAAAAAAAAAAAAAAAACTTTTCAGGGGTATACGTGCGAAAATCCATTTTCTATTTCTAATTTCTAAGTTTACAAAGGAGTTCAATAGGATGTGAATAATTCTAAGGTTAATGGAATGAAGATAAATGCATTCTGGGTTAAGTAGCTCTACCAATCAGCACTCCATTCCCCGCTCACTTCTCCGGTTCTATTGTGGCAGTCAGAGATTGGTCCAAAACCCAGGGGGTGGGTGGCATCAGGTGTGGATGTGCCATTCCACAAGTGCCACACTGGCATCTGATCCGGAGCAGTCAATGGAGATGTGACCTTTGACATTTTTCTTCTGGAAAATGGATTGCTTAGTCTGTCATTTGAAAGGCCTTCTAATAAAATCTAATTTTTGTAGGATATAGCAGGGTCTTCTAATCTATTTTAATGGGTCAGTCTGTTTCTGTCTCTCTACTTGAAGTCTTCAAGTGTCCTTGTTTTGACTGAGGGCATAAATTGTAAACCCCAGTTTCTTTTATGAGTAAAAGAAAGGGTCTTTACTGCTGCATTGCTGACTCCAAGTTGAAAAGCTAAGGTTAGTTCTTGTTTTAATGTGTGTTCTATAAACATTTTTGATCTAGCAGATGCTTGAAAATGTTTATGGTTGTAGCAATTTAAGTGTTGTACAAGATGCAATGCTTGGCATCAATGCAGGCTTTGCTCAGCTCTTACATGTCTGGAAACATGGAATCATGAAATATTTAGTAAATGTTGTTGTTTGATTGGCTTGAATTGATGCTAAATAATGAATGGGCTAGACTTTGATACACCCTGATTGTTTTCTCATAATTATAATAACAATAGAAGTCAGATGAGCACATATGTCAGCTAATTCCACCCCCCCCCCTCTTGTGTCACCCTTTTTTCTCTCCCCACCCATAGCATGGTATTCTTGGGAAATTAATGCCTCAATATTGAAGGGCAAATTCTGCTAATGTAAATATTGATATCCTTCTTATCAGGGATTGTTGAAGTTTATAGAACTTGTTACTGTCATTGAAATGCCAAGGAGGTTTTAATAGATGGCTGACATCAACAATTTGGTAAATTGGATGGAAATATGCCCCATCGTTTAGATTCCAAAGTGCCAAATTGTGCAACATATATAACATAAATGATTCAACAATTGGTTTTTTACTGTATGAGCAGGCATTATTATACAAGTCATAATTGATGACTGATATCTGATGTTGTTGTTACTTTTGGGCTGTTGGAAGGCTTTTGTCAAGAGATGTAACAAGGGTAAGAAGAAGGAATTATCACTGCAAGATGCTGCCTTGCTAATCCAGATGACTTTCAGAGCTTATCTGGTCCGACGTTCTCGAGTGCTTCATTGTCTTCGAGATCTGGCAGTGGCCAAGGGCAAACTTAAGGAAATCAGGACCTTATTCTATAATTTTTCCTATCGCCGTTGCATAGCAAATGATGCAGAAGAACGCCAAAGGTTCTCTGAGAAAATTATTGTTCTCCTCCTGACTGTTGATGCCATTGAGGTAATTCCATAACCACATGCAGAGTTTTATATTATAATCTTTTTATGCTGCTTATGCTAATTCATTGGCTTCAAATATAAATTTTTACTTCATTAGGTGCTGATATATTGCCAGCATCCATCATCCCTAATTTTGGGAAGTTAATTTTGGGAAATTATGATGGATTGCTAATTCAGTTACAGGATCAGTGCTTTCTCTTTCCTTAAAGTGATGTGAGGCTGAGGTATAAAATTTAAATGCAATACATCATAACTTCCCAAAATTAACAAAAAGGGACCTGTAATTGATTTACGATCTAAAAAGCACTGAACCTAGCAACTTTTTTCTTTTCAATGTCCTTGATGAAGTGATGTTGAAAAAAAAATGTCACACCTTTTTTTTACAGAGAAACCCCCAATTGATCGAGCACAACCTTACATGTTTGCAAAGGTCTCTGAGAAAAGGTTTTTACTGAGGCAACAAAGTGAGCCACAACAGTGATAGTGTGTTACTGATTCAGGATTAATTAGGGATGGCTTGTGGTAGCTTTGGCTAGCCTACAGGACTAGGAAATCTATGGTTCAGGTCAATTGATCATCTCCCTAATCCGTGATAGGAAAAATAGCAGAAGAGACGTATTTTAAGTACTATAAGCAGTGAAGAGGATTTCTAGACCTGCAAATTGTTTCAAGGATTCCTAAGGATGTTAGATAACTAAATTTCAGGGTTATCTAGATTCCAGGAAACTCCATGGTTGATGCATAAGTGAACCTTGGGGGTTTTGAGGGTTGTTTTCTACCACAACAACACTGTAAACTGCAGATCTACTGAATTCTTCAATTGAATCAGCTAAGAAATATTGAAAAGTGAGTGAAAAAATGGGGCAAAAGAACTTGTCCCTTCATTTAATTGCTTATAATTTTTAAAGTCAGATATAGAATTTAAAGAAAGAACAAGAAGTAAATTAATTGCAGAAGATATAAAACTGCTTGTGATTCATGAGATAAGAAAAATCAAATCCAATTATTTCTCCTCTCTTATCTATCTTAAAAGCAGTTCTTTCTTTATTACCCTCTAAAATATTTTAAGAGGGGACTCAAACTGGGGAAAGAATAGAGGTCTCCCCTATCTCCTGTGCAATCCCCAAATGTTCTCTTTATCTCCTAACTTGAAGCTGTCCAACTCAGCCTATCTCTTCTCTATCTCTTCACCTGAAGCTGCTAGCACCATCTCTCTTACTTTGTGCCAAAAACATGCTGCCATCCCATCTTCCACTCTTTTTTTAACCCCCTTTACCCCTTGGTGCCCTCTTCTCCTTTCTGTCTTCCTTGTAATGCTTGCTTATGTACACACTATAATTTGTGTAGGAATGGTGGTTATCTTTTTATGAGCTAAAGCATCTGATAGGAGTACTGTACCTAGCATTGCTGTGCAGTGAACTCTTTTAGTATTAGGTTTTGGTCAAATTTTCAAACTTGGCATTATATTTAACAAGTCACACTTAAAAATTAGAAATATGTTGCGATTGTATGCCCCACCAGTACTGCATGCTATGTATGTCTGCCTCATCCATTGTTGGGCATCATTTTAAATTTGATCTCCAATTGGAAAGATAGGTGGATGACTATAATGAATGAGATTTATACTGTAAGGTTGCTAGCACATGCGGTGCATGGTACTGATTAGTTGTCTAGAGTTAGCATGATTACCTGCATAGGTTACCAATTAGTGCCATGCAAGCTGTACCCCTCGTTATTTGTTCTTAGCCTGATATTGCATGAGTACATGTTGTTGAAGTAGGTATGAGAGAATTGGTATGAGGTCAATCTTGTGCAAAGGTTCTCTGAATATGTTTTAATGTTCAAACATAACATGATGTATTTCTTGTTATGGCAAAATGTTTCTATAATTTTATTGGTTTGGATAAGCAAACTTGCAGCCAAACGTCAACTGGGATTTTTTGGCATGTTGCACTATTTAGGGTTATGTTATGTAACATGCAAAAAAAAGGTCCTACTACCAGTCAAAGATAAAAACTAATTATCTTCTCTGCTGGGCACATTTGTTTCTCTGCTGCCACCTGAAAACTTAGTACTTCAAGTCAACAGTGGTGGTGCGGGATTGTTGTCTCATGTGAAGTAGTGGTGCCTTCTATTCTTATGTTGTACTCTTACCCCAGAGAAGGACACCTAGGAAGAATTAAGAACCAACAGAAATATAGGGACTAGCAACACTGGTCCCATGCTCTTACCCTCATGAAGGACATGTAGCATTCTCTTTTTTCTGTTATCTGGTTGCTTTTTTTGGAGTGGAGTGAACTTATCTGTTTGCTTCAAAATCTAAGCCTTGCAGGGCCTGTGGATGTCACAGTGGGTTATTGCAAGAGAGCATTTAGAGTGCACAGAGCTTGTTGAACAACTCATAGGTTTCCTTGGATGATAGGGAGAGATAGATATGGATTGCTTGCAGGATAGAAAGGTTTAGAGTCGATCCTGCTCATAAATCAATGTGGTATCGACATCCTTTCTGGCTTCTTGATTGATTCTCCTAATGGATTAGGGCTATATGCATTTGAACTTTTGCTACACGAGGCATTTTGGGCAGCATCAAATTATGGATTTTTAGGGTTTGTTAGGCATCGTTATCTGATTGTTAATCATTTTAGAAATTGGATCCTTTGAATATTTCTATAGTTCAAGGATTTTCTTTACCTTTTAGTGAATCACTTTTGCTTTTTCATGGAATAAGTCAACCTTTCAAAATATGTAGTGTTTCGTTTAACATTCATCATCTCTCTGGCTTTACTGCTACTGTCAATTGCTGCTATGTTAGGGACCGGATTATATGGTTCGAGCAGCAAAGAAGTCAATGGTTGAGGAGCTAGAGGCCATGCTTGAGGTTGTGGATCCACAGCCACCTGGTAAGCTGGGTTTGATGAAGCGCAGAAGGTTTGATCTTCCTGGTGGTGGACCAATCCCACGGGAGCTGATTTCTGGTGTAGAAGAGGTTGTCCAGATGCTCGAACAAGAAGATAAGAAGAGCAGTGCTTCTTATTGAGATGATAACTACTTGCCCTCTGAAACCCTCTTTCCAAGAGATGTTTGTAGAGGTTCTGTGGTTTCTCTGAGCATGACACTAATGCTTTTCAGGATATCTTTGTAGTGTGGTTATGAGTTATGGGACCTATCAGGAAGGGTTTACTTGATAATTTTTCTGTTGACAACCCTTTTTACCGTTGCTTGGTCTAAATTATGGTGGCACTACAGCTACCGTTAGCAGAAGCTTTGTAGAATTTGTGTGCTCTGATGCTTTTTAATGCCAGTAGCTGTTTCCTTCCTGTTCCCGCAATCGTGAACAATAAATCAGTCTTTAACATTAGAGCTGATGACGCTGCCTCTAAGTTGTCAGGGTAAGATGATGTGGATGCCAAAATTTAGATGGTGATTTTGTTTTGCAGCATGGTGATGCTGGATGAATTGATGTTTTGGCCACCTCTTTGGTCATCTCCATATTTTTAGAGAATTTCTGTCAGATATTTAAGGCTTACAAATGTGAATTTGAAGATTAACTTTGTGGCCATCCTTCTATCGTGGGACATTTTGACTGTAGAACCGAGGAATTCGACGTGATAAAAGCTACATGTTACGCTTGGTCCCGCAACAGGGTGAATTCAAAGCATCGGCTCTTTAGCACCGAAGCCTTGGCGTTTGATGGCCGTTGCGCAGTGCTACCAGAGGTGGAGCTTGGAGATTTCTGTGAGAATATAATCTAACAACTGCTTGCTATATAAAATGGAGATCATGTTTGAATGCAAGAATAAGACGCGCCCTTGCTGAAAATCCTACTCTTTTGCCTTTGAAATTGAATCATAAGGGTTCTTTTATTCTTTTCCTACTAAATATTATCGTTGATCCATTAAGATTGCCTTTTAGTCAAGCTCTAATCTTTTTCCTTTTGTTTAAAAACCTAGATTGTCCTATGGTTAGGCCTGTCAAACAGACAAGATCTTCATGTCTTTTGAGCAGCTTATTTTCGATTTGAAAATTTGTCTCAAATGCAATGCTTGTATAGCATCCTTTACATTCAGGGAAAAGGTTTTGGTATGGTAGTAAGATTGTTTCGTTGTAATTTAGGTGCTATAGGTTTGAATTGTAAAAATAGTTTCTTCATATCTACGTAGCCTTGGGCATTCTTTTTATGATATCCTCTCTATTCAATTTTTTGGTTTCGCAAAAGTGCAAAATTAAAAAATGAATGTTATAAAGATGTTTGATAGGACGTTTTTTTTTTGTTTTTAAAAATACCAACTCAGTTTTGGAAAAAAAAGTGAATGTTGACTAAAAGAGCATTCAATTTTTTAAATAAGTAAAAATTATGAAGGGTTTCCCTTTTTTCAGCATAGCCACGGTTGATTTTCAATTGGCTTATTCAATCACCCATATCCTCTTTTATGCTCCCAATTGTTTCTTATTCTCAACTCTTGTGCAACAATGAGTTTCCATCAAGATTCAACGAAGGGAAGATGTTCCCTTATTCCCCACTAGCCATGGCCAGATCTGGCATTGAGTCTAATCTCTCAACCAATATAGGCTCCGTATCTAATCCTCCTCTTATTCCAGAGATTTTGATTCAAGTAAGCTCCTATCTCTTCTTCCCCTCCTGTTCTTCTTCTCTTTGCCTTCTTCCGATGTCCCCTTGATTCGAATTTTTATAGTAGTTGCTAATATTTTTTTATTGCTCATTTCCTACCATCCAAATAACCTGGCTTCTATTCCATGTAAATTTTGTTGAAATGTTTGATTATTTGTTTAATGTATTAACTATTTTATATTTGCCAATTGATGTATATTCTTTTCTATTCTATAATTCTTATTAATGATCTAAGCACATGTAGTGCCCTTAGATCTAGAATAGATCTTATACTAATTTATAAAGGGAGCATAAGATTTACATTTGGAAGTATGAAGAATTTAAGGCAACAATGTGATTGAAACTTCTAACCCACAATATCCTTATACTTGTTATTCTAGGATTGCAATCAAGGGATTGCCTAGTTTATTGTTTGACATAAGAATGCTATTATTTTTTATGTAGACACCTGCATGTTCTTTGATATTAGAATAGCAAATTTCTTGCATAGCAGATGTATTTAGTGGATATAACAAATCATGCTTTATATTGGATAAGCATTGTTGGTTGTGGCTTTGCATCTATGGATTTGCATTGCTAGAATGGATTCAAGCAAATGTGACACAAAGCTAATCACACCAAATAGCTCAGCCTCAAGATAATGTAGTGGGTGCTATATAGGAAACAGAAAATAGAGAGAACTATGTGCCATTTGATGTTTCATTGGGACTTACTTCTAGGCTTTTTGATGTTTGTATGATTATGCATTATTAAAGCATGATTATTTTTTTATAATATCTTCAATGATCATTGAACTAGACTCATTATAAATAATATGTATGAAATTGGTTATGCTTGGTTTCAAGTTAAATGAGGGTTAAATGGAATAAAGATCCCTTTACTCCACTTATTCTATTATAATTTATCAATCCCCAAAAAAGTAACCTATTTATTATGAAGGTAAAAATGATATTTTTAAAAAATAAGTTGAATTACTTTTTTTTACTCAACCGAGAACAAATTACTCCACCTTATATAATGTAGTAAACTATTTCAAAGTAAAGATGAATAGGAATAACTAAGTTAAACCATTCACTTTAGCTTTGACTTATTTTGTGACCAAACACAACGTTGGAGGTTAGTAGAATAGATAGATTTTGACAAAAGATGGAAAAAACACATTTAGATATAATTTATTTTTTCACTTGTCAAACATCGAAGGAATTCATATTTATAGAGCACATTTATAGTTTTACACTGGTCATCAATCTATCATGATCTTTTTTCTTTATTTAGGTTAGGATCTGGCTATGTACAAACGAAAGGTAGAATTAAAAATTAAATAAGATATTTCAGGGCATTTTGAGAATTGAACTCGGGACCTCCTCTAAGTTAGGGACTAGCCATGCACAAAAAAAAAATGAAATGAAAAAATAATGAGACATTTTGGGGCATTCCGAGAATCAAACTTAAAATGAAATGAAAAAATAATGAGATATTTTGGGACATTCCGAGAATCAAACTTAAGACCTCTCACATCCAAAGCCATACCGCTAGACCAAATGTCCAATTATTATTATAGTGGTAGTTATCAAACTTAATTTTTCATTTCTATGATGGGAAAGTAGGTATTTATTGTTAGAATTAAAAAGAAATGTAGTTCTATTTTTAGATTTTGAAAAATATAAAATTAATAGTGATCCCAAATATAACATGAGTAATTCAAAGGATCATCAAATTCAATATGGGCAATTAGATCAATTGTATACAAAAAAAAAAAAAGAAAAGGATATCTATTGTTGGTATTAAGAAGAAAAGAGATTGTTCTAATTTTAAATTTTATAAAACTAATTGTGAAGATAAATATAATTTTAATGATTCAAGAGGTTCACTAGATTTGATATGACCACTATATTAATTATATATATGAAAAAGTGGAGTTAAAAAAAAAAATTATTGGGGCATTCCGAGAATTGAACTCGGGACCTCTCGCACCCAAAGCGAGAATCATGCCACTAGACCAAATGCCCAATTATTAATTTTTTTAAAGCAAAAATAATGCCCAATTATTGTTTTCATATTTGGCAAATTTGTTTTCTCTTTCAAGAATCATACCACTAAACCAAACGCCCAATTATTATTTTCATATTTAATGCTCAATTATTTTTTCATAGTTAGCAAACTTGTTTTTTTCTTACACCAAAAGAAAGAATCGGACCAAATGCCCAATTATGTTATACTTGCTAAATATATTCTTTCTCTTTCTATTATGAAAAATAAAAAAACCTTTGGGCTACTGACCAGATATCAATAGTCAAAAAAATATAGTTTTATTTTTAAATTTTGAAAAACACAAGACTAATGCATGCCAAACATCATTTAAGTGATAATTGGTGACCTAAATGGAATTACTATGATAATCTTAGATTACTAGGAATCTCCATCCCTAGATAATATTATTGATGAGCTAAGTTTTTTACTTTTGGTATGGTAGATCTATTAATTAAAGATTCTCAATGAAGGAGCATTTTTGTTTCCAAATATCAGTCCAATATCTTTACTTTAGGGTGATCTTGAAAGCCTATCCTTGAGGATAGATTTAACATCGCTGGGTTGAGCGTTGAGATTTTAGAAATAGAGTGATTTAGGATCACTAAAGTGAAATCAAACATGGTGATCTCATCATCAAACATGGTGATCTCATTACCTCTATCAGCATAGCCATTAATCTTAATTTAATCACTCCACATCAAAAACCACCATAGTGATTTGAGAGGATCAAATCATCATTGATCTTGATTTCAGCACTCTATACTAGAGTGATTATGACCAAAAATAGAGGTGAAGTTGAAAAATTAATAGGCATTTTAGGAATCAAACTTTGGAACCTTTCACACCCAAAGTGAGAATCATACCATTAGACCAAATATCCATTTATTATAGTTATACTTGGCAAACTTGTTTTCTCTTTCTAATATGAAAAATAAAATTAATAGTGTTGCCTAAGGTCTATCATATCAACTTGTACTAACTATATTATGCTATACCATACCAGTAAGATATTGAAACAGTATTGAGTTTTGATTTAGTCCGAACCAAACTAGTCTAAACCGAATGGAAGCAACTTATACCTTCCGGTACCAATCTATATCATCTAGTTTCAAGTGGTATTATGGTTAAAAGTGAGAAAAATATTGGTACTTTGTTTCGGTACAAGATGCGAACCATACCATACATTCGTACCATACTACATTAGTAACGTGTCGATATGGTTCTCAATGATGATCTTGTAGACCTTAATGATGCCAACATAATCTTAGTGATTTAGAAGGATTATCAAACTTGATGTGGACCACTAGACTGTTTATGTACAAAATAAAGGTGAAAAAATTTCATCACTCCATACCAAACACCACCATAGTAATTCGATACCAACTATGAACAAAAAAAAGGGTGTAGTTGAAAAATTAATGAGAGGCATTACGTGAATTGAACTTGAAACCTCTCGCCATTTTAAGTGAGAATCATACCACTAAACCAAATGCCCAATTATCATTATTATATTTGAGAAACTTGTTTTTTCTTTTTATTATAAAACAACAAAACTAATAGTGATGCCAAACATAATCTCCATGATTTAGAAGGATTATTAGACTTGATGTGGACCACTAGAGAAAGGTGAAAAGAATTTCATCACTCCATCCTAAACACCATCATGGTGATTAGGGAGAATCGCTAGACTGGATGTGGACTACTAGATTCACTATGGATAAAAAAAAAAAAGGTGGAGTTAAAAAATTAATGAGGCATTTTAGGGCATTTCGAAAATGAAATTCGGGACCTCTTACATCCAAAGCAAGAACAAGACCACGGGATCAAATACCCAATTATTATTATTGTACCTATCAAACATATTTTTTCTCTTTTCATTGTGAAAAAAAAAATAATGACTACCTAAATACCGACTATCATACAAATATCTATTGTTAGTATTAAAACATAGAGAAACATAGTTTTATTTTTAAATTTTGAAAAACATAAATTAAGATGATATTTGGTGGCCTAAATGGGATCACTACGATGATCTTAAATCATTGGTGATCTCTATCCTAGGTTAATTTGACTCTCAATGATCTAAAGTTACCATTTTTGGTATGATATGTTCCATTAATTTAAGATCCTCTCATTAAGGAGCATTGTTGTCTCCAAATATTAATCCAACATCATTACCTTAAAGTGATCTTGAAAATCTATCCTCCAGGATGGATTTAATGTCACTAGTTTGGGTGTTGACTTTAGAAGTGGGGTGACTTAGGATTACTAGGGTGTAACAAGACATGGTGATCTTGTCACCCCTACTTGTATTACTATTGATCTTGATTTAACCACTCCAAACCAAAAACCACCATAGTGATATGAGAGGATCACATTATTGTTGATCGTGATTTCATTGCTTCATATCAAATACCACCATAGTAATTTGAGAGAATCACCAGACTTAATGTGAATTATATGAGGAACTTTGAATGAAAAAAAAAGGTTGAAAAATTAATGAGGCATTTTGGGGCATTTCGAGAATCAAACTGTGGACCTCTCACACCCAAAGTGAGAATCATACCTAGTAGCGGACCTTGAAATATTTTTTTGAATGAGCCAAACTATACATGATGAACTTGTTTTGGGGTTATATATATACCATGAGCTTTGTATGTGATAAAAAGATTTTCAAAATTTTGAGGGAAGGGCCATGGTTCCTCAATCTCCATTAAGGTTCATTACTAATCATACCACTACGCCAAATGCCCAATTATTGTTATTATACTTGGCAAACTTGTTTTTATTTTTTATTGCGAGCAACAAAACTAATAGTGATACCCAAGGTCTATCGTACCAATTATATCATACCATTTTGGTAAGGTATCGATATGGCATTAAGGTTTGATTTACTATGAATCGAATCAATTCAAACTAAGTAGAATCATCTGTACTATCTAGTATCAACTTGTACCATCTAGTTTTGAGTAGTATTATGGTTAAGAGTGAGAGATATATCGGCATTGTATTTTGGTGCGAGTTATGAATCATACGATATCAACTAGTACCATACCAAATTTATAATATATTGATATGATTCTTAATATTAGTTTTGCAGACCATGATGGTGCTAAATATAATTTTAGTAATTCAAAAGGATCGTTAGACTTGATATAGGCGACTAGATTGATTATGTACAAATAAAAGTAAAAAAAATTTATTATTCCATATCAAACACCATTATAGAGATTCAGGAGAATTACTAGACGTGGACCAATAGACTCACCATGAACCGAAAAAGAAAGAACGGGGATGAAGTTGAAAAAATTAATGAGGCATTTTTGGGGTATTTTCAAAATATTGGCAAATAATTATTTTATCAATATCAACATATTTAAGTCTACTTATAATTATATTTAATTTTTATAAAATATAAATGATCATATCAACATGATATTGGTTTAATTATTAATTATGAATTTAATTATATATTAAAAATTATACGTGTGCATTGTTTTAAGTTTTTATAGGCCTTTTAGCCGCCTCCAACCCCGGCGACGCTCGGATGGCTAACACCTGTCAACTCCCGAGTGGCCCCAGCCACCGTCCTGATCTCGGGTTCATCAAAGCCAAAAGCCCTGAAATATACGTGCATACAAAACCTTCTCGGTTCAACATAATCCCAATATTGCCCTTTGTGTTTTTTAGAAAATGTCATCCTTTTTTTTAGGCAAATCGTCATTTGATTTTATTCTCTCTCTTCCGGACTTCCCCAGCTGGTAGCATCGCCGCTTAAGACTCCCACCGCTCACTGCGAGGCGCTCTCCACTGAGCAACGACTGAGATCGGAAATGGCCATCTCCCTCCTCTCTTCCTCCACTTCTCTCTTCGTCCCTCCTTCTCCCAAGGTCCGTCTCCTCTGCTAATCGCTAATTCCTCTTCTCTCTCTCTCTCTCTCTCTCCCTTTCTGATCGATTTTTTTTTTTTTTTCCATTTGCCCCCTTTTCTTCCTTCTTTTTTTGCGTTTGATTTGGTTATTTCTAACTGTCAATCAGGTGGGAATATGGAATTCTTCGATTCGATCGCCATCAGGCATCGTCTTCCCCCTTCGGCAATCGTTTCCGGAAGTCAGTGCCACCACCGGCAATGCCTCTTCTTCTCTCGATTCCGGTGAGTTCTTGTCTCTTGCCTCTCTTTCGAGCTTAGTTTTCTGATGCCAATCGTCTCTGGGTTTCGAGATTTGAGTACCGAGCTGGATGCCGTGTCGAGCTTCAGCGAGATCGTTCCGGACACCGTTGTTTTCGATGATTTCGAAAGGCATGCCCTTTTCCTATAAATTGTTCTCTTTTTGAGTTTGTTTTCCAAACGTGGTTGTTGGAAAGTTGTCATATCCTTCTTGCTTTTGCATGGAATATAGGTTCCCGCCGACTGCCGCTACGGTTAGTTCTTCATTCCTCTTGGGACTTTGCAGCCTTCCCGATACCAAGTTCAAGGTGAGCTTTTTAAAGTGGTTCAAATTTGTGGTAAATTATTTTGATAAGAAGGTTGATAGGGAAGGATTTTGGTTGTAGAGTGCTATAGAGACGGCACTGGCTGATAGTGAATGCTATGACAAAGAGAATCCAAGGGAACGTATGTCCTGCTTCTTTAACAAGGTTTGCTCTCGAGTTTTCATCTTGTGTTGTCATGAAGTTACACAGGGTTGCCATTTTTGTGGATCCTTATGATGAGAGAACATATAATTCTACTGGTTGGCAGGCTTTGGTGCATGTTGGAGCTGATTTGGCCAAATTAGTCCCTGGACGGGTGTCAACTGAAGTTGATGCTCGTTTGGCGTATGATACACAAGGAATCATTCGAAGAGTATGATTAATTCTCATAATTTGCTACATTATCTCTTGTTTGAAAGCTAGAATAGAATGTTTTTGTAGGGTGGATGATTTGAGATAACTAATCTTTGCATTTATTTAAGTCAGCATGAGCATTTCATTAATGTATAGCTTCTTTGTGATGCAATGAGGATAATAAATGGTAAGTATGATTAAAATTTACTCAACTAGATCAAGTTTGCATAGTTTTTGTAAATATCTATAAGGCTTTGGATATGAATGTGCAAGGAAATGATGTCAACGTGGCTGTCAGTTCCTGTGTAGTGGATATGTGCCTAGATAACACCTTCATTGAATGGGTGGTTACTGGATGAAAGAAAGAAGAGAAGATAAAGAGTGAGAATAAATGAAGAAGTAAAAAGAAGAAAATTGGGAGGAGAGGAAAGCAAGGAAGAAGAAGAGGGTAAAAAAGTAAGTAGTGAAAGATGAAAAAAAAAAGTGATAATAGAAAATATAGGAAAAGATAAAATCATAACCATAATTTAACATGCATTGCCCAAGTACTTTATAATATATTATATTTTGATATTTATACTTATCATTGTTCCATGGATAGCCACCATATTATTAGCAAGCATATAGGGTTAATACTATTAGTCCTTTGTCATTTATTTTGATTAAGGGTTTGAGAAAATGTGAGATATATGTTTTTTGATGCACTTAATAATGGATTGTAATTGAAGAGAGAAGGATTTATTTTCTATTATTCACTCAGCTCAGGTCATCACCCTTATTCTTGAATGACAAGTAGTTGTAAGCATATAAATATGAAGTGCCTTACAATACAGGAGTTCAGGCAAATAGTTGAGAATAACCTAGGGCTTTTGGAGTTCTAATATGCTCAAAGTAAGGACTAAACTAAATTGGATAATATTCATCTAGATCTGCTTTGATGTCCAAATCTATTTAGATACAGATCCAAATTTGAGCATCTGGTTAATATCCTTATCTATATCTATATTTGTCAAAGAAAAATAAATATAGATATGGGTAAACAATTATCCGATTCATATCCGAATATTCGGATCTAGTTGTAAGACTTAATTTTATATGACGGTTATGAACTTTTAAAGAAAATAAGTAGCCATATTGACATAGCATTAATTTAATTACTTTTCACTTAGCAATGATTTTGATTTGATGGTCATAAAGTTAGCTTTCTGACTTATATCTGTTTTTATATCCATACTTTCAATATCTGATTTATAAATGTAAGCATATAAATATGAAGTGCCCTACAGTAGTTTAGGCAAACAGTTGAGAACAACCTAGGGCTTTTTGAGTTTTGATTCGCTTAAAGTAGGCGTAAAAGTGAATTGGATAATGTCCATCTGAATCCATTTTTGTGTTCGAATCTATTCAAATATGTATACAGATTTGAGCATTCAGTTAATATCCATATTTATATGTATATCTGTTAAAGAAAAATAAATATGGATGTAGATAGACAATTATCTGATCCATATCTGAATATCTGGAACAAATATCTAATCCATATCTGAATAATTGGATTTTCTAGCAATCCATATCTAATCCATATCATGAAGTTTTAGAGAAAATAAGTGGCCATATTAATATGGTATTGATTTAATTTAGATGTTTTTGATTTAATGGTCATAAAGTTTAACTTTCTGACATATATTCATTTTTATATCCATACTTTCAATATCTGATTTGTGTCTATATCCGTTTAAAAGAAATATGGATATGAATTTTTATATCTAACTAATATGCATATTTGCATCCATATTCATCAAACAAAAATAGATATGGATATGAATATACTGATATTCAATTCATATTAGATATGTTTTCAGTTCTAGCTCAAAGTAATCAGAGATCCCTTCCTCTTTTTTCTTTCAATTTCTTCCCTTATTATCTCTTGTCCTGATTACCTTTTTAAAGACATGAGGTCCTGTTATCTTTGATATAAGAGCTTCATTCCTAGTGCATGATCCTAACATAACTTCAAGTATCATGCAAAAAAATGGAGCAAGTAAATTAGGCAACTCATTATGTGTGCATGTATATTTGTGGTGTGCATGCTCCTATTTATATATACTAGGGTTGGACACATGCATGTGCATGTTTTACTAGATTGATGAATAGGGTGGGATTCATGGTAAGATGATAAAAAAGAGTTATCTCTTTTTATCAAATGCATCACCATTGTCGCTCTTTTATGTGAGAACAATTAAAGCATGGTATGCTGTATTGGTGCTTACCACCTCCGTACTGGGCATATCGGTATTAGATCAAGATTCACTATGGTGACGTACCGAGTCTTAATATGCTAAACTGACCTATATACCTGATGTATTGATTCTCAGTATGCTGAATTGACCTACGTACCTGGTGTATTGATTTTCAGTATGCTGAACCGACCTACATACCTAGTGTACCAAGACAGTACTGCTATTGGTAGTGATATGAGGTTTAGTATTGAGATAACGAACCTTGAATTAAAGTTTATCTCATGAAAATAGGAGTACCTTTTATCATTGCCCGAAGAGGACTTGTTTAAAATGGATGTTGCCAAAAAGGAGTACTAGCAAGGTTTGTCGTACCAATCCATACCGTACAAGTAAGATATTGGTACAGTACCAAATTTTGATTTGGTATGAACTGTTTGGTACTGACCCATACCACTTGGTAACGAATCGTTAAGAGTGAAAAGAGTGGCATTCTATTTCGATACGTGATGTGTACCATACCATACTGACCCCATACCATACCATACTGAACCGGTAATGTATTGGTGCATGTCTTGATACTGGTTTATAGACCTTGGGTAATAGAGCGGGTTAAAAACAAGACTTGATAGGAGGAAACTATAACAAAATGTTACTCATAGTTCTAAGTGGCATAGGAAACAAGAATGAGAGGGAGCAAGAGCATGGTTTAAGAATGGGTTTAACACCATTTTAAGCAATAATTTTTTTATGTTCATATTATAATAACATTTCATATACTAACACAATATAGCACATCATTTGTTTAAATTTCTGTAGTAAATTCATCTGTGAAACTTGTAAAGAGGTATGGGCTTTGGTCCATAGCGCATGAGCCCATCCTTGCAGAAACCTCAGTCATCTCGCTACAATTATTTCCAGTACTTTCCTTACCTTCTGGCATTCTTTTCTCAAAGCTATTTTTTAACTTAAACTATCATGATTGAATGGTGATATATATATATATCTTAGTTGTCATTCTTTTGAATATATGCTAGTAATGTATTCCTTGTTTTGTGACTTATGAGAAATGACCTTTTATTTTAACTTAAATTGACCAGCTTTCACCAAATTTGTATTGTTCTCAGTTTGATGCACCTAACTCGATTTTCATTTCTAGTTGTTCTCCCTGATCATAGCTAATGTAAGGAAATAGTTCTGACCTTCTCTTGGACCCTATCTAAATCTATCATAAATAACTTCAAAAGCTGGATGCTGACTTTACTATTTGCCACATCCTTTGCTTTTTCCACCTTTTATGGCGTTTTGATATCATTTGTCTTTTCCAATTCTTTGAGTATCTCTTTCCCATGATTCCATTTGGCTGCTAACATTCATTAGGTTTCTGTATGTCTGTCAATTAATGCTTAAATTTTCTAAGAACTTCTCAGGCAACTTAAATAGATCTGACCATCTTAACCAACATGTTTTGTGCAATTCTCAAGTCCAAATTTCACTAATGTTTAGTTATATTTCCCCATCAATGCTCTGCCATTTATTATTGACTAGCATTGGTTTTATTTATTTCTGACCATACTTCCGTAACCATTGGCATAGGTTGCATGGCTTGGCATTTTCTCGGTATCTTTTTCAACCTTTGCATGCCAATCCTTTATGCTGATTTGGAAAAGATATGTGGCACATATGACGTACTCTTGATATTAGTTAGATGAAGATTTCTATTCTTAATTATGTATGTGCTCTTGCTTATGATGACTATGGGAGGGCAATTCTAAGGACAGTTTAGGTACTTTATTTTTGTAGCTTTCATAATTTCTAAAAGTTGGAATTTGCATCCTCACTCTCTCTCTCTCTCTCTCTCTCTCTCTCTCTATAACTTGTCTCACAGCCATCTAATTTATCATGCTTTAAGGTTCTGATTTTAATTTTTAATTAATTTGTAAAAAAGTCTGCGGTAAAGAAAATCACATTGAAGTGATGAAAAGAGACTTAGAATTTGTGTATCTTACTTAAAATATGACTCAGAACAGAGCTGAATGGAGAAAAAGAATTCATGTAACTGATCCCAATTAGTTTAGAATTAAGGTTTTGTTGTTGTTGTTGTTGTTGTAAGAAAGTCTGTGGTACCCTTACTTTCTTTGAAACTAGAAAATTGTACTTATTATTAATTATTTGCTGGACCCTATCTGTGTCCGTATTAGTTGTGAAATAGTTTTGATTCAATCAAGTTGTTTCCAAGGTCTTCACATGCAAGGTAAAATGTATTTTTTCGCCTCCTTTTAGAGGTAAGAGAGTAGTGCTGATGTTTGCATTTCAATGAAATTCTGATGTTTTCCAATTTTCGCCTATGCCATGACTCCCACGGTGATGGTTCAGTCTACCAACTTTTTAGTGGAGGATAGCAGTAGTGGACTGTCTAATTTGGACCTACATGTATTTGGACCTACATGTGAAAAGCTCTTCTGCCTTTCCAGAGCATGTATTTCTTGGATGTTGATAAATTGATCGTGCAGCTCATTTTCTCTGTATTCCGATTGATGGAAATATCTTCTTATATAACTTTGCATTTTAATAAAAAGCTAAAATGTATGCCCTGTAGTTCAAATGTGATGTGTTCACTTGTTTCTTTATAAACATTGCAGGTGCATGATTTGTTGAAGCTATACAATGAAGTGGAAGTGTCCTCACAGCGTTTACTTTTTAAAATTCCTTCAACTTGGCAAGTAGGACATACAGCTGATTCCATTACTCATCCTTCATATCTTAAAAATTGAAAATTTCAAGAAATTGGTTGATGTCTGGTTTCATTCTATTCTCTATCTGATTTCAACTTGTTTACACATTCAGGGGATAGAAGCCTCAAGGTTGCTAGAATCTGAAGGAATACAAACCCACTTAACATTTGTTTATAGGTATTTGCTTGGAATTCTTGTTGTGTTATAACATTATTTTCACATTACTGGATGTGTCATACTGATGTTATCTCAAGGTTCTATATTAAGTTGTAACAATCAAAATTTGAGCACTTTTTGGATGTCACTATCTGCTTTACACTTCGGCATATATATACATATCACATACATAGACACACATAAATAGATACATACATTTTTATTTCCTGCTTACTGAACATTTATTTCCTTCTTATTGAACATTGTAATGGATATGTGAACATGTCTGTGTAGTTTCCTTGTTTGTCCTTTTAGTGGGGGTGTCAATGGGCTGGGCCTAGGCCTGCAGCTATCCCTAAGTGTAAATCTCAGGCCTGAGCCTCGCCTAGACTGGCCTGGATCAGGCCCAAGCCCAATCTGACTCAGGATATATTTTCAGGCCAGGACCAAAAAACCTCAGCCATGGCCCCATTTTTCTTGGTTGAGTTTTCAGTTTCGCCTGGCCCATTGACAGTCCTACTTTTTAAATGAAAACCTAGTATAACTAGTATCTCAGCACTTTCTGGTCATCCTTGTAAGACCTTTTGACATGTATTATGATCTACTGAATTTGGAGATGGTGTTAATCATTTTCTCCTTGCCATTCCCGTTGTCATGAATAACTTGAGTTATGTACCCCTTCAGACCTTTCTGATCTTGATCACTCTTGTGCAGCTTTCCTCAGGCAGCAGCTGCAGCTCAGGCTGGTGCATCTGTTATCCAGATTTTTGTTGGTCGCATCAGGGTAGTTGTAGTGTTAAATTAATTGTGGGTCATATTAAATTTCTTTATATAAAGAATTAAAATGCATTACAGGATTGGGCTCGCAATCATTCTGGTGATCCTGAGATAGAAGCTGCTTGCAAAAATGGAGAAGATCCTGGATTGGCCTTGGTTAGCTTCATTTTTTTTCCCTTCTATTTTTTTTCATTTCTACTTCATGGATATTTATTTGGGATAGGGTTAACATATGTGAGGATGGTGAACCTAGTCAAAGTTAATTTACTGCCTGAAGGTGCGTTTCGAAGAGAATATGAAATTCTTCTTAGGATACGCTTTGTTTTTGCAGCACATTTTTAGTATGTATGAAACCTTGTTCCTTCTAAAAATTCTTATTTATTTGTTAATCAGAAACTCACGAAACATAAACATCAGTTGTATTTGTGCTTTGCTGCTTCACAACGATGTCTTATATAAGTTGTGAAAAGAGAGGAATAAAAGCAATTATCAATTGATGTAGATCATCACTGTACCACATGTTTAGTTGATATGGCTAATGCATAGACTAATTATATATGTACAAGTACATATCCACAAATACCATAAGTATGCATATATGTTTGCATTTATACATATGTTTAGTCCATACTGCTGAGCCCTGTAGCACATGCTGCAGGCTCAACACTGAGATGGAAGCCAGGCCAGGCTATTCGTGAGTCTAAAAATGAGTAACCGCTATGCGGTCTATAGTGGACTGCACATTCACACAAATCAAATGCTGATACAGGCTTAAAGGCATGGGATTCTTGTCTTCTATCTCAATTGGAGCACCATCTTCAACAGCCTCTCTTACCTATCTGACCTGACAGCCATCTCTTTTAAAAGGTTTGAGTCCTACTGTGATAATATCAGAAAAAAAAGTCCACAGCAGTTTTACCAACACCCATTTCAAATATCTGGTGGGTTTGAAGCAAAATATCATGCAAAAGAAGCTACTGTCATCAGGTATCCTAGAACTCAAAATAATAAGGGAGAAGTGAATAAACAGTGCCTGCTACATTTAAAATAATAATAATAATTTTTAAAATAATATTTAAATATTGTAATAATATTTTTGGTGTATGAATCCTGACTCTTAGTCCTAAGGAAGATATTACAACTACATAATTTCAAGCAAAAAGTGGCTTCACAATTTTTCTTGATGAATTAGTGTCTCCAAGAAAGATATAAGGGCCACTAATAGAGCAGTGGCTGATGGATCTCTAGCTCCATTTCTAATGGAATGAAGCTTCGAGAATGATGATGATGTGAGAAAAAACTGGGTATGTTACTGAGAAAGATTGAAGGAGAATATGCGAACTAGCTCCCACACTTTTTGTATTACATGGAGGTTAAATATGGCAAGGTGTATAAGGACACCTACCAGTCTACCTTTGTATGGAGAGTTAGAAGCTCACCTCCTTGCATGATGGAGCACTACATGACATGAAAGCACATGTACACTGTGAGTCAATATAATTAGAGTGATTGTGAGTGATAGAATTTGGTGTGACCACAAGTGGTTTATGATATTGAGAGAGTTTGAAGAAACTCACTGTTTTTGGATGACAGCTTCCTCAGATGGCAAATTTTGATCCTTATAGTTTAACACATTATGTAAGCTAACATCATAAGTCATTATTCCTCAAAAAAAAAAAAAAATCATAAGTCATTACATATTCTTTATTATTTTATCTGTTGTTGCTTGATGTTCCTGTCAACAGTCATGCATTGCTTTAAATGCTTCCATGATGTTTTATTTGTAATGACCTAATGTATTGGAACTATGGTGAGCATCAGGAACATAGATTGAAGCTAAGAATTCAGGATTACTTCCATGGAAACAAAGATCCATAATTTGGGCTGTCATACAAACAAACATACATGCATGCATGTATGTATGCTTTCAAAGAAGGGTAATATTCAAGAAAAATTTAAATTTCCCAAAATTGTCACTTATATGCTATGTGACTTATCTTTAAAATCCATCAAATAAACAAAAGAAAGGTTTCTGATGAAAAAGGATTTAACAAATAATTTGTAGTTTGGATTAATTTGAAGAACTGATTGCACAGGCAAGATTTCATACAAGAAATGACCAGAATTATAGAGGCTAATTTCATGGAATGCCCTGCATAATGATGTTCTCGCTTCTGATGATCCTTGCTTATATATAATATTCTAATGTAATTTCTTGTTTGATAATGTTATATCATATTAGTAAAATGAATATTGATAGCAATATCTTTTTTATTTTATGTTAATTTAGATTCTACAAGGAGCCCCACAGATGGTCGAACTTTTGATCATTTTATCAATAGAAAGAAGTAGAACTGAAGTTATTTGCTGAATTCTCCAATGGATTATATTTTTAATGTGACTTCATACACAAATGCAGGTGAAGAAAACTTATAATTACATTCACAAATATGGACATAAGTCAAAGCTGATGGCGGCAGCAGTGCGCAACAAACAGGACATCTTTAGCGTCCTTGGGTATGACTAGCAGATCTCTGACCTTTCTCTTTTGTGGGTTGCATACTTGCATTGTTGGTGCAAATTTTGATCTCATGTTTACTTTCTGGTTTGTAGGATTGATTACATAATTGCTCCCTTGAAGATATTGCAGTCTCTGAAAGAGTCTGTATCCTATCCTGAGGAAAAGTACTCATATGTCAGGAGGTTATCTCCAGGCTCTGCCAAGATGTATAACTTCACTGAAGAGGAGGTAACTTTTCCATGACTCTGTTTCTGAGATTTAGGATCTGTTTATTTATAAATTGTGTTACTAAAATCGGAATTTCAATTGAGCATTAGAAAATAGCAAAAATTCTCTGGGTAGTGGCAGACCTTCTGCAACACACATTTAGTCAATAAATTCTCCAGATTTTAGGAGCCTTTTCCTCTTTTCTGTTTTCTTTCCTCTTCTTTTTTTATTCCTTGCACTCTGGCCTCATAATATAAGCAAGCGCAACCCCTCTCTCTCTCTCTCTCTCTCTCTCTCTCTCTCTCTCTCTTTCATATATATATATATATATATTGCATGTGATTTTTGCTGCAAATAGGCATTTTTATATTTCAATGTGCTGTAGATAGCTTTTTTTTCCAAACTAGCGCTGGGATTTTAATGTTTGAATGGTTATGCTACAGTTCACAAATTGTGGGACTTCATTTTTAGGGGCAGGGCAGGGGGAGGGGATATCCTAGAGGCTCATGGCCATACCCTTCTTTGACTATGTTTGGTTTAGGCATAAAGCATGCATGAGGCTTATTCCAAGCCTAACCAGGCTTCCAAACAGCAGTTGGGAAAGAAGCCTAACCAGGGAATAGTGATGCTAGTAAAACTTTATTATGACAGGCATAACAATTCCAAGGAGGAGCTGTCATAAGCTATTTGTTACCATAAAGATACCTTTTATGCCTACTTTTCACTTTTTTATAGACAAAAAAGTTAACATCTGGAGTCAAAATTTTCTTTTTTTCTCTTTTTGGGAAAGGGGAGGGGGTTGACCCTCCATCCAGCCATTCAGGTAGAGGCAGGAGTCAAACCCAGGTCATTGGGTACCACAGCCTAATGACTTTATCAATCAGACTAGTTGGTACGCCTGAGCCAAACAAAAAATTGGCATAATCACTCCCATAGGCAGAACTTTTGTTGTTCTCATTTTTCTCTGTCTCGAACCAAATGCAGAGAGAAACAAAGGGAATGCATAAGAAATAGGGGTGATGAGTTCCCAGCTCCCCCAACCATAAAAGGCTAAGGCCAAAATTGGAAAGAAAAGTGCAACCCTGACAGTCATGGAGTGTGGGAGTTGGGCAGGACTACTGAGTTAAACGACATAGTTTGCATGATTTGTTTATACGCTTGTTTGGAAGTAGATTTAGGCAAATCAAGAACTGACTGGCATGCCATATGGGAGCATGCAATCATACTAAACTTCACCAGTTCATCCATGTAGACACCTTTCTCTGATCTCTGGCTCTGACCAAGTTACAGAACTGCTGACATGAATTTATGATGATCCAGCTTATAAAGTGGGACCAGATGAGCTTTGCATCTGCAATGGGGCCAGCTGCTGAAGAGCTTCTCGCTGCTGGGCTGGAAGGTTATGTGAACCAAACAAGGCGCTTGGAGGATCTTTTTGCCAAGATATGGCCGCCTCCCAATGTTTAAACATGGTTCCCATGTCAGCAGAAGGGCTTTTTCATTGGGTGAATAAAACAGTCAAGCTTGTGAAACTGCACTTTCTGTTTTTCCCTCATGTCCAAACTGTTGCTGCATCATGTCCAAAAACGAGAGGTCTTTTACAATTGCTTCGCTAAGGGTTCTTACAGCATTCAGGACTGAAAAATATGCCTTCTGGATTATAAAACAAGTTCTCCAGTACTTCCATTTTTAAAATTATAGCTTGCTTGGTATCATATCGCAACTGCATGTGGCAACATGCAATACAGCAGTCTGGTCAAGCAACAAATGAAGTTTGGATTGACTCTACTATTTATTTGCTTTAGAGGCTGGCAGGGCTAAATTATTCTCTCATTGTGATGAGGGGATCAGATTGTAACCACATTAAATAAAAAGCTATGATCGTTGATGTATCATTTCTTTGTTCTCTACCTCCAATTTCGACAGCTCACATCACATTCTATTGGGTCCGGTGGTTCTAGTCTCATTGACACAGCAAAGGAATACTCTAAATATGCTGTTTGTTTATTGCATTGATGGCACCAAATTGGTACCACCCATCATTATGGACAGGTTGGTGGATCAGATATCCTTAATGTCAGTTTCTAAAGAAGATTTTTTCAGAGCTTGAAGTCATGTGGGGTGGTTGAGGATGTTTCAGGGTTGGCTGGAGAGCCATGTGAAGGACATATCTTTGGTGGGAATGTCGTTGCGAACTCTACTTGGGAATGCATGGTCACGATTTCTGAGGAGGATGGCTTCTCGCATTCACTGTACTCGGAACAATGGGTTCGGTTATTGGTAGTACTTTCGGTTATTCCTTCACTTGAGTTTCTTCTAGGAAGCAATTCCTTGTCTTTCTAATCTACTCTCTTGACGAGGCCCTACCGACCTCACTTCTCCCTTGAAGGCCTGTATGCCATATATTCCATAAGAATCATAGATATCCGTACCAGATATCAGTGAAAATTTCTTAAACTTCAGAAATAAGTGATGATCCCTGAATATTTGAAGAAAATCAGACAAATATTTATAGGTGTTCCAGTAAAATATCTATTTTGAGTATTTTATTTGCAATATGTCACTTAATATGAATTAGAATTATAAAGTGCTAGATATTTCAACATGCCAAAGTATATTTTGATATAAGATCGAAGAAATTTAACTTCACCTTCATCAAAGATGAGTTTGTAACAAGTGTACCTACTGGTTTAATTAACTTGTTAGCGGATCGAAATCATGTGATCCAAAAACTCAAGTGGAAGTTAATTGTTAGCATGTGAATTTGAGTTATAAGTAGATAACATATTTCTTTTTCATCTCATGTAGGATTATTGTTAGGGTATTACAATCTTTCTTTCTTATAATGCTTTCCATCTCATGTAGGATTATTGTTGGGGTATTACAATCTTTCTTTCTTATAATACGGCGTCTTCATCGCATGTTACAAGCTAGCCATAATCTATCATCGAACCGAGTCGGTGTTACAAGGATGGTTTCACGATATGGCGGGACTCTACCATCGTCCTATGGATAGCCCTTTTTTTATGCCTATCAACTTTTGCATACTTGAATTAGTTCTGATACCATTTGTAATGCCTCAAGCCCACCTATTGGCCCAATTAACCCGTTAGGTACCGAAACCACGTGGCCCAAAAACTCAAGTGAAAATTTTTGTTTGATAGTACATGAACTTGAGTTATAAGCACATAATACATTTCTTTCCCATTTCATTTAAAACTATTGTTAGGGTATTATAGAGTTACGTAAGTGCTATTAAAATAGTTAAGGTCGCAAGTGATTAAAACCTTATGAGTAGTGTTGTGACCAAGGTGATCAAATTCTTACTATCATAGACTCAGTTTTTTCTCATGTACACCATGAGAAGGGCGGTGCTCTTATATATGCCTATTGGCAATGGAGGCCAACATTTGTGCAGCAATTTCTCCATTGAATAAAAATTTGCCAAGCTATTATTTGTTACAATAAAGGGCAGGCCTTGGTATAATGATTAGATTGTTTTATTATGATTGAAAAATCATAAGTTTGAAACACAAAAACAATTATGTATATCTACCCCTCTTTAGATCTTATAGCAACAAGAGTCTTGTTATGGTTATTACCTTTATTTTGCGGTCCTTTTTTTAAAAAACCTTGTAAATGTAAATAACATTAAAGATCAAGTCAAAGGTGATGATTCTACAAATTTGCAATGGTTATTATAGAGATGATAGCATAATAAATAATAATTTAAAAGAAATTGAAGATTAAGCTATTGTTTGGCTGAGAAAAGCATTTAGGGGATGTTTGGTAACTCAATTATGGTCACCCAAGTGATCTTATATCACCGATGTGATCTATGTTTCTGAACTTCAATAATCTAAAATTATCATGTTTGATATCCTATATTTTAATAGCTAAAGATATTTAGGTTTTTATGATTAATCTATTTAGTATGCTATAAAAATCTAAGTTCATTGTTTATGTAATTCTAAAACTATTTCTAATATATTTTACTACTACTATGATACTATATCATTATTTCATATTATTTAATATAATATAATTAAATTAAAATATTATTTATTATAATATTAAATTATATTAGCATGAAAATAATATAGAGTTTTTTTAAAAAAAATTGAGGCAGTTGGAAAAGGAGGGGGAGGGGGGTTGTATTTTGACCCCTAAAATCTCAATCTAAGATTATTAGGGTGATATTAAATACTTACCCTTCATAATAAGTTTAGGATCAATACCGAGGAAGCGTGAAATCACGATCATATAAGATTAATAGGATGTAATTAAACGTGATCGTTCTATCTTAGATGGATGACTTATAGCTGATGTGGATGGATAAAGATCAAATTTTAATTAAATACATAACACGATTTAGCCGTGCAGGACTCCTACTTTGACGCGAATCTCAGCGCGACGCCACACAAAAACGCTCGACGACTTCACCGGCCGTGGAACCGTCCAAAGCCATCCAACGACGGGCGATGAGAGAGTCTTACCCGGCACCCTGCCTTGACCCTTGTTTCCCACTGAAAAGTATGCCGTTTTTAAAACGCCTTTTCTCCGGAACCTTCCGGCCATTAATATCAAGCGGGGCCCACATCCACATGATTCAATTCATCACCTTACGTGTCCCGTTGTCATTGCTTGGAATTCAGCTAATCTTGCGTTCGTGCGCTGTCGGAGATCTTGCCCTGTCTGATCCCATCAGCCGACCCGCTGGAACCGGATAAAGACGGAAACGATGAGCCCCCCAGCAGGCACCTCCCCGCTTCCTTCCAGCCTGGACCTACCAACCATCCCCTCTCCCTCGTCTCGCCTCACAGCACCCACCAAACCGCTTCGCCATGTTTGCAGGTGTTGGTCAAATAATTGTGAGGGTTTAATTCCAACGTACTATTTTTTTTTTTTTATAAAAAAATTATTATTTACAATAGAAAATAACAAATGGATTATACAAGCAAGTGATTCTCACTTTTGCTTGCCATATAAGTGAGAGACAAAAACTTGATAAAAGAGAACAGATGAAATAAAACAGATAAGAAAAGCCTATGTTATAAGGAATATTCCTGAGTTATATCTACTCTAATCCTTAATTCTAATATTCATATTAAATTAAGGTTTTCTTGTAATTACTATTTATTTTTATATTTATAATATTTTTGATTGCAACTACATCCAGCAATCATTGAAAATCTTCAATAACTTTTGTTTAGTTTCAAAAATTATTAAAAATTTTTATTTTAATTTAAAAACTATCGAAAACTTTTCTTTAAAAAAACTCTCATTTGATCTTCTATACTGTTACGTTAATCAAGAGAAGTAAATAACTATTCAAATAGTCAGATCGAATGAAAAAGTAAGGTAATATTTAAAAAATTAATGAAGCCTTAAATATTTTAATATAAATGCATCCTTTAATAAAAGCAAGGATTTAATATCGCATCATGATATAAATATATCTTTTTAATTTAAAGACGTTAGTATAGAATTTAATAAATCAAATATATTTGCTTAATGCATCAAATACCATCCGCCTTCGCTCACCCGAAAATTTGACGATATAAGATCGAGAATATCAGATAAAAGCTTTTAATGAACCTTACCTTAGCCGGTGAAATCATTGGGCTGCTTGGAAGCGCCGTTCTGTCCCTCCCTCCGACCAAACCAAAGATTTAGGCCCCTCGCTCCGCCGTCGCAGCGTCCGGCAAGATCGAGCGAGACCAACTAAACTGTCACATTTCTATTGGCGTATATGTGGGTCCCATCAACCATAGTTATCCACGTCATAAATGAATATTACTTGCTGTCGTAGGAAAAGGCAGGTGAGCCCCGTGGAATGTACGTCCCCATCCATCTCGCTTCCATTTCTCTCCTTCTAGATTTCTTTTCGGCTCCATCCTCTCTACCCTTTCCATTCCATTGCCTCTATATTAACATGCTTCGATTCCAACACCCCCTCCCCTCTCGAGACGCTCTCATTCTCCATCGATTCGAGTTGCCAGGGCAGTGACCAGACCCGCCCATGGACGTCCGGTCATCCACCCAACTCCCGTACTCCTACGCCCCCCTCCCCGCCGGCGCCGCCGCCGAAGTGCCCGCCGAGCGGCGTCGGACCAACACCCGCCTTCTCCCCCTCGCCACCGCCTTCTGCCTCCTCGGCCTCGTCGGCTTCCTCTCCTGCGACCGCCGCGGCTCCCCTTCCCTCGGCTCCTCCCTCGTCGCATTCCGCCCCGTCTCCCGCGGCCCCTCTGATGGCGTCTCCGAGAAGACCTCCGGCGCCTTCCCGACGCTCCTCTCCACCACCGACGGCGACTCCGCTGCCGCCGCCCAGCCCTACCCCTGGACCAACGACATGCTCCAGTGGCAGCGCACCGGATTCCACTTCCAACCCCACAAGAACTGGATGAACGGTATCGATCTCATCTCTCCTCCCATTTCCTTTTTTTTTTAAAAAAAAAAAAAAAAAAAGCTTTCTCAAGTTCTAACCCTTTTTTTTTTTTTTTTGTCTTTCCTTCTCTTGGTCGCGGAATCTGATGCTTTCTTCCTCACTCTTCTTTCCCTCAGATCCCAACGGTAAGCCAAAATAAAAATAAAAAAACAAATTGTAAATCAAGTATTTTGGAAATTTCTGAAGAGATCTTGACCGTCGGATTTGATTCGATGGCAAATACACAGGGCCGTTGTGGCACAACGGGTGGTATCATCTCTTCTACCAGTACAACCCGGACTCGGCGGTGTGGGGGAACATCACGTGGGGCCACGCCGTGTCACGTGATCTGGTCCACTGGGAGCACCTCCCCCTCGCCATGGTACCCGACCGCTGGTACGACCTCCTTGGCGTCTGGACCGGCTCCGCCACCATCCTCCCGACCGGCCAAATCATCATGCTCTACACCGGTTCAACCAACCAATCGGTCCAGGTCCAGAACCTGGCCGTCCCGGCCGACCCGTCCGACCCGCTCTTAATATCCTGGGTCAAGTCCGACTCCAACCCGGTCCTCACCCCCCCGCCCGGGCTCGGCGCCAAGGACTTCCGCGATCCCACCACCTTCTGGTACGACCCGTCTCACGACACGTGGAAGACAGCCATCGGGTCGAAGGATGGAGCCCACGCGGGTATCGTAATCGTGTACGAGACCCGGGATTTCGTCCGCTACGAGCTCGTGCCGGGGTTGCTGCATAGGGTGCCGGGTACGGGGATGTGGGAGTGCGTGGATTTCTTTCCAGTGTCGGTGGCGGAGGGGCCGGAGGCGGCGGAGGGGATGGACACGTCGGCGGCGGCGGGGCCCGGGGTGAGGCACGTGCTGAAGGCGAGCTTGGACGACGACCGGCACGACTACTATGCCATCGGCAAGTACGATGCCGCGACGAACACGTGGCGGCCGGAGGACGGGCAGCTGGACGTGGGGATCGGGCTGCGGTACGACTGGGGGAAGTTCTACGCGTCGAAGACGTTCTACGACCCAGCGAAGAGGAGGAGGGTGTTGTGGGGTTGGATCGGCGAGTCCGACAGCGAGCGCGCCGACGTCCTGAAGGGCTGGGCTTCGGTTCAGGTATGTCGGTCAACGACTTTTCTCCTTGTTTTCCTTGACTTTCCCGCGCGACAAATATCGCCCGAGATATCGGTTTGTCTCCGTGTCGGGCGTGCTGCATGCATGGTAGTTGCTGTGTGCACCCACGTAGGATGATGATGAATGGTAGTATATGGGTGGCTGTTGATGGTAAATAGTTATATTTTATTCTTTATTTAGAGGCTGGACCGTGCCTATGTTTTAGTTTGCAATAGGGACGGTAGCATGTTGACATGGGACCCACTAAAATTGGGGCCATATGATGGAGAACGTGCAGCCCTACGGTTTATCATTGGCTGTGCACGTGCAGGCGCGTGCATGTCATCTCACAGAATGAGTACTACGTTTGAAGTATTAGGCTGTAAATATCTATCTTGGTTTAATAAATAATAAATAATATAAATTGTATGCGACGATCTTAACCAACATACAATAAATGTTTGAGATCTTTGCTTGCATGTATATGTAGACATGAGATGCATTTAAACACCAATGCAATAATCATCATCAATAATGCATGTATAATAATTGTAGTGCAGATGTGACGGTCAGCAGATCGGCAGCAATCACTTCACAACACTAATATCCATTTATATTAGTAGCCCACCATTTTCCTTCCCGGCAAATGGCGATCACTTTTTTTTCTTTCTTTGAAATATCAGTTAAAGCAAAATTTCCATGATGAGGATTGTTAGCATTTGCTTGCTGAACTTGTGAAGTTCATGGAGATGATTGATTCTAAACGAGGTAAAAAGAATCCACATACCATTCTTGTAACAAAATTTGTCTTGCACCCAAGTTGTAGGAACTAAATAATTCATTGCCAACCAGGACATCAACTTGCCCTTATTTCTATATATAAGTTTACACCATTTTCTTTCCTGAAAGAAAAATGCTGGAGGGCACGACTCTGGCACGGAGAGAGAGCTCTCCACCACTGGCCTGCTGCATGTCGCAAGGGAATTGGTGCTTCGTGATACGAACCCACCATCTAATGCCATTTTGGGTCGCACTAATCTCTTGTTCACGTGGCAGTCCAGACTGCAGCACAGAGCTTTCCTTTGGGATAGGTTGGGTCCACGGAATCACTTTTGTAGATCTAGTCCTTGAGGTCTCCATATAAAGGATCTACAAAAACTCGTCCTTCCAGAAGCTTGGTGCAGTGAGGGCCCATGGTCTGCTCGATTTTAGAGTCAAAGAATTTAGTGACTTAATTCACGGATTATCCACAACGGTTGAAGTGCATCCACATAAACTTGTGATTAGATTTACTCTTCATTGGATTCAAGAGCTTGTTGGTGACCTTAATGATATGTAGGAAGATGTAAGATGTTTCTCCTACAGCTATTCTTTGACTTCAACACCCTTCACCTAATAATTAACATGGCAGGCCATCCCCCGGACGGTGCTTTTTGATACCAAAACCAGCAGCAACCTTCTCCAATGGCCTGTGGAGGAAGTGGAAAAATTAAGGACAAGAAGCAAGAACTTCAGTGGCGTCACCATTGAAGCCGGATCCGTGCTCCCCCTCAACGTCACCAGAGCCACACAGGTAGCTAGGAAGCTGAGGACGGCATTATGGTCATTTACGTTTCAGAAAAATTTTAGCTTCTTGTTTTGTTTGCTGCAGTTGGATATAGAGGCTGAGTTTGAGATCGACGAGGCATTGACAACAACTTTGGAGGCCGATGCAGCGTACAACTGCAGCACGAGCGGTGGGGCTGCCGAGAGGGGCGTTCTCGGACCATTCGGGCTGCTCGTCTTGGCCAATGAGAGGCTATCAGAGAAGACTGCAGTGTACTTCTACATTGCAAGGGGAGCAGATGGCAACCTTCGCACTCACTTCTGCCAGGATGAATTGAGGTTTATAATTCCCAATCTTCTTCTTGTCATACATCTTTACAAATGAATGGGTTGTCTAGAAGTTGGTGCAAACTAGGATTCTCAAAGATAGATCTATACAGGGATTCTAGGATTCAGGCTTGACTTATTGCAACATCCGAGCCAATGTTCCAGGGCCCTACCCACATTCGTAGAAGTGCCTCTCTTTGCTTTTTGTGAGCATGAAGTTCCAGTCCACTGGTCCTCCCATCTCATTTCTTGTCAGATAATGATCAACTTCCCCCTCTACATCGTACTTGTAATCAACTATATATTCAGATTGCACCAAATGAGAATCCAGTAGCCTCTATGTCTTTCACGCTACAAGCATGTCCCATGCATGAATACGTTTTCATTTCCCCCACGTCAAGCAGCGGCATTATTGGGCATTTGAAATAATAAGGGCTAAGGGAGGAAAGTCTTTGTGATTGGTGGATGGCAAAATTGCATTTTGAGATCAAGTAACTTCTTCCTGCCAGCGTGACGTTTCCGTCTATTTATTTGATGGTGGTGCTTCTTTTCCACTCTTCATGTTTAAGAAGCTCTCTCTCGTAGTTTTATACATGCACATGAATGTCTATGCTACATATGTTACAAATACGTGGCTACATCAATGTGAAAGTTGATGCCATGCGATAGACTCTATTTTCTTTTCTCCAGAGTTTTTCTGGTAGTGCTTTGCCACTTTTCAATGGGTGGTAAATTAATCAGAACATTGGTCTGTAGAACTTAATGCATGCAATATGCTCAAATGTAGGTCATCCAGGGCAAATGACATCGTTAAGAAGGTTGTTGGGAGCACGGTTCCGGTGCTCGATGGTGAAAGGTTGTCAGTGAGAATACTGGTAAGTGGGCATTCTAGGACTTATCTTCTGTATTTTCTTTTAATTATCTATAGGATAGTGCATCTCCAAGTATTTTAAAAATAGATGAATCATTTTTTTTTCTTTTTTCTTTTCTTTTTCTTTTTCTTTTTTTTTTGGAGAAACAGGAGGGCAACATGCCCGCCTGAATGGATGAATCTCATTATCATAGTTAAAAATCAGGAAGCAATGGAATAGTTTGGTTAGAGAAAAAATTATAATTTGGTAAATTTTCTTTCTAATGAAGTCTGGTTCTTTTAAGCCATATTGAAAGGTGAGTCGTTCAAAACTTAAATATCCAATAGATCATTGGTTTTATCAAATTTTTGGTAACAAATCCTGCTCTTTAAAGGCATGAATTTAGAAGTTAAGGCATGCTCTTTTGTCATTGTAAAAATTTGCATGCTCCAATTAAAATTTACCTTTTTAGCTCATATTTTTAGATAAGAAGACAGGCTGAATGTTAATATGCTACTAATGCAGAGTTTACATTTAAATTTTAGATCATATCATGTGGTCAACATTAATAAAAAAATTCCCTTTTTTTTTGGGGGAGGAAATCGAAGGGGCTGTAACTTTCCCCATGAGAAAATTTTATTAAAATCAATTATTTATAAGGAATTTGCAAAAGAGGACTGTAGTTGACTATCAGAAAAATTTCTCAAAAGTTAGTCTCAAAATTCTCGCAGATCATAGAAACATTTTTAAGGGAAAATAAGAGAGATTTAAGGTGATGATTGCATTCATATAAAAGAGGAAGAATATTTACTATATGATCAAGTGCAGATTGTTTCGTTTTTGGAACATATGACTAACTCTAAATATCCCTCCAGTCTTCGTAGATTAATACTTGAATGACATTTACAACTTGGATAGAATGTGAATGGAGTGTGATTTTTGTCCCCAGGTGGATCACTCCATCATTGAGAGCTTTGCTCAAAGGGGGAGGACATGCATCACTTCTCGCGTCTACCCAACTGAAGCAATTTACAGAGCAGCAAAAGTCTTCCTCTTCAACAATGCCACCAGTGCTTCTGTGACTGCCAGATCTCTCACTATATGGGAGATGGACTCCACATTCAGTCACCCCTACGCCACCCAAGCTTAGGAATTTATACTCTCGGTCTCCACCCCTAATACCATACTGATCTGCCCATCCAACCCAATAAGTTCATTGTCAAATAGCTAGTGCTCAATCCCAGTGGAAGGATGGGTAAAGAAATGTTCTTTTCGGCGAAAAGGTTTTGTCAAGTGTGAGCTCTTTCTGTTGTATTATTTATCACCATTGAGGCCCACCATAGAAAATTTGATATCTCCAAACAAATATGCTAAAGAATTCAAAGATTTTCAAGAGAAAGTCTATGAGATAGAATTCTGTTGTTATGGTCTTCATTTCTTTATCAGGCTTCTAAACCTGGAATGTACTGTTACTTGGAGATAAACTGTTCTTGATGCACTGAAAATTTCTGCCAACCATTTGCACAAGAATTTGTGAAATATTTTGACATGTGAACTTAGGAATGGGTCCTTAGGGGCCCAATTTATGCAGATAGAATATCAAATGTAGCAAGAATCCGAGGTTGAGAATCTTTAAGGGATCCGATGTAGTTTGGATCTCCTAAAGGATAAACATATCTTTGTCTGAATCCGAGCTAGAATGCCTTACAAGCTCACTATCAAAACCTTTGAAGCCTAATTGAATGGGCCACTTGGAAGATGCTTAATGATCTAAAACCCTGCATGCGGTTTGAGCTCAGGAAGCAAGAAGATAAACTTCAGAGGCCAAATACTTTGGATTCCTTAGGAAGTTTCCTATACAATCCCAAGGTCTGAATGCAGTGGATTTGCAGTCAAAGTCCCTCATGCAACTTAGGTAGATAAAATGTTTGCATGCATTATTAATGGTCATGCTCCCTTGAGAAACCAAATGTTTAATTTATAAATCCCTTGAGCAACTTGTCCATGTAAAATTTGCTCAAAAAACACCTTTACGTAAATCTACAGCACCAAATCTAAAAGTGGAACCGACTTGGACCTCTTTGGAAGCCCAATTGCCTTTTTTTTTTGTTTTTTTAATCTATCACACAGCTGAGAGGTGATCAGCAATGAAAGGAAGCAAGACTAGTGAGAAATCAGCAAAGCCGTTGCTCTCTTAATCATAGATGTTGACATCCATCTAATATTTCCTAGCACTATTCCTTAGTTTTTTTTTTTTGGCAAAAATATATTTTTGGTCCTCGGACTTTCAGTTTTACAGTTTAGCCTCTCATATTTTAACAACATTGTAATCTTGATATTTCATTATATATGGGTCAATTAAAATTAATAAAATAAATGATGCGTTCCTCTGATGTGAATGTATGGACTATTACTTATTTACTTTTAGATTATCTTAAATACTAGCTTGCCATGTAGGAGAAGTAAAAGTCCCACATATTCACATTAAGATAATATGTTAGCTATTCTAATAATTTTAATGAATTTCATGTTAAAAATGCAACATTATTGAAACATGAGGGAGTATATTGTAATAATTGAAAGTATGACGATTAAAATAAATGTTGGGTAAAAGTTTGAGGGGCTCAGCTTGACAAATTCCTTTTGGCAGTATGTCTACATGCACCCTGTCTAAATCTGGCATAAAGGTCGGATTATAGCAATATAGACTCAAATATGAGCATGAGACTAAACGACGTCAAGCCTGGAGAGGTCTCTTATCATCTTAACAGAATTAAGTACGCTAAAATGGATTTGCCTTGGCAAGTCACTTGTTTGTTAAGAAGCAGTACAATTGTCGTATTACTTAATCAAAATGATTCAGATCTAAGGCTGGCAACACATGCGAGTTTAAGAGAAATACGCGAAAGATTAATAGAAGATTTAATTTTCTCACGCTGGAGTTCTTGAACCGTGTAATTGAATCCTCAGCGTCAATTGAACCAAATCTTTAAATAATAAGCCCTACGTAGAGGACGCTGGACGTGTTCACCAGCATTATGTATGCAACCGTGGTTAGCATTCAATAAATAACTATTTTTATATAAAATACAACCACCCATCTCTTAAACCAATAATAATGCACTCGTTATCTTAACGTTAGAGCTGATCAAAATGCTGAGAGAGGCATGTCGAAATCAAGCTCGGTCCAGCCCGACCATCAGCTTAATCTTGATCAAGCCCAGTCCAATCCAATTTTGTTATCAACCATATCCAAATGGACACATCACTATAATAAATAAATGAAGTGTGTGCATATAAATTTCTGAGCTGAGTTGGGCCGGGCTTTTTTAAAATTGTTCTACGTCTTGTCTAATTTTGTTGATCAGGCCTAATTTTATTTTCATGCCCGTCTCAGGTCCATTTTTTATATCCCAGCCTATAAAATTTTGGGTCAAATTTGGCGGGCTGGGCGGCCCATAATCAACCATAGAAAATTTGGTCCAGATCCAAACCTGACGAAAACCTGATTCCATTTCCAATGAATGATTTGGCTTCGATTCAGAACATGGAAAGATACTGCCAGGCTTGGAACGAAGGAATCCACGTTAAATTTCGAGTAGAATTCTCCATTCTCATTCTTTATCACGGAGCTGCAGCCTTGGCTCTGTACCCAATAAAAAAAAATTAAAGAAGTCGAAGGTCGAAACAAATGAGTAATCCAAGGTTGGATAATCCAAACAGCAAAATGGATCATTTCATTCAGTGAGAAAAGACTGGCCCCTCACACGGCTGTCGTTGAATGTTGACCATTGACCAAAGTACTTTCTTCTCTGCGTCTCATCTGAGTTGGTTCTTTCAAGGAAAACACTAGGTGTCCAGGATTAAACTTATTATAATACACCGTTGAGAGCCAGCCAATAACTGTTAAAAGCTAACAGCCAGGTGACTAATCCCCAACAAATGCTGCCATAAATGAGCAGCATAGTTATAACAGTCAATATATATATATATATATATATATTGAGATAATATTGCAGAAATAATGGTTGTTACAAAGATATTATAATGAAAAATAATGGATGATAATAAAAAATAATATTATTCTTTTAATTTTTTTAATTAGATAAAAAATAATCTCTTTTTAGGAAATCTTAAGATAAATTTGAAATTTAAAATATTATTTTATTTAAGAAAGTATAAATGAAAAAAATGGTTGTTACGTTTATAGCACTCCATTACAATGAGAAATAATAAGAAATAATGAGAAACAATTATTGTTAAATTTTTAACGTTATTTACTTTATAAGCGTTATTATAATAATTATAATATCATTAATTAAAACCATGACATTATTAAGCAATGGCAAAACATCAACCTCATCCATAAGAAGCACTGCCGAGATCGCATCACATCAACAATGATTAGATGAGGATATGGTCAAAGCAAAGAAAAATAACCTATCCAAAAAATAAAAAAATATAAGCCACTTAGAAGAAGTGGCGATGCAATTATAGATTGTATAAAGAAACAAAAAATCCTCATCATCTCAGCAAAAGATAGTATTACACCAACCAATCCCATCGAACCTTTGCTCTTCTCAATTAGTCAAGATGCGTAGGACGACGTTCAAACTAATCTTCCGGGTGTACCTGCCATTTCCTAACCTCAACCATGGGGCAAAGCAATGGAGGCCTTGGCAAATACAGCGATCAGTGCATTAGGCCTTTTAATTTTATGAGATATTGGGATAATTGCTCTTCTAAGTATTGAAACGAAACTATTTTATCATTTTTTTAAGCATCTCAATCTCAACCAATGTATTTTTGAATAGTTTTATCCCAAATATGAGGATGTGATGGAATGACGATCTGTTCTATTCCATGACAAAAAAAAAAAAAAAAAAATCCTATTTTGGAAGATTTTTAACCTTGGTACAAAGAGTCTTGGTTGTGTTCTTCACTATTTATCTTCTGTGCCGAGTGCCCCGCTTGCTGTGGCTCTCTTAATTTATTTGGCATATGAATGCGAGATAAAAGCAGAGGTTCCCGGATGCAATCAGATGGGAAGAGATCAAATCTTTCATTACTCTTGTTTAGAGAACTTGTGCAGTTGGTAGGAATAGTAATGGCTCAAATCCTTCGTTACCTTTTCTGAGAAAACTTCTACGGTTGGTAAGAATGGCTCGAGTTTGTAACTTTTGTTAAGAAACTTCAGCATTGAAGATGCTTGCTAATGAAGGGAGAGCAAGATTCAAATATGGACCATTGCTACCAATCCTAGAGACTTCATCAAATATCCTAGCGGCATTCTCCCCATATAACTCATTTACATTGATTTCATAATTCAACTTACAGTTACCTGATTTAAATGATATATATATATATATATATTACAAGAATCCACATTAAAAGCTGTCATCATCAAAATTCAAAATGATAGCGGGACATCAAGAACTTTGACCAAATAGGCACATACCATGCCAACCCCGGATGAAAAGGGGTTTGCTTTGGGCCCTTTCCGACCAAAATCGAGAACAGAACAACAGAAGCATGAGAAGAGAAGAGGAGACCAGAATTAAAAAGTTTGGAATCGAGGCTTGAGCTGTCGTCCATATGTCGGCCCCCTTTGTACCTTCTCTTAACTCCCCCCCCCCAATCCCACACTTCGAGCGAAGGGTGGGTCCCCGGTAATCCCAAGCTTCGTCCTTCCGGCACCGCTTGTTCCCATTCCATAACGCACCCGGTTAAAGCGAACGTTTTTAAAATTAAAAGAAGAAGACCGTTGAAGCGGAGGGCAGGTGAGGGTGTTTCGGTCATTTTATGCCGGTGGGCGTCAGCAATTTCGCCGTCTCGAGCGGGAGGACGTACCTCGATTGAAGAAAAGGCTGCGGCGCTCAGAGCGCCTCCCGGTAACGGCCGTTAGATTCCAAGTCCAGTGCCGCGGAAACCGTTCGGCGACTCGTCAACGGACTGCCCCCAAATCTTCCACCGGCTGTTGCACCACAAACAGCAATCAGCTTTTTTTTTTTTTTTTTTTTTTTTTAAAGCGTTGAGATGAATGGAAGGTGAGCCCCACGTTCTGCGGTTAGGTCTTGTGCTGCTTCTTTTATAAATTTTTGTTGGGAGGCAGCCGCTTTATTTTATAATTTTGCTTTAAATTTGAGAGGAAGCAAGTTCCATAAGAAGTTTTAAAATTAAAGAATTTTTTAAAATCTTGAGAAGAGGCAACTACTCACCCTCAAATGTATATTTGATCCGTTGTTCTAATTACCATTCAATTTCAGCTACTAAAAGTGGTAAGGTAAACTATTTACAAAGTGGCTATACAAATCGAGATAAAAAATGCAACCTAACATCATAATGAAAATTAAGGATAAAATGGGCAACCTTTCACTCCTCTTTAACAAGCATTGATCAATTTAAACATTATCGCAAATAACAAATGTACACACTAGCTCTTAACACATTCATAAAAATAACATTAATTATTAAATCTTTTAAATTCACTGGATATATATATACATGGCTAAACAATAGCAGTAGCCTTGTCAAAGCAAGTAGAAAGAAAGAGTCAAAATTTCTTAAAGAGAATTGACACAAGCTTGCTTAGCCATTTAATTACTTATCACTTAATTAAAGATATTTTTTATCAAATTTTACTCATAAAAATTATATATGCTTTTTATACCATTGCTATGCCTATGTATGTCTATTTATTTAGACTCCTAGTCTTCTACTCATTCTTCTTCCACAATCATGTTTTTTTAGGTTCTATTTGATCTATATGCTTTTGCTTTTTTTTTTTTTCTTTTTTCCCAAAGGCCAATATGATTTAGATTAATAAGAAGCCCATTTTTAGAAAATATTTCTGTAATAAAAGATGCATCTTTTATTATGATAGCAGGTTGTCTTATAAAAAAATTGAAAGGCATAAAAGTTTCAAAAGAAGAGTGCAATTCATTTTGTTAAGATTCTTTGATGATAAAAAAATTACTTCAAAATTTTATTTCACCTACTAAATGATATGGCAAATTAGTTTGACAGATGGAAGAGGCATTAAGAATGACATAGCATGGTATCTTTTTTGATCAAAGTGGTTATATACTTTATTATGAACCCAATGTAGCTAACATAATCAATAAGAGTAGCAAGACAAGAATAGGTTTCAAGTAGTTTGAATCATTCCTAAAGATTGAAGGAGATAAAAGTGATAAAGAAAGAATTTTGAATCCCTCCTTTACACACTTGAAATATTTACAACTCTAACATTTATAGCGACACCGAGTGTCAAACTATCCATATATTCTAGATTTCTTTTTTGTCTAAGAAAATAGAGGATTGATCATTTTTATAGATTTCAAGCTATAATTCTTCGTCTCAGTTATTTTTCTTTAAGTTTTCCCACTTTTTGGCATGCATTAAATTCTTAATTTTTGTAGATTACCTTCACTTGGAAATCTGATGTAAAAGACTATGATCTTATTTACATAATCAATGTTTTTTTGTGAGGCTATAATTTTCAATTCACATGCACATATATGGATCGATAGAGAGAGAAGAGAAAAGGGAATGACTTTTTTTTTTTTTTTTTTTGTAATGACTTACAGCCTTAAATCATCTAAGATATGCATTCATGAAATATTGACCTACAGAGCCATACATAAAATCTCTATTCTCTAAGCATGATACTTAAAAATCTTTTGCACTATCATGCTTCCTAACCTTATTGAGAAAGGAAGCAAAAATCGAAATTTGAATTTGCCATAACCATATGTACCCTATCTTTTTCATGCTCATTAAAGATATATATACATGTACACATTAGAAACCCATAGTTTGATAGTTTTATCCAAATGATACGGATTTGTTGCCACTTCAATAGCCGTGAACTTCATAACATTATCTTTGAATTGAATGATTCAATTCAATCCTAGAGCACTTGGTGGTTGAATCTGGTGGGGCACACCTATGCATCCCTCCAATTTAATCCCTTTACTTATGCATGGATAGCGGGTGACTCGATCTGACATTTGAACCTATTAGAGAAGATCTTGATCTATGTACCAAGAGTATACCCTTCTGATGTATCATCAATAAATTTTGCATAAGTCAAACTAAAATATCTATGTGAACAAAAGTAAATATATATTGTATATGTTTAGGATAGAGAGTCGGTTTACGTACAATTTTTCATTTATCAAAGGCAGTATTGATATAACAAAAATCTAGCTTTTGAATCCTCTTGTTTACTATAATTTGATGCATAATTAAGCGCATTGGTATTAATGAAGAAAGTTTTTACTCAACGATCATTAAAATTTATTATTTAATATATTATAAAAATTTAACTTTTAAAGCTTTCTATTTATTTTAATTTATTAGACTACTATATTATTTAAAAAATAATATAGTATATGCTAGAAGATGGTGCACAACTAGATATCTTCTGGAAGGTGAATCAAGGCTGCATAATTCTTTTGGCATGACTTGTGGTAATCCCATGGCGTGGTGGGTGCACTTCCCATATCTCAGTGGTGGATTATGAGGGAATATTTGATTAATTTGACCAACCACAGCTAATCGGTGGGACACGGATAGCATCAATTTATGAGACGTATCAAATACGTCAAACATCTAGCATGGCTAAAACGCACCGCATGACAAAGATACAGCTAGATGTGACGACCAATGCTTTCCATTACTGTTAGCTTCCGCAAGCCAACGTGTGGAAAGAGAGCAATTCCAGTGCGATGTTGACGATACGAACCGCTGTTTCCAATCATCAATATTGTTCAAGTTGCTACCGCGAATGCAGTCCACTCTGATTAAAAAAAACCAAACTACCAAAAGTTTATCACTACTTGGAGAACTAAGCTTTAAAATAAGAAAGGAAAGAAATTTCATCTAGTTTTATAATTATCTAAATCTAAATATTAGAAGATGCACTCTTTAAAATTTAGGCCTGAAAGCTACGCTTTCTATACTGACAGTTGCGTAGGGCAATGTCTAATTTATTAACGAGACTGGTAACAATAATGCAGAGACTTGATGGCAATAACATGTGCTCCCTCTCTCATCCCATTGATACCGTATTAATAATAATAACAACAAGAAAACCCATGCAGTTTCCATGCGATTTTAAGCCATCCATCCATCAGCTAGTGTAATATAAGAAAGCAAACAAAATAAAAAACGATGCAATATTTGTTTAACTCATTTTTCATATATAATTGAAACTTAAAAATTATTTTTATATTTAAAGGACAATGAAGATATTGAGTAATAATTACTATTTCCATTACATGTCAGCAACCACTATAATGCAAGCTGGCTAATTAAATTCTATTTCACTGATTTTCGTTGATCATATGGAATTTAGATAATACGGTGATAAAGTCTTTGTAATCATTTTAATAGAGGTGTTGTTACATTATGATAATAAGTATTTAAATACTTAAATTTTAAGAAAGCTATTATCGATCGTTTCAAGTTGAACCAAGCTTTAAATGTTTGAGCTCCTCAATTTATACTAAGAATGTGAATAAGTGCAATGAGCTTAAACTTGGCCTAATTTAGATCCAAACCAAACCATATTTCAATCTAATTTTCAAAGGTTGGGCTTGATCTAATATAAGGAGTAGACTTTCCAATCAAGTCAGGACGAATAAAAATGGATCCAATCCAACCAAATTCAAGATTGAACTTGTAAATTGTATTTGAAAGTAAAATAGAAAGGAATAAATGTAGTTTAACCTAATTATTCTATCCTTTTCCATCAAACAAATATGTGGATTAATTTGCTTTTCAAAATGAATAAAATGAATATATCTGAATAGCTAGAACATAATATTTTGCTTTTCAAGTCCATTTACCACACTTAGCCCAAAAATAAACTTCTTCACTGTATGAGGTCGAGTCACTTATTCCAAAGTAAAGACGAGTATGAATAAGTTAACCTATTTAATCTAGGTTAAGTCATTCCACTTTTAAATGTAACTTTAGGCATCATTTGGTTTGGATTTTTGGCCATTTAATCCATGGTGTATTTTAGATAAATTACCAAATGGGTTAATAAAAACTGGATCTTATTGTGAGCCATGAAACTCCTCACATGATTAGAAATCATATCTCATATAGGCCTAAGGTTCCTTTGTCTCGAGGCTAGATTGGGAGTTAATGATGGAGTTTATTAAGGAAAAAAATGGTACCCCTTTGTCTCAATTTTCAATGACCTTCGGTCCTTTTCTTTATAAAAATATAATATCATGTAATGATATATTATTATATAAAATTATAATATCATTATATTATACTATAGCATATTATTATATAAAAGAATGTTATATTATTATAGCATGCATTGCTATATATTACAATATTATAACATATATCCATTATAAAATTAATACTCTAACTAATAATATCACAGATAAAATAATAATAGCAGTATTACCATAATATTTAAATTAATTTTATCCATTTCTCATGATTTAGCCAAATACATAAATTCATATGAAATAATGAGGTTAGCAAAGGCAAATTCATCCATTCCTTAAAAATTATACCTTCAAATCCTAATAAGCAACTAAACAAGAAGTTACAAACATACCAGGCAACCAAATCCATTCTCACAAAATGTCACATTTTATAATATCTTTTACCAAATATAAAATAATTTAAAAATCTATAAAATCGGGTTTTATTTATATAATTTAATTTTATTTCTCTAAAGCTGAGACTTACTAAAAACATATCTCAAATAAAGCTTTAAAAATATATCTTCAAACATGAAAAACTTGAAGCTAATTTTGAACAATAAATTGATGGGTTGATATTGGTTAGCAACACAATTTGACTAATTTAGTTCAAGCTAGAATTTAAATTCAGTCTAAGCTGTTAATAGATCTAAGCTTGAGAAATAGTGCCTGGGTTGCATTTCATTCAAAAGATTTTCATTTATTATAAATAATAAATATTATTCAGGCTAAAAAATATTTATTATTTTTTAAAAACTCGTTGCCCGGTTATAAACGCGCAATGGCCTTGTGATAGCTTTTGTTGCATCATGCATTCATTTGTTAGGAGAACATGACAATTCTAGTAATATTTTAATACTCAAGTATATATATATATATATATATATATATATATATTATATTCAGTTAAATTGTCACACCGTATCATAAAAATAAATACAACATTTTGTGCATCGCATCTGATTACGTATGATCACGTATCTCAAAGTGTGATCGGACGTTTGCGAAAGGCCCAACCCATCCCATCATCTATCTTATCCTCTATCTAAATCTAACGGTGCCGTCTATCCACCGTCGGCTCTTGTGATGTGATTGGAGACATCGTTTTATTGAGGAAATAATTTTAAAATCCATGACTTTATGCCCCTTAACGGTCCGCCATTGGCGTTAGCGACGCCGATACTTTCTTCTCTCTTTCCTCTCTTTGTTTTATTCGATTGATTTGCTCCATTTTGTGACAACCACGCGGTGGCGTGGAAATCCCGCGGCGGCAACCGCGCAATAAGCGTTCGATTTCGAGGCGACGCGAGCCAACGGAGTCCACCCCGCTGCACTGGGTGCATCTCGTGTGCGCCCCCCCCCCCCCCCCATTTTAGAGATCAGCTGTGGACCTTACACCACACACGACAACTTCCTCTCATACCCATACCTCTCCACGTGTCAAAAATGAAACGTGGCACCGTCATGTCTTGAACCACTACAATGTTCTGTGTTTCCAGAGAACATCGCAAATGCCTTCGACTCTCGCTGGTTGGTGTCGCACTGGCAACGACACCTGGCGCCCGCTTTACTCATACCTTCCTTTCTTGAACCCGGTTTTTTTCCAAAAAAAAGGTGGGAATATGGAATTATAAAAAGCAATCTAAAATCCTCCAAAATTCCATTTTTAAATTTATTTATTCCTTTTATTTCTCCTTGCTTTTGCCTCTACGCAGGGCAACCGTCGCTGCCAGCAAGAGAGAGCATAGCGAGCCTCGTCCTGTTCCCCTCTTGGCGTTTCTCCTCTACTTCTTCTTGGATTAATTCTTCCGCTCTCTAGCGCTCAGTGTGATGTAAAGTCGAAGGAGAAGGGGATGAGAAGAGGAGCGTTTCCCGAGGAATAACTGCGGCTATTCTGGTTTTCCCGGCTTCCGATAGTATCTCAGAGGATACGGAGCGGAGAATGGTGGCGCGGTGGGCGGTCGCGGTGGCGCTGGTGTGGGAGGCCGTCCTAGTGGGCCGGTGCTCGGCCGGAGATCCCTTCGCCTACTACGACTTCGACGTCTCGTATATCACCGCCTCCCCGCTCGGCGTCAAGCAACAGGTAAAACCCGCCTCCAAGATGCTTCCTTTCGTCTCCGATTCAAGGCTCTTCGGTCTCTCCCCAGATACATTTTGATTAGTTTTCTAGTTCCCTTAATGTTCTTAATATTGAAATCGTCTTCAGATCAAAAGAAATCCACTCTTTTGAAGACGAATTCGTCGTCGCTGGTTCTGTTTGTCCTGTTTTTTGGGTTAATGATATTGAATGGATGCTAATAGTTATCCAAATTGACACAAAGTTAATTTTTTTTAGATTTTTGTTCTACTTTTCTCCCTAACTACCGGCAACTGATGTGCAGGTGATAGCGATCAACAACCAATTCCCCGGTCCCATCGTCAACGTAACCACCAACTGGAATGTCGTCGTTAATGTCCTCAATAGCTTGGATGAGCCATTGCTCATCACCTGGTATATTTCGTTTCGATTCGATTAGATTCGATGTTGAAATACAACAATCGGTTTTGATTGGTACGTAAGTTCTCTTGATTTAGATTTTTAGCCAAAAGAATGTCCTTTTTTGACGCCGTGACAGGGACGGGATCCAGCTTAGGAAGAATTCTTGGCAAGATGGGGTTTTGGGAACGAATTGCCCCATCCCGCCGGGCTGGAACTGGACCTACCAGTTCCAGGTGAAGGACCAGATCGGGAGTTTCTTCTACTTCCCCTCCCTCGGCCTTCAGCGGGCGGCCGGAGGCTACGGTGGTATCATTGTCAATAACCGGGCTGTGATCTCTGTGCCCTTTGGGCAGCCCGATGGGGACATCACCCTCTTCATCGGGGACTGGTACAACCAGAACCACACGGTCAGTGGAAATTTTGAATTTTTGCGGCGAATATATGAGTAGGGGAAGATTTAGTGTGTGACTGGTTAAGATTGGTGGGATTTTGTAGGACTTGAGGAAGGCACTTGATGATGGCAAGGACCTTGGCATGCCTGATGGTGTTCTGATAAATGGGAAAGGACCGTATCAGTACAATACCACACTTGTTCCAGCGGGCATAGACTATGAGACTATCAATGTTGAACCAGGTAAGTTTCCATTGCTTCGACCGCAGAGATTCTGCTTTCTATGCGGATATCGAATGGATGATGCTGATCTATGCTGATAAGCAATCTATTGGAGTCGGGTAATTTTAGTGCTTATATCAGCTAATAGAACATAGATTTAGTGCATTTTGATGGATCATTTTGTCATCCATAACATCGCATATGGATTAGTTTGTCCAGGAGAAATCAGTTTTAATCTTCCTATGGAATGCTGATACTGTTTTTATATGTTTTTTTATCACTTCTGCTGTTTAAGAGATCGCCTATGTGTCAACATTTTTTCTCATTTTTAAAACTCAAAAGGTCTGAATCTTGAGGTTTGCTTAGTTCAAAACATGGAAATATGGATTTTTTTTTTTTTAAAAAAAAAAACTTGATGACATCCACCTAAATTTAATTCATTTGACATATAAACATAATATTGTTGACACATTGTAAATCGCATGAACTAATATATTGGCAAAGGAAGGCTATGTAGTGCTTTCCACAGCTGCTCTAATTCATCTATCTTGGTTGTTACATCAGTATCTAGTATCTATATATGTTCTACAATGATTTTTGGTGCAAATAAAAAAGCAGTGATATCATCAGGCCAGTAGAAAGTTATTTGGCAGGACAGGTAACAGTTTGGTTAAACCTTTGCTCTTGTATGAAATTACAATAATTAACTTGCTTTCTTACTATGTTTCAGAGCAAATTGAACACAATCCCTTTTTTTAATTTAATAATTCTCTTATATCTTTTTTCTGAACATTGAACACAAGCAGTTCTTAATGTTTTTTTTCAATTCTTAATGTTTTTTTTCTGAATTTTGTTGTTCCTATTCCTTTTTTTTTTTTTTTGGTCAAATGGGCTTGCCTTGTATATGTAGCTTCTAGGATGTGATCAACATGTAGGACATGATAGTGTTTTATATACTAATTCCTTCTCCAAGCAATAAGCATTAGATGTCCAACAAAATATGTTGCTATGTTGTTGATGTTGGCTGATTTCTGCATATGACGCTGATGTATGATACTTACCAGTCTTATTGCCCTGAAACAGGCAAAACATATCGCTTCCGCGTCCACAATGTCGGCATCTCTACAAGCTTGAACTTCAGAATCCAAAATCACAACTTGCTTCTTGCAGAGACAGAAGGAACTTACACCATGCAGCAGAACTATACGAACTTAGATATTCATGTGGGACAATCATACTCATTCCTGGTTACAATGGATCAGAATGCTAGCAGCGACTACTACGTTGTGGCAAGTCCTAGGTTTGTGAATGAGTCACTTTGGACGAGAGTTACTGGTGTTGCCATCTTGCACTATTCAAATTCCAAAGGCAAAGCATCTGGCCCTCTTCCTGATGGTCCTAATGATATCTATGACAAATCCTGGTCAATGAATCAGGCACAATCTATCAGGTTTGTGCACAATTCCATAAGTATCCTATAAATATGCAGAAAAGGTTATCCTTTTCCTCATGAAATACATGTCCTTCAATTTTTTCTTGTCTGTTTTAAATTTAGCATTTTTGGCTTTAGTTTTGAAATTGTCTTTCCCTAAGAATCTCCTGGCTGGAGAAAATTGTAAAATAACATGTGTTTCTGCTGGTTTATAAGTTCAAATAAAAGTGCTTGATATTGTATATCTGTAATAAATAACAAAATCATAGGCTATCTGAGAATCTACTATCTCCTTTTTCTTGGTATATATGGTCTGTCATATATGTTTGTTCAAGAGTTCTCTTGTCTGATATATCAGGACAAATGTGAGTACTGGTGCTGCACGCCCCAACCCTCAGGGATCTTTTAGATATGGTTCGATCAATGTGACTGAGGTGTACTTGTTAAGAAATCTGCCACCTGTGGTCATTAATGGAAAACATCGAACTACACTCAATGGACTCTCATATTCTTCCCCTGATACGCCACTGACTCTTGCTGATGCGTATGATAAGAAGGGAATTTATACACTTGATTTCCCTACTAGGCCACTTGATGGGTCACCTCGAGTTGGAGCATCTATAATCAATGGTTCATACAAGGGCTTCATGGAAATTATATTTCAGAACAATGATACTAAAGTTCAGACCTACCACCTGGATGGATATGCATTTTTTGTAGTTGGGTATGGACAGCATCTTAGCTTTGCATTTACAGGGTCAAATTTGTGCTTTTTATCTGGATATTAATTGTATATGTTTCCTTGTTGATTGCAGAATGGCTTATGGGGAGTGGACTGAGGATAGCAGAAACCAATATAATAAGTGGGATGGCATTTCTCGCTGTACCACACAGGTGTGTGCCAGAACGCTAGTATTTCATGCCTTTTTTTTTTTTTTCTTTTGATAGAGAAATGATTTAATTTTGGTATTCTTGACAATTATTTTGCACTGTCTAAATTGAATTTGGTGCATTCTTATATGTTCAAGTCATTAATCAATGGACATTAACGTGACATAAGTAGGAAAATTTTAATTTAGCTTTTTTATTTATTCAGTGATAGTTTGGACAGGAATTGAATTAGAATTAGTATGGCGATACCTGTATGTGACAGTCAAAAGTTGTTTCTATTTTGAATGTAAAGGATCTTGGATATCTTGTATGGTGATACCATTTGATTGTTTTACAATTAATATCCTAGCAGATCCTATACTTCATCTCTTTTCATCTAAATCATGCCACTTCTGTCACTTTCTAGCATCTGTTTTCCTTTCCAACCCATGAGGTATTTTAGTGCTATTTTGAAGTCATAGTATCTTTTCCTTATCATTAAAACTATGTCCACAAGTTGTATTCTTGATCATGAAAATCATATCTATCTTCTGCCTCTATTTGTTTCTTGAACTATGTATCTATGTACATCATCTATCCTTGCGTTTTCCCTCAAGAATATTCAGTTTCTAAGACAGTATAGAAAGCAGTGCAGTTCAATTTGGGCTCGCCTAGAGCAGTTTACAGAAATTATTGAACTACTTTGGGAAATCTTAGAATGATGCCAGACTGACTGCAATCACTAAGTTACATATGCATATAAACTCATATACACAATATCACAGATTGAAATGGTGTGTTTCTTTTATCTGAATTCTGGGTGGATCTCAAATTCTGGTAAACTGTCGTGGAGTACATGTTTCTGCCTTTTCCTTTTTTATTGATAAGTTCTAGTAGTTTGTAGTGTTTTGAGCTTTTTGGTCAGTATCTTATGATTCATGATCCAGATTGAAATGGCCCTTAGCAATCTAGATTGGATCCTCGGATCAGGATCAGTACGAGTGTAAGATTCAAATTTGGATTATATGATCCAGATTGTTGATTGTGCTAACATCTGGATCATAAGATCCAAATCCAAGTCATCTCTTTAAAGCTTTTAGGGTACCCAATTTTTAATATCGATCAATTTCTTTTACATTAATTGATTCCTCATCAACAAATTTCCAAAGCATCAAGTTAAAAATCTCCTTCAAATTTTCAATGACTAAGAGTCAATATAAAAAAGATAGTTGTTTTGGATATAAGACCTAGAATTAAAATTTTCTTTTCATATATTTTTCACCATTTCTAGAAATTTGATTTGTTCTATAACCTTCTACTTAAGAGGAGAACTTAATTCCATAGCTCATTCCTATATAAGTTTTTCTGGGTCAAATTAAGATATTCTATGAATTTATGGTGAAATAAAACTTTATTGATCTATGGTTTTTGGAAGTTGAACTTTTTTATATGATGGCTTTGTTCTCAGTTGTTCAGCTTCATATTATAATTTAGTTATGCTTCTTACTTTCTATGCCATTTCAACCCTAATTTTATGTTTTAAAGAACTTGGTTTGAATCTTATGTTTTGGAATCTGATGATCTGATCTGATTCAACACCTCTACAATTTATGCTACAATCCAGATCTTAACAACATTGGATACACAGTCCTTTCTTGTCTCGAGAGCATCCTAATGTGTTTATCAAAAGCATACATTTAATTTTCTAGATTGTTACCGATCTTTTATTTGGTTATAACTTAAGTATCTAAATCAAGCTGAAGAGGATTAGCAAGGAGGAGGAAAACCATTGACATTTCTTTCTCTTTTTTTTTCCCTTCATTTTTTTTATTTCCACATTTATGATGTATATGTTGCTTTTTCTGAATATCTTCAAAATTGAGGAAGTGCTGGCCATAAGAATTCAAAAAGAATAATAATTTGGTAGGGACTAAGACTGTCCTCATTTTGTTAAATTTACCTCTGTTTGTGCTTGAAAACAGAGAAGAATGTTCTGCTGGCATGCTAGATACTTCAACTGATACTGACTGAAACCGAACATTTTTAAGTACAGTAATCATCAAGCTGGATTGTTACATTTCTACCTAGCTTAGCTCCGCATAACTTAGCTTTAAAGGTTTGGTCGTCAACAAAAATCTTTTGTGATTTGTTCATTTTTCTATGGCAAAGATTTGAGCACATTGTCTCTTTTCCCAAAATGAGACCACTAACACAGTGATGATTTGAAAATTTAGCCTCCTATTCTATATATGGTATCTTGTAGTTTTGACAAGATTTGCTTGGGCTGCGTTATATATTGAGATTAGTCCTATTTTTTAGTGAAAAAAAAGCGAACTCCTCGTTGACTAAAAACAAATGATCGTTAGGGAAACTCTGATTGCTATAATTTTTTCATGTCATTTATGGATATTCTTATTTGATTGTCTAAAACAAGGTTTTAAATGCCAGCAAGACGGGGTCATCCCGTTCTGTTCTCCTGATAGTGGAAAGAAGAAGAAATAAGAAAGAAAGGAAGAGAGGAATGCAAGAAGAAAAAGAAAAAAGAAACCAAAAAAGAAGAAGAAAAAAAGGAAAGAAAGAAACCAAGAAGGAGAAGAGTGAAAGAATTAAAAGAAGGAAGAAAAGAAAGAAAGGAGGAGGAAAAAATAAAAAGAGAAGGAAAAGGAAGAAAAAGAATGGAAAGGAGAAAAAAAAGAAGAAAAGAATAGAAGGAAAGAGGGAAGAAAGGAAAGAGGAAGGAAAAAAGAAGAAAAGGAAAGCACAAGAAGAAGGAAAGAAAGAAAAAAAAAAAAAAAAGGGAAAAGGAAAAGAAGAAACAAGGGAAAAAAATAAAGAAAAGTTCCAGAGAAATTGAGCATACGTAAGGCATCCTATTTTGTAGAGAAAATGGGATATACTCTTAATGGGATATACTCTTGTTCTACAGGATCTAAGACCTTCGTCTAAAATGTTCTACTTTACATACTTAAGTTGGCTTTTGCTCATTTCTTGTTTGAATGATCGAAGACAACCTTTTGGGTTGCTATATCATGTCAAATTCTATCCCAGCCACAATCTTTACCTGGTAACATTTCTATGGGTTTTCATCTCAGGTTTTCCCTGGAGCATGGACTGCTGTCTTGGTGTCGTTAGATAATGTGGGCTTTTGGAATTTGCGTGTGGAAAATCTTGATGCATGGTATCTTGGACAGGAGGTATATATAAAGATTGTCAACCCTGAAACTAATGAAAACACCGACTCTCCTAAACCTGATAATGCCCTTTATTGTGGAGTCCTCAAAGATTTGCAGAAGTATGTTGCTAATATCCTTGTTACCTTTTCTTTCGGTCAAATTAAGCCCTTCTTTCTGTGTGGCCACTTCCCCACAATCTGATATTTGTTTCAATTTTAATGATTTTCAGGCCTCAGACACCTCATGGCTCAAACTCAACTTCATCTTCTTCAAGTCAAAATGCTGGAAGCAATCTGCTCGCCTTGATGCTTCCGTTGGCTTTGTCTGCCATGCTTGCAGTGATTGTTTGAGTGGAAAACACTGATATTGTTGGGGCTCTTTTTTTCTTTCCCCTTTGAGGAATAGGTCATGATTTAAATAGCGTTCAGTGTAGGAGTTTTAAGTGTGCAAATCTTTTCTTTTCTATATGAATTTTCTGTTAACCCAATAGAAGTTTATTGAAACTTAACTGCAACGTGGGGATGACATTTCCGAACCCTTGTGACAGCAACAATCTGCATAGAATTTACTTTTTGGTGCAATTGGAGAGCTCAAAAACTTGTTTTGAGTTGTGACAGTCTATTTGAAGATGTCTTTTGACTTCTTAGTTATCTTGTTGCAGAAGAGCAGTCCTGCTGTTTTTTTAATCTCTGCATTGATACTTTGCTGCATGTGGCGCACGAATAACGAGTGGGTTTGGTTAGGTTATATGTGCAACTTGGCTGTTGGGTGAGGCTAAGAACATTTCCTAGCCTAAATCCTATAAAAGAAAACAGTATCCAGCCAGAACCAGACCAAACGTGAGAAGGTACTAGACCGCACGAGTCTAACCAAACCAATTGCGCGACTTCAAGTTGGAAATTTGGGATTGGTTCAAGTGGGATTGGTTCAAGGTGGATGCATCGTCCTATCTCAACTCAAAAGGCTACTGCATTTGCACTATGGCACAATAGCAAGTTGTACATTCCAATTCTCACCCTTTGATTGTTGCATGGATTTGTATTCAGACCCCGCCTCCACTGCTTGTGTTTATTAGCTACCTACGGATTTATTTTCAAAAAAAAAAAAAAAAAAAAAAAAAGGAAACAAATCAAGATGATAACTCAAATATTCTGAAATATTAAAGAAAATGATCCTTCCAATAAAGAAATTCATGTATACTTTTGATGATTTTCAGATACCAAACATACTTGGTTGATCAGCATATTACATCTTGCATACGCAACAGAAAAAGGATAGAGTATGGATATCCATATTCCAACCAGTATTTTATTTTTATTTCAACAAAGATGAACCTAGATTTTGATTTCTTAATCATATGGTAAAATTTGTAACTATATTTGTTTCAAGCATATATGAAGACAAATAGGATATTAAAAATATGGATATAAATATAGATACCAATCAGATGGTACAAACCGTGGTCAGGTTCTTTCTTCTCTTTTTTTTCATCAAATAAAGCAAAAAAGGTTTTGCTTTAACAAGGCGAGCTCAAGAACCTGTATGTTCCACATTGTGAAAATCCCACCCTCCTCAGACGCATTCCACCTCCAATTCCATAGAACATGGTAATTTCATTATCAAACTGAATTTTGTAATGCAAAGTCAATTAATATCTCGTGATGCAAAAATCCATTAAAAACTGTACATAAAAGTGAACTGAAGAGAATATTGATTGGGAAAAAAAAAAAAAAAAAAAGAAGCAAAAGCAAAATCATCACTCCCTTTCTTGATAATTCCATGGAACTAATATTCTCCATGCCATGCGATCCAATATCTGCCGACTTGATTGATACAAAACAGCATTTGATTGCTGACTCTTATTTTTGTGCACAATGGAATAACATGAAACGTGGTGCAGCATCTCTATTGCCCTGTTGCCTTTCAGAGCATTCATCATTTTGAAAGCCAATAGATAATAAGGAACAAAGTGCAAGCTGCTATGACTGCAGAGAGAATAAGTGTGTCCTTGGAACGCTTCCTTCTAATGGCACCTGCAAGTACAAAAGCAGCAGTGAGGACCATTATTATAAAAGCATGTGCGTGCAGCGTCCACACACGAAAAAAAACAACAAAAAAAAAAAAAGAACAGGATGGCTGAATACCAAGAAGGCCTCGAATTATAGGAAATTTGTCACCCAGCTGCTTCACTTTTCCCTGGACATGCCCAAAAAAAGCTCTCTGTGTGCCCAGAACTGATCTTGTGGCTTGTGCTTGACCAATCACCTCATCAATCTGCATCAGTAATTTGTTAGAATACATCAAACCATCTGATATTCTGATTAACGTGAGAGTAATTGGCCTAGGGAGCAAGCACATCATCTGAAAGGATTACAGTTCCTCATCCCATGTGAAGAGAACCAAAGCAATGCTTTCAATGCATCAAAAAGTTGTTATTGTTGAAAGGCACAATGAACGGTTTAAATGCAGAAAGTTAGAAAAAGAATAGGTGACACTATACATATACGCAAAACTATCAGTACATAAGCTTGCAAAACATAAAGATCTACAAGTTTCTTTAATAGCAGAGCTATTAATTGAATTCCTAACATTCCTCAATTCTGTGAAATTTTACTCGTCTAAATGAAAGCCAATCAAGATGGGAGTCAAGCGCAGGTTTCTGAGGGATAGTGTCAAAGGTAGCTAGAACCTTCAACTTTCTGAAAAAAAAAAAAAAAAGAGAAATCAGGTGAGACTCCCATCAAGCAACAAGCACGCATTTCATCCAAGAAAAATTTATCTTTATGAATAAGTTTCCCCTCAAACTAGCTAGATTTTATCAAATGCAAAATTTAAGACTATGCCCCAAAAGGCACACAAGAAATGAGACCCGGCTCAACACCTTGGCACCATGAGCCAAGTAATTGGGAATTTCATGACCGCAACCACAACCCAGTGATAATGGGCCAAATTACACAGATCATCAGGGCAATCACTTGTTTACACAAGCTATGCTACTTGAAAAAATGCTGATCAAAAGCAAAAAACATCGACAGTGTCTTGAAGAGGATGGATGTTTGTATCTCTTTTGTTAGAGAGAGCATTGAACTCCCTTTGGCTTCATACCTGGAGCTCAGAACCTGTTTTGCTCAGCCATAAAACTCTAATAAGCTCATCTATAGCACCAGCCACCTGTAATTCTTAAGGGCAAGCTAACATCCCACCCGGAACTAGTGGAAACCACACCAAAGCTCATCCGAAGTTGGAGAAACCCTCATGCCCAATTGTAATTGCTGAAAGATTCTAAAACTTTCATCCTGCCAATCACTTGACAACCCAAAATAGCATCAAACCTATTCACTTTAAATAAAGACTGGAAATTTATCTATGCCTATAAATGGGTTGGATTCAGGTCCAGTTGATCCAAAAATTGATAATCTGATTTATGTGTCTGTGCTGGCTTCAGTTATAGCCAAAAAAAAAAAAAAACACAGCTGACACAACAAACATGATGGAAACATTTCTAAACCAAAAGCAATCAAACATCAAGAAGTTTACTTGCAATGCCTGAAAAGGAATAGAATGGGATTAATGGCTCTACAAATCCATTTTATGATAAATGTGCAACTTACATGCTATATTAACAAAAGAAAAGACTGTTCTTTGAGCAGAGTGTAAAACTAACATCTATTTCATCTTAAATATTTAGTTAGGGAACCATATGCAATTTACATCAAAAAGACTATTACTTGATTTATGCTTCCATGAATTGAAGCTCTCTCCCTCAACAAATGCACCCTGGGTGACATGCTCCCAGATGCCTGTTTAAAGTCATGAAGATTTAATCAAAAATCAAATAAGAACTAACCATATAACAGATAGCCCAAATCACAACTTTTGCTTACCTTTGATTCACTGATATCATTTTTAACAGTCTTGAGAAGCTCAGCATGCTCCATCATGGAGTTCAAGTTTCCCTTCGTTCTTCTAAATTCCTAAGCAGATGATTTCAATAGAAGAAATTACATTGGATTGAATTAAAGCACTAACTATTCCTTTCGAAAATAATCAAACAAACACATAAAATCTCAAAAATAGTCAAACAGACATTTCCGTCTGCCATCTATTTAGTTTACTTGTAACTAAATTTTGTTGTTGCAGTAGTATGGCACTTGAATTACAGTACTGTTTAGTTTTTCAAAATGATACAGCAAGTTGATTACATCAAGTTTTTAAATACTGAAGATTGAAACCATATCGAGAAAGGGTGGGTACAGTAAATGCCATGTAGATAATCGTAACAAAGGGTATCAATGATTACACATCCAAATACCCCAAACAACTTTGGTTCTGGCTTTGGATTTTCTTTTAAATCATGTTTTCTCGTCCAAATGCTGTCTTTTCACAAGAAACGAGATAGAAGTATCGGCTTAAAGGCTCTCAAGTTTTCTTTGTGTATGCTAGAGTCATTAACATGCAAAAATATCAAATCATAGCACATAACTTGCAGCCTAAAATACATTTAAAAGATAACATATGTTAATATTAGCAACTACAATGAAAGCGAAAAAAAAAGAAAAAATCATAACATCAACAATAGCAGCATATGCAATCTAAGATCATTAAAATGACTGCTAGTATCATTAATGATCATTAGCTGCACACTAGCTTACTTATCATATTTTTTTGTCATTTTTTAATGTTTAAAAATTTTTATAACGTTTTGAAGTGCAAGTTTGTTGTATGCACTTTTTGAGAGCATTCACTTCATTTCTTTTAGATCATCAATTTATCTTCTATTTTAGTGATTTAACAACATTCTTTAAACATATATATTTTTTAATAAGTAAAATTTATGATAATTTCAATGTTGGCTTGGGTGAAATCTAAGCATGCTAGAATTATACCTAATGTGGATCAAATTTTGGTAGTATGTGCCTATCATTATACCCAATGTGGAGGACTACTTTCTCCCTCCCCTCTCTACTCTCTCTTCCTTCAAACTCCAACACCATTGAGGACTGGTGCTCCATGAGAAAAAAATCTCCTCCTTGGCTCAAATCAGATCTTACCTCTAAATCATATCATCTTTGCCATCCCCTCGAGAACCCATTGTTTCTCAGGTGCCCTCTCCTGCTGTTCGTCCTCCCAGTTTGATTAAAATACTGGTTTGCATGCACATGGAATGCAAATTAAGACTAAAAAGAAAAAATAGATTACATATTGTAAAAGAATTAAAACAAACAAAGAAATAAAAAACTAAAAGTGTGATGTCTAAATGATTTTTTATAGTAAGTATATAAGATAAATAGTTCTTTCAGAAAAAGGAAAAATAAGCAATAATTAGTGGGTGGGAGAGTAGTGTGATTATGGAATTGGCAGGAGGTTGTAGTTATGAGTAAATGGACACACAAAACATAAAATACTAGGACAAAAAGAATAAAATTTTTATATATCAAGCAATTGATCATTACAATTAATAGGTAATAATTTATTTCTAACATAGGTGATCCTCTGTCCAAACTCTAGTCCACCCATTTATCTTAAGGAGGAAGGCTGTGCTTACCATAGACAAGAAATTTAGCCTGTTATTCTCACTATCATCAATTAAAACCACTCCAATACCTCATTACACCAACTTGCTTGTGAGAAAGCAATGATCATACTTTCCATCAAATTACATCTTAGAATTTTTCTCAAACATCCAATAGGCAAAATCCAAATCTGTGGTAGTAGAAGAGAGGTTGGCTTTATATATTTGTTACTTTTGGTTCTTCTTTGTTCTTGTGCTTCAAATCAAATAGTAATTCTTACTGGAAGTCCAACCCGTTAAAAGCACCAGCATAGATAAGTGTATTCAAGCTGTTACCATCAAACTAGTTTTTCCACCCAATCCGAGCGCATGTGAATACCCATCTAAATGTTTAAATGTGAATTCAGATAGATAGATAGATAGATAGATAGATAGATAAATGTGTGTTGCTAACAGTCATGGACAATACACAGATTTTGAGTGAGAACTAAAAAGTCTATCATGGAGGATAGAGATTACATGAAAGAAAATTTTTCTTTTCCAAAACCATGCTTAGTTACTTTTACCACATATTACATAATAAAGTTTTCCATGCAAATTATTATTTTGGCCACAAGGACAAATTTCAAACAACCAGAAACCCCAAACCGCTCTTTTTGACATAGCATAAATATGTTGACAGGGCAATGCAGAAACATTGAGCCAAGAATATTTAAGGGTTGGGGCTTTTAGGACTACTTGCATCATAAAACAACAAAGAATGGGGTATATAATTGATGATGTTGAGGAAGAAATGAGCAGAGAACATGGAGGAAATGCTGATGAAATGGGGTTTGGCAGATAAAAAGAAGGTAAAAGAAGCAAAATACTTTTTGAATCAGGACGATATTCGCTTAATGCATACACCTCATATAATATGCAGAAACAAATTGCAAGTCTTGGTTTAGTCACTAAAAATGATGGAAGCACAGCTATCTACATTTGAGAAGATATTTGTGGAAACAACAATGGAAGTAGAAATTAGAACACTTGAATCTAGGTTAGAAGCATCAGCTAGTTTTGGTAGTTACAAAAATCTAAAACACAGGTACAGTTACTGAAAGGGCAGAGCTGAGGTTTCTTAGACAATAAATCAGCCCATCTGAGATAAAAAGAGAGTTCAGATATTTCAAAGATGGTTAAAACAATCATCTGTACAGAGAAGCTAAATGGGTAGCATATTGAACTAGATCTAAGGGATTGTGGAAAATAATTATGCCACATTTTGCTCAGGAAGTTTCAGACGCATGAAATGTCTTCTGAGGATAATGATGTAAGACATCTTGAACAGAAAACAGAAATAGGATTGCCTTTATGCCCTTTTACTGAAAGTTTAAATTACTAAAACATGTTGGCAAAACATATGACATACTAAGGAAATAGTAGAATATGGTTACGAGACATTGCTGGACTTAATGTTACATTGGTTAATCATAACTCTTTTATAAGATAGTTATGCCAGTAGTTTTTGTATGATTGATGATGGGTGTCTCATAACTGTAACCAGAAGCATCCAGCCTTACCCACACCATATGGGGTTGGCTTTATGAATTAACATTCACCAAGATTCATATTTAGAGCTAACTCTGTTGTTCTTGTAACTTCTAGCTATGTCAACTTAGGTCTTCCCTCCTCTTCCTTCAACAAATTAATGTTACCCCCTCCTTACCAGGTCCTCCTCCAAACTTTCTGTAAATTCCAATATTATCTCAGTTAACTCTATTACTTTGTCCAAATTTGTGAAACTCATACAAATTAATGTTACTACTGCTTACTAGAGCCTCTTGCAATGTTTGTTGTAGATATGAATAGTATCTTAGTTGACTCTCCATTGCTTCATCTATGTTCGTGCAACTTATACAACACCTCTAATATATATGAGGAAAACCGTGAGTCAAAAGTCATTGTTTAATTCCAAGGAGTTAGCTGTCATTCTCTGCTGTTTTTCTAGACTTATTTAATGTTTTCTGAGTCCCTAGAAACTGTTATTTTTCTAAGCTTATTTAATGTTTTGCTAAGTCCCTAGAAAGTTAAATTCTCTATGTAATTTCCTATATACAGCTTCTATATAAAGCTGTGTCTAGCACCTTTCAAAAATATAGAAAATAGAAAAAAAATCTAATTCTTCTCTTCAAAAGTGCACCAGCACATCAGTAATTCTATTTCTATCTCTATTTCCCATCAAATTTGGTATCAGAGCCATGTCGATCAGCAATTCCTCCTCTGCTAGAACCATGTTCAATTATTTCCAAAGCCAAGTATCCATTTTTGAAGGAGAAAACTATGGGTACTAGGCTGATTAGATGCGTTTCTTCTTCATTGCATGAGACTTGTGGGAGATTGTTGAAGAAGGATATGATGATTCTTCATTAGCAAGTAATGATTCATCCTCTACATGCAGAAATATAGAGACCTCATCTCAGGTTTCTGCTCAGAACAAAGAAAAGATCAAGAATAATGCCCTTGCCTTGAGTTACCTCCATCAAGGAATTAGCAAGACCATCTATCCATGCATTTTTGGCATTAGTAAAGCTAAAGATGCATGGAAAACTCTGAAGAAAGAATTTCAAGGGAATAATAAAGTTGTTTCTATTAGACTTCAGTCACTTTAAAAGAACTTTGATTGCTTGACAATGAAAGAATCATAAAGGATCAAAGTTTTTTTCTCCAGGGTTACTGAAATTGTAAATCAAATCAGAGCTTATGGTGATCAGATTGAAGAAAAGAAGATAGTAGAGAAGATTCTCAGAAGTCTGCCACCAAAATTTGATCATGCAGCTGCAGCAATTGAAGAATCAAAAGATCTCTCAATTCTGACTATGTATGACCTCTGTGGTTCCTTAGAATCACATGAGGAAAGAATGAAGAGATCCTCAAGTCAGTCCTTGGAGCAGGCCTTTCAATCAAAGGTCAATTTGAGACAAAAATTTCAAGAGAAGAGGTAAAATTTTCAGTATCAAGATCAGTTTCAAAGGAGTCAAAATAATCAGCCCCGAGGGCGTGGAAGAGATCGAGGCAGAGGCAGAGGCAGAAATAATCAACTTCAAAGAACTAGCAATCAGGGACAGAATTGCATCATATGTAAGAAGTCCAATCACACTTCAGCTGAATATTATTTAAGGTGTAAAAGGTGTCGGATTCCAAATCATTCAGATCGAGATTGCTGGCACAAGAAGAATGAAAGTTTAGAAGCTAATTTCAACAAAGAGAATGATGAAGAACAAGTGTTTTTAATTTGTCTCAATGCTGAAAGCAAAAAGGACCAGGTTTGGTACCTTAACAGCGGTTGCAGCAGTCATATGACAAATGACCGCGAGTTATTTGTTAAAATTAATGAAAATTTCTCAAATTCTGTCATTCTTGGTGATGAAAAATCTGTAAGAGTTGAAGGAAAATGAGTGATTGCAGTTCAGTCCAGATTTGGTGAGCAAAAGTTCATTCATGATGTTCTTTACGTCCCAACTCTTGCTCACAATCTCTTAAGTGTTGGGCAGCTGATTCAAAAATGATATCAGGTGATTTTTGAAGAAAATAAGTGCAGAGTTATAAACAAGAAGAACCAGCTGATGGCTAAGGTTGAGATGACTCACAACAAAGTTTTCTCACTCTCCATCAACTATGCAAGTCTAGTAGCTTTGAAGAATGAAATTTCGGATGAATCTCAACTATGGCATCTCAGATATGGTCATTTAAATCACAAGGGACTACAGCTACTCAAGCAAAAAGATATGGTTCGTGGTCTTCCCCAAATAAATCAAATAGAAGGAGTTTATGAAAGCTGTGTCTACGGAAAGATGCACCATCTTCCTTTCCCAAAGACTTCTTGGAGAGTCAAACCTCCTTTGGAGCTTATTCATGCAGATATATTTGGTCCCACAAGAACTCCATCACTTGAGAATAAAAGGTACTTTATCCTTTTTGTTGATGATTATACTAGAATGGTGTGGCTATATTTTATTCAACAAAAATCAGATGCCTTCTCAAAATTTCTGGAATTCAAAGCCCTTGTTGAAAGACAAAGTGAATTGAGAATGAAGACCTTAAGAACTGATCGTGGAGATGAATTCATCTATCAACCATTCATGGATTATTGTAAGAAAGAAGGCATCCGAAGGCAATTAACAGTAAGTAGAAGCCCTCAGCAAAACGGAGTTGCTGAAAGAAAGAATAGAACCATTGTTGAGATGGCTCGGAGCATGTTAAAAGGAAAAGAGCTTCCTAATTCTCTTTGGACTGAAGCTGTACATACTGCTGTTTACATCTTAAACAGGTCTCCAACAAAATTAGTAAGGAACAAAACTCCCTATTAAGCTTGGAGTGAAAAAAAGCCAGAAGTTAGCCATCTAAAAGTGTTTGGTTGTCCAGCTTACTCACTCAACAAGGCTCCAAATAAAGATAAGTTCGATCATAAGGAAGAGAAGCTTCTGTTCATTGGGTACAACGATGAATCCAAGGGCTATAGGTTGCTAAATCCTACTAATAATAAGTTGACAATGGCAAGAGATGTCATCTTTGATGAAAGAGCAGTATGACAGTGGAATTCCAGCAGCCAAAATTCATCAAATATTCAAGATTTTGCCCCAGCTGAAGCATCAAGAATCGAATCAACTGCTGAAACTCAGAATCCAGCAACTTCAGAAGCTGAAACTATAGCTCAGCGCTCAAGTTCAGGATCTGAAAGTCCAGATAATGAAGGAACTTCATCTTCTTCACCTATTCTAAGAAGATCTGAAAGAATTAGAAGACCACCAGAGAGGTATGATGATTTTAGAAGCTATTTCTCCAATGAAAATGCAGATTTTGCTCTTTTCTCTTGTGAGCCACAGACTTTTGAAGAAGCTGTAAAGGATGAAAAATGGCAAAAGGCCATGAAAGAAGAACTAAACATGATTGATAAGAACAATACTTGGAATCTTGTAGATCCTCCCAAAGGCAAAGACATTATTGGTCTTAAATGGGCTTACAAGACCAAGTACAATGAGGATGGTTCCATTCAAAAGCACAAGGCCAGGTTAGTGGCCAAAGGCTATTCCCAACAGCCTGGAGTAGATTTCAATGAGACTTTTGCACCAGTTGCAAGAATTGAGATAATCCGACTTGTTCTTGCAATTGCTGCCCAATTGGAGCTAAATGTGTATCAAATGGATGTCAAATCAGCTTTTCTTAATGAAGAACTGAAAGAGTAAATTTATGTGGAGCAGCTACATGGATATGAAGTTAAAAGCAAAGAAGAGAAGGTGTACCGGCTGAACAAGGCGTTGTATGGCCTCAAACAAGCTCCACGAGCTTGGAATAGTAAGATTGATTCTTATTTTCAGAATTCAGATTTTTAAAAAAGTTCTCATGAACCAGCACTTTATTTTATGAAGAATGAAGCTGATTTTATCATAGTCTGCTTGTATGTTAACGATTTCATTTACTTTGGAAGCAATCATCATTTACTTGCTGATTTTAAGCAATAAATGATAAGGAACTTTGAGATGACAGACTTAGGAATCATGAAGTTCTTCCTTGGGATGCAAGTGAAGCAAAGAAGAGGAAAAATTTTTATTTCCCAAGAAAAATATGCAGCTGACATCTTGAAGAAATTCTACATGAAGGATTGTAAGGCCATAAGTACTCCTATGGCTTTAAATGAAAAATTGAATTCTAATGATGGAGCTAAGAAGTTTGATGAAAATCAGTACAGGAGTCTAGTTGGATCTCTTATTTACTTGACTCATACTAGACCGGATATCACTCAAGTTGTTAGTATGTTATCAAGATTCATGCACAGCCCAAGTGTGCTTCATTATGCAGCAGCAAAAAGGGTACTAAGGTACCAAAAAGGCTCATTGAAACTTGGTTTGAAGTATGGCAAAGATTCCAAGTTCACTTTGATTGGTTTTACCGATAGTGATTGGGCTGAATCTACTGATGATAGAAGAAGCACATCAACCTATATTTTTTGCCTTGAAAATAACACCATCTCATGGTGTTCTAGAAAGCAAAACACTGTTGCTTTGTCATCTACAGAGGCTGAATATACTTCAGCAACAGAAGCTGCTTGTGAAGGAGTTAGACTCAGAAAATTGCTCAATGATTTAGGACTGAAGCAAAAAGATCCTACAACTATTTATTGTGACAATATGTCTGCAATTGCCCTAACAAAGAACCCAGTTTTTTATGCTAGATCAAAGCATATCGAACTCGGACATCATTTTATTCGTGACCTTGTGCAGAAAGAAGAGATACAGCTAGAGTTTATCAGCACCAATGAACAACCAGCAAACATGCTCACAAAACCTATTACTACTGAGAAGTTTTTGAAGTTCAGAGACATGTTGGGACTCACTGTTTTAGAGGAGAATTTGTGAGGAAAACCGTGAGTCAAAAGTCATTGTTTAATTACAAGGAGTTAGCTGTCATTCTTTGCTGTTTTTCTAGACTTATTTAATGTTTTCTGAATCCCTAGAAACTGCTGTTTTTCTAGGCTTGTTTAATGTTTTGCTAAGTCCCTAAAAAGTTAAATTCTCTATGTAATTTCCTATATACAGCTTCTATATAAAGCTGTGTCTAGCACCTTTCAAAAATATAAAAAATAGAAAAAAAATCTAATTTTTCTCTTCAAAAATGCAGCAGTACATCAGTAATTCTACTTCTATCTCTATTTCCCATCAATATATTCATTTCTCAGATTATATTTCTAGTTTTACCACACCATCTCAAAACTCCCATGTCTCTTGCATTAAACTTGTTTTCTGGGACTTTTTTTATGGCTCAACATTATAAGCCTTGTAGCATTGCAAGTCTTACTACTGTTTTATAAGATTCTCTCTTAAATTAACAAGGTATTCATTAATCATATGGTAAGCATTGATCATATAATACCATAGAAGCACCTTTCTGTTTCATCTAACTAGCTCTAACTCTATGACACATCTTAGGCCATATTTTATATAACAGATCATAGATAAAAAAATTGAACAGTACATGATATCATTTGTCCATCCATCTTTTAAAGCCACGTCTTCATTTCTATTTGTGGCTAAAAATTGTATTTTGCATATTCTATTTTGCTGATTTTTACACCTTACCCTATTTTGCTGATTTTCATGCCTTATCCTCTAAGGCTTTATTTGAAACATTCAATCTAGTATCCGATACTGTTCTTTTCTTCTCAGTCAACATTCCATTATCTACAAAAAAATACTGTGATGGTACATCTTAAATATCAGCAATAAATTCATATATAATAGCATGAAAGATATGGGTTTCACATCATAAAAAATAATTGAAACATCCAATTTCTAAGGCTGACACCTATGAATATCCAACAAACATAACAAGAGATGTAAGATGTAAATACTAGCCAATGCAGTGAAGTCTATAAAAATGAAATAAAACTGAAAATTATAGATAGGTCCTTCTACAGCATAGAATTATCATAGTAGGCCACTACTATGAATAATGGTACAAAAAGGATGTTCTAATAGAAAGGAATTGACAAGTGCAATAACTAGATTCTGTTTATGTATTTATCTGTGTTGTGTGTATGCATGTGGGCCCCCATGTGTGTGCGCACACGCACACATATATACATGGAGCAGGTACTTGCCAAACTCTGAACAGTGGTTTTAATTAGGTTGAGCCATTGAGGTCTGGTAGCAGTAACATTCTCAGACCTCAATGGATCATGCCTTGATAGTACTGGATGATGCCCAGAGGATAGGACAAGGCTTATTGATCAAGTGTTGACTGCCCAAGTCAATCTGATGAAGTTGGTTAAACAAGGAACCAAAGAAAGTTATAAGTGAAAGCATAATCACATGTGTGAATTCATGAAGTATGTCTCTGTGCCTTGCAAGCTTTTGGGTTATCGAAATGGCAGGAGTTGCTGATGCAGCGCATCGACTCATTGAATCATTAACATCCAGTAGCTTCTCTAGTAAAGACTGGATTTCCATTTCCATTTCCATGGACTTCCATGATCTGCTGGTCGCAACAGATCCACTGTCTGAATAACCTGAAACATTAAATGGTTGCTGAATAAGAAGATTACCTTAACTGAATGTCCCTGGAAATTTATATTTGCAAGCTTTAGCAATTGACACATCAGTCAGATGGTGTAAAAAGGAAAAAAAATCTGCTTAGCTCACAGCACAGTAGTGGTCAGGAAAAAAATGGTGAACCTAAAACACTTATTCAAACAAAATCATTTCTCAATTTGTAATTTTAGAAATGTAAACTCAAAAGAATCATCCTGGAAGCATGTGACTCCATTATGTGATTAAGCACTACTGAGACGAGTGAGACATTACTTTAGTGCTTGTTTAAGAATGCAAACAAGACCCTGCAGGCAATTCTTTCTATAAGTTGAATAAGGGAGACCTCCTTGAGTAATATTTAAAAAGTATTTATGGATTCGTTGTAGATTACTAGATTTCACCCTAACCTAAAATCAAAGTTGTACACGGCAATGAAGAGAGAGATCTAGCCTTACTCCAAACTCCACGACAAAATAGCCTAAACATATTGATGGAAGTTCGTATATAACATAAATACAATGAATTCGCTGCTGCAATAAGCAGTAGAAAAGAAGAAGCAACAGAAAGGCAATAAGTACCAATATTCTTGACTTCTTGCCACCAAAACACACGCAAACTAAGCTGCACACTGTTGATGTACATAACAAGTATTCCGAGTATAAAGTGTTAATTAGCAATAACAAATCAAACCAGACTTACATTCTTGTTAGAATCAGCATAAAGCAAACTTCCTTTAGTGTACTAGGCCCTACCTATCGCTCCACATCTTCACAAAACTTTTATCAAAAATTCCTTAAAATTGGTGCATGGATGCACACTCAAGCAAATAATTGAGAAACTATAGAAAAGAGTCGTCATATCACCATTAGACTTGGCCAAAATCATTGCAGACCTCATAATTCAAGACCACATTACCAGTCCTAAGACTTCGATCGATCGTTTACCAAAGATAAACACCAAAATTCCATCGAATCATCAATGCCCTCATCGATTTGATTTCGTTCTGTCGATCTCGTTCGAGATCCATCCATTCCAGAAGCAGCGGATTTTCATAATTTTAGATCAGATCTGAAATAATTCATGAAAGGGGAGATAAGTACCAGAAGAGTGAGTGAATCGTGCCCCGAGCTTAGCGTAGGAGGAGAGCTTGGCGTCGAGATCGCCCTCGATCTTTCTCGCCTCTTTGCGAAGCTCCTCCCACCCCGATTCCTGGAGCTCCAAGCTCGAATCCCCCATCCCCTTCTTCTCTCCCTCTCTTCCGGCTCTTCCTCTCCTCTTATCCTTCCTCTTCCTCTAACGGTGGCGGCGATCCCGAGGGCCAGCGGCAGCGGCGCCAACACACTCCTTTTATCCCTTCTTCTTCTGATCCCCGCGGCGACGATGTTTTGCCTACCGATTATGGTAATTTATTTAGCTTTTGGTGCGTGGGATTTGTGGAGCTCTCTTTTATTCTTGTAAAATTTTTCAGCGGTATATGGTTGCTTGAATAACGCGTTATGGTAGATGTTACCCATTGCTTATCCAAAATCTATTATTTAAAAGAAAAAAAATATAGAGAGTAGAGATCCAACCTATGGCGAAATTTATCCGGTCTTCGTTCGTACTTCCTCGTCGAATCCAGGAGAGAACAAAAATCTTGCGTTACAGCTCTAATCAATCAATCAAGAGACTTGCTCATCCTTTCTTAAGAAAATATTCTTCGGCTCTCCATTGCTCAAGTATCTGACGACGCTTAGGACTTGCATGAATGATGGAGCCATTGACATGTCTTTTAATAAAAACTTTTTCCTCCACCCTGATTGGCCTAAGCCATAGGATTGGCTTCAGCCTGGCCAATCATAGGACGTTCCTATCTAATTCATCATGCCTGAGCGTCCCCTGGTTAATCCGTCGTGGTTAGCATGAACATAATTTCGATTCCCTGATGTTATGAGATTTTAGTACTGTCCTTCGTATAGATTAAAAAACTCTTAATTATATGATATACGTAAGCTTAATTATAGCTTGAATGTAGTCAAACCTATATTCGATCATCTTTCTTATTCTTATTCATACAAAAGCTAAAGATAAAAAAATTGATAAAAGTAGGATAGAAAATATGATTGGATCTTGAACTTGAATACATTTAAATGTAGCCAAATCTATCTCTAAGCATAAATCTAGTCATATTCTCTATCTTTGCATTCACATAATTTACGAATTTCAATGATAAAAGAAATGAAAAAGATAGATGACTCTGAGATTTGTATGAATTTAAGGATGAAGAAAATAAATGAACCTTAAACTTGACTACATTCAAATGTAACAAAGTAATATTTGGATGATTAATTACTATGTATAAATATATATTGTATCCCCATACATGATTCAATACTAAAGAAATAGCTCAACAAAGATAATTGGTAGCTCAAATGAGAGTTAAAAAAAATATGCAAAGGGCAATGAGATTCTTTAGTCAATCAAGCTAGATCACACTATAATAATAATTACAATATTATATTCTCATGATTGATTATCTTAGCAAGATATGGTTGTATGTCAAGCTTTGTGAAACAATTTAGAATTTTTTTATGGACCTGGTAGGCCCGGTAGCTTGGTGAAAGATTGCTTGTTTATCAAGTAGCCGGCAATTTATAGCCTAAGATAGCCTTGTCAATATTTTGCGACAGCCTAAAGCTCCTTGGTGCAAAGAGATAACGACCAAAATATGCTGAAAACCGAGATTCAGGCTCTAAGGCCCAAAAGGGCCCACCAAGCTCGCCAGGGCTTAAGAAGACCATACAATAAATGGGCTCAACTAGACATCCCTGAACCATTAAGATGAGATTTGGTTGAATCACAAGGCTCTTCGGTGGCTCTTCGATGCATCAAAGATCCAGGCTCTAGTTGCAGCATTAAAAAATCTACCATCATCTCTCTCTCTCTCTCTCTCTCTCTCTCTCTCTCTCTTTCTCTCTCTCTCTATATATATATATATATTAATAATAATAATAGTAACAATAATAATAAGAGTTGAATTTAGCTACAAGTATAGTCAAATTTCACATTTGATCGTTTTTTCTTTTATTTTTGAATCTACATCGATCTTAAAGCACTTCAAGTTTTTCATTCTTAGAATTCATATAAATTCAATGATGAAAAGAATGATTAAATTTGAATTTGACTACACATAGATGTAGATAAGTTTAGCTCTTATAATAATATCATTATAAAGAATTATAATATTTTATAATTTTATATGATAAAATAATAATATCACACGGTGACTTTAACGGGAGGTAATTAAATGGTGCTAAGGGCCCTTTGCTGCATCAAGAGAGGCAGCCAGAAATGCATGCAAACCAAATCACCTTCCTGTGATGCAAACTGGTAGGCAATGACGCAACGAAATATTAAAATATGAATCCAAGCTAGCACTAAAGAAGGTAACAAAGAATGCAATATCCGAAGTGCAACGCACGCGGTTTGGAGACAAACCAACAAATGCCCAGGGTACAAAAAAAATGTAGTTGTATAAGAGATTAAATTAAGTATGAAAGCGGGTCACAAAACTATATCATCCATGGCGACATCTTATAACTGGTTGGATTAACTGTTGGTCCAATTGGCTAACAACCATCTCATATGACTTCTGATCAACTGTTGGTACCCAGCAGCTAATCAGTCTTTGTTGGCTGTCAATAAATAAGCTTCATTTTCGAACAAAAAGTGCCATTATTGGTGCAGCCCATCGGTCAGACGCGATTAATGCTGGATATATAAAAAAAAATTAAGATATACTTTTGTACCTCAAACTTCCATTAGTTTAATGCTCAGTTGTTGCTGTTTAACCACTTATCTATTAAAAATTAATCATTCTGGTGCGAAAACGTGTGCTGGCATTAGCTATTACCATCACTTTTAGCTGACTCATACTAAAAAAATAAGTAATAAAACTATAATAACTAAAAATTTAAGGATTAAAATAGATTTTTAGCGAAAGTTTGAAGACCGACAGCATAATTTCATCCATGAAAAAACTATGTTATAATTGTTTTCTTACGACGAGCTCGCATAACATGTGGATTGTGGAGTCGAAGGTCCATTTAATAGCAAAGAGTCGGTGCGACACGGTCGTCTTTCTTATTCCATTTGCGTCTCTATCTTAACCATTCTTTCCATCTCCTCTTTCTCCCTTTGTATATTGACGAGATATATTACTCAGTTTCAATCTGCAGGCGAGTAAAGCAAGTGAAGTTGGAGTGTGGTCAAGTTCTACGTGTCAGCAGAAGGCCTAGGACTCAGAGAGGACAAGTGGAAGAGAGCTTTTCACTGGAGGAGTCCGGCCTCAAAAGCAATAATATTTTTGCCTCTTTATTCTAGCTTTTGATGTTGGCCCGCGGAGGAGTAGGCATCGATCGCTCAGCACAGAAGCACTGTCTCCTCAGTGGGGTGCCTCTCAAGAGGGATCAGCTGTTGAAGGTTTTGCTGTCAAGAAAACATCCCTCTCCATAGTCAAAAACATCAGACATGGTAGATACGAGAAAACAACATAACAACATAACGTACTATCGTGCATCAATATAATTGGCCCTGGCCTTCATGAGGGATGATCAGGTGTTGAAGGTTTTGCTGTCAGCTTCTTCACCGCAAGAGAATCTTAATTAAATGGGCAAATTAACACTTGCCATGCGCTGGAATGTAGCATATCTTTTCTTTGTTTACTGTATTTCTTGTCATCAAACGGAGGTAAGCTGTCTTGTGCTTCATTGATGCATGATATGAGAAAAAGCATGAAGAAGAGAGATACAAGAAACAAATATTAAAAGAGGAATAATAATAATAAAAAAAGGTAGGAGATTAGATACAGCCAATAAAATATAGCCCTATCCGAGTTGTCTTTATTTTCTTAATCATTTTTTTAAAAAATATAGTGAAAAACTGAAAAAGATTTGAGCCAAAACTTAGGTGTGAGGGTTTTCAACCAAGGGACCCAGCTTCTCTGTTGGCACTCAACATGGTAACTCTTAGATGGTCTAATCAATTCAAGGTAATTGAGGTCCATCCTGTGGACTAACTCTTATTTTTTATTTAGTTTTGATGGCTGAAAATTTTATTCTAGCTTCTTGATCTTAATAGTTATTTTAAATTTAGTCCAAAACTGTGTACAGATTTAAACATAATTGTCGGCTAATTGGATAAACTTGTATATGGATTTAGATATAGATACATGCAAGTTAGATGTAATTAGAGTCGACATCCTCTATGCTTTGAGGAACTTGATGGTCTGGTTTGTAGTTAGGACTATCTATACATTGCATGACTGCTCCATACATCGAGCCTCATGTACTGCAGAGGTTGCTGCCTCTTCTATAGCTTGCAGCTATGCATATATAGATGGCTGTGATGGTGGAACTGGATCGTCAAAGTTCGGGGGAACGAACATTAGAGGATCCGAGCTTGCATAACTAAGTATGCCTGTACGCAGAGCTAATCATAAAACGCTAAGTGCACTTTTTTTTTTTTTTTTTTTTTTTTATGGCAAAAAAGTGTGTTGTGTTGTTGTTTTATAGGATCCCTGACCATTTTTTTACCAAAATAGATTTTACTATTTCTTTTTTTTTTTTTTCTTTGCAGGAATTCATGATGGTGATTTGGTTTTTATATGAATTGTCATGCTTCAAAGGTCATGATTGATGATTTTCATAGTTAATTATTTGATTTTTGCAAAGAATATCAACATATCTTTTTTTTTTTTTTTTTTGGCATGATAGATGAACAAGAAATAATAAATGACATAGTTGGAAGGATATTAATCCATCCCTTTTTATTTTAGAAAAATTAAAAGCTAAAATTCTTATAGTGGCATCCCCATCTTATTTCTCAAAGGATAAATTGATGTTCAATTTTTTAGTGGATCAGACTTTAACGGTTAACACTGATTGACTACTCACATAATAACTAGTCCATCGTATCATTTTTTTTTTAATTTTTGACCTTTCTTACTATATCCAATGAGATAATAATTATATATACATAAATAATTATTTCTTACCATACATAATTATCTTAACATTGCATACAATTATCTTTCATATAATAAATATAAATATACATACAATTATTATGCAGTAAGAAAAATTGATAATTAAAGAATTTTGATATTATGAATAACATATTAAGTGGCTTATCAATAGAAGTTAAACGTTAAAGTTCAGTAGTCAACTGAACGACCGAACATCAATTAAACTTTTCTCAAAACAAACCATCCAAGTTATCCTATAATATTTAATGACAAATGTGCAAATATTATTTGACCTTTCCTGTGCTATGATCTTAATGGCAAACATGCCGGCATTCTCACACCAGTCAGAGTTAGAGACTCTTCTAAGAAAGTTAACCAACCTAAATGAGGTGTCTCGATTTCTTCTAACTCAAAATAGAGGGGTCGAACCCAAATGTAAAAATCCCTCCAATGATAAATGAAGACTTGCCGCACGCCCAATTAAAAGGTTAATGGCCCCCATGAGAAGGCTATTCTAACACGAAACCATAACCTCTCCGTGAGACGCACCCTAAATGATTCATGAACGTGGCAAGCACCCGGGGCAGTCCATTTCCATCCACACCGCTGCTCGAACTTGTCTTTTTATCACAAATGTCTACGAAGAAACCTGCACTTCGTATACATGAACAAGTGATTCGCACGAAACTATACATCATATGTATCTTAGTAAATATATATTCTTAACGAAAAGGTGGTGTGGTGCATTGGGCATGAGAGTTGATGAATCATTATAATGTTTGGAAGTTATATATTAAATTGATACGGACATTGCCAAACTCCAAGCTGTCCACCCAAAAGAGATAAAAAACAAAGCTACGGAAAGAAGAGATGATTAGAAAAGCCACTAGAGGAAGATTAAGGTGGGGCTGGGCGCGGGCATTGAACCGAAGGAGGACGGGAGGATTGGGGGGAGAGGTGGTAGCATGATGGAGGGTCACATGAGAGCTTTCACGCAGACATCATGCTATCTTCCTTCACAAACAACATGCACTAACCAACACCACCCTTAATTATTCCTTCCCCCGTTCCGAACCCCATGCGTTATTGTGCATGCATGTCCACTTAATTTCCAGCAGCCCACCCTTTTTGACCTTGGACTCTCTCTCTCTCTCTCTCTCTCTCTCTCTCTCTCTCATTGTTTGTGTGGTAAAGAAAATTAGGTTGTTTTAAAGTGATGAGGAAGTTGGCTTGCTTGCTTGCTTGCATGGCTTTCATGTGGGCTCTATCCTCCCCCTATATAAACCACAAGCCAAGTAGGTGGGGGGCAATGTTGGTTAATGCCTGATTCTCCAAAGGGATTAAGCTTTACTGCTTCCTTTCGTGCCACAAGTTTTCAACTAAGTTGTCTTTAAGGATTTTTCCCCTAATCATTTTTGATAGCTTCCCTTTGGCACTGCAGTTTTGCGTCATCGTTCGTCGCTCTGGCAGGCGACTGGTAGGCTGAGTTTCCATTTATATGCATCATTGCAAGCAGATCTAACGAGTTTTTGGTTGGAAATGGATTTTCTTGTCAACCCTCCGGAATTTCTTATATCAATACTTCGAGTATTCTTCATGGATGAGTTGCAGTTTAGGTACGTATAGCTTCTACTTACAGCTTAAGAGTTTCATTTCATCCATTTATAGATGATAAACCCAAGTGCTTCAATGATACCGCGGATCAAAAGCGACTCATTTTTGTTCATTTCAACACTGAAATCGCCTGATGATTTGAGGATATTTTGATGCATGCCTGAGAAGCAGTTCCACATGCACATGCTTGGTTGTGTTCTGAGAGGAGAACAAAACCTTGATGGTCGTGAGCTAGGCATGGTGCTCTTTGTAATTAGAGGGATGTTAGGTTTCTATGCTTGTGTTGATCAGGCTTCCGAGCCATGCCTCATCCATACACACAGATGACATGAAAAATAGTTTCTTAAAACAATTTCAGGCTCAGGCATCCTATCAACCTTCTAGTGGTTATGGTTTTGAAACTAAATATATCATTCATTTGCATGCCTCTTACTGCATTGAATCATGCGCTCAATAGGTTGACCCTTTTTTAAATGAACAAAGGCTAGATGGTTATCTATTCTTTCTGTTAACATTTCCCAGATTAATTATACAGGCTAGGGGTTGTCATTGACAGCTGTAAATTGAAAAGGCAAGCCATAAAGAAGTGGTGCCTCTTGTGCCCTCATGTTGCTAAAAAGGAAAAATCTGATGATGTCGAGCATCTCAGGCAGTGCTGATACAGCAAAATAAGCTACTGTGAATTTAATAAGGTTGTGGTTGCGTTCTCAATATTCCATGGTAGTTGGCAGCAGCAATAAAGATAATAGTATAGCAATTGCTAGCAGCAGTAGTTCTGTAGTTGTTTTTATTGATGTCATGTACATGCTGTTATTGATGATCTTGATGTTTTTGTTGTGAAGCTGGAGATATTTTGTTACTTTGCTTCACCAAAAAAAGAGGAAAAATATTTATGTCAATCTGTAAGAATTATTTGTTGTCAATCAATTAACTGTGAATCATCTTTTACTTGCAACAAATTTCAAAGTCATATTCTTTTTGCCCAACATGTGATTCTGGAATGTGCGCTTACTCCAGAGAAAATAATCCTTGCTGTATCAGTTCCCAGAATAGATTTAAGATAATATCCCGTCCCATCGACTGCGTCTTTTTCTCAAGGAGGCAAGGCGGGAAGCCTCTTTCTCTTGACTATACTTGCTCTTCTTTTTGGTGGTCAAAGATAGAGTGTTTCTACCTACTTCTTTTAAAAATTAATTAACCAATAAAACTTATAGGGTGTAATACTATTGTGTTATTATTATTATTATTGACTTGTAATTGGGGTGGTAAGAGGTACCCCTCAAGCTTTTATTTAAATGATGTAATTCTATTGTAGTGTTTGTAAAAGCATTTATTCTGCATAAGTTCATCCTCATCCAATTTTGCAAATGATTCTCATCGTGTGAATTCATGCTACACCACTAGAATATTATGTTGAGATATAACTTGATGTCCAAAGAATGAAATGATCCTTTTGCCTTTGGAAGAATCTTATGATTTTTTTTTGGAATGTATGAAGCTGCGTTATTCTTTATGCAAAAAAAAATGCTGAAGTTCTAACCAGATGAGTTTTTGACCGAGGCATATAATGTGCAATAGTCTACAATAAACTTGATGTATTTTTTGATCAAAGTTTACGATTCAATAATAGAGCTCAATCAATAAGGTAAGCATGTCATGAACCTGCATGCTTTGGGACATTGTTTCTTTTCCCAGAAAAATGCATCTACTTGGATTTGAAATAACCTGCTAAAAGCTACAATTGCATCATTGCTGACTTAGTCTTATTATCTAGAACATATATGAGATTCTATTTTCCTTTGAAGATTTCCAGTTTCTGATTCTTACCTCTTTCCAGGTCAAGCGACATCAGCAGTACTCCTCAACTTTCCTTTTTTGCTTTCTTTTTTTTTAAAAAAAAAAAAAATTTTGGTCATTGTTTTGAAACAATTAAAATTTTCTTGCATTATATCAGTATCTATTAACTGTTCTTAAATTCCTCCCACAAGACATGCATTCAACAGCACAATCTGATTTAGTCTACAAAACCCTCAAATTCCATTACCCATGATCTTATTCATATTATTTATGCCTTATCAAATATCAGCTACCATTACAAATGTCTGAAGCGCAACTGACACTACAATTTTGAGTCACTTATGTACAAAAAACTATGATCATGCCTTGTTCGTCTGATTGATATCATATTACCTAAGATCACAAATTATATATACTTCTCATAATTCGATCATTATATTGTTTCATTTCCATAGATCAATTTGGCAGCTTGAGGTGGATGTTGAAGCATACTCCACTGCGACTTCTTGTTTGTTGGAAACTTGAAGATTATCAACTGCATCTGAATATTCATGTCCTTTTGATACATCATGGCTAAGCTGAGAAGCAACAAACTTGTCAAGAATTCTCCAATCTGTCACTTGCTCAACTGCTTGATCTACGTCTCCACTGCTATTGTAAAACGTGATCATCTGAAGTTGGTGGTTGGGTTGTATTGTTTTGTCCTCTGAAGTAGTAAAGAATTGGAGGGAACTTCCATGGTTGATGTAATTAGGAAGTGTAGGGCTCTCTAATTGAGGAAGCTGGTGGAAAGGGTCATGTGGTAAGTCGTGGTGTGCCCTTATCTCTCTCTTGTAGGATTGAAGATGCTGGTGGTATGCCATGTTGGGCTGGATTGCAATCCTATTCAGGGAATCAAGGTGGTCTTGCATGAAGGAGACTTGTTCATCATACCAACAGGGAGACTCAAGGTCACTTGCCTTCCTTACTGTCGGCACTCGTTTTTTGAACACCCTGCACACAACCCAACCCTCTTCCTGCAACATGAAATTTGAACAATAAGTCATGGAATCACAGCTTAAAAGGCTTTGCTATTTAAATAATGGAAGTAGCGCAACGCAAATTACAACTGAAAAATCTGTCACTATGTAGTGTGAAAAATTGACTTTGGTGCAAAATAACATATTGCACTTGTAATTCTCAGGACACAATCTCCAAAAAAAAAAAAAAGAGGAAGAAGACATGCCATTTATGAAAAATTAGAGATTGAACCCCCAGTGCGATACAGATGGGCTACTCAGAAAAAAGGGAAAACTGAGAATAAGATTAAATATAATTCAGATTGACATTATGTGTGAGAACAACGACAAAACTCGCTGGCTTATTGTTAATAAATTTCCTCATGGATTTCAATGAGAAAAGATTAGCTCATCAAAGCGATTGAGAGTTTGACGGATGATGAAAAGCATGTGATTCTTGTCTTACCTTCATCTTAGTCTGGAAATGTCATTCATTTATTTTTTTTCCACCATTTACTCTCCAGGAAGTTGATCAAGAGGACCAGTTTCAGATCATTATATTGGTTACTCTTACTGGCTTTTTGCTTCTCCATATGAGGGTTGTTGGATGAATAGCTGTTACATCCAATTTTATGTTGCAATGCAAGATTTTGATGCAATTAAATCTCAGTGTTTAGCTTAAGAAAATAAGGTCAACAATGCATAGCAAACTTGAGATTGTACTTGTGTCAGCCTATTGAATTTTGCTCCTCCAAATTCATATAAATTGCTCTGCAATGCCCATTCATTACTTTTCGGAGAATTTAATGCTGGCAAATTGATCATAATGTTCAGTGGTACGATTTTTTTTTTTTTTTTTTCATTTTGAGAAATGAAATTCTAATACTATCATCTAACAAATTAAAAATGTAGCTGAGGAGTATAATAGAGATTTTTTTATTATTTTTTTACATTTAGCAACAAGAAGCATAGTATTTTTCATGTAAAACAGTTTAGGAACCTTTCAATTGGACACTATGCTAACATTATGGAAATTAGGTGCATAAAACTTTATGTGATATACTGTTAACCGTTTAATATTTTTAAGGTACAGCTGGATCAGTCTAAACAGACCTCTTAACTGCAACAGATCAGGTGTGGATTTGGTAGCATTAGATATGGTATATTCTAATTTGATTGCACTCAGAAAACAAAGAAAAAGGAAAAAGAATCGAAACATTTGTTAATTACTTCAGAAACGCAATGCCAGCCTATGAAGACCAATCAAAACCTGTACAGAAATATGTCCGATCTGACTTGATGTGCTGGAAGATGGATCTGATCTGGGTCTAAATTATACCGGTTATAAAGCAAATTTGAGTTTGGTTCAGATCTATATTTGGCTAGATCTGTTATTGGGCATTCTCTTGGGTGAATACCAATGTCTCTAAATCTCAATCTAATCAATGATATATAGTGAAAAGGAAGCCTAAATATATGGTATTTCAAGTATGAATTCTTCTTAACATCCTAATTATGTGCACCCTATGATCTGATGGTAATGATTAAAAGGTCTGTTCACCGAACATTTTGAAGTATGCAATCGTTATACTTTTCTTCCCTTCCCTAGAGAAAAAAAAATATTCTTCTTATTTTTGAGAAAAGAAAAAATAATTCCTTCTCTATTCTCTTCATTTTATATTTACTTAAATAAAATTATTTAACATAAGAACGATATCACTTCTTTGTTTTGAATACTGATCTTTTACCATTGATCTTGATCCATTCCTTTTAACTTATAAACTTCACCTTACAACTTGATTTTCTTTTTGAAATAGAATCCAAGATATTGGAAGAAGCAAAGTAGTTAGAAAAATGTAACAATATGATATAAATGTTTGTAGTGTTGAATCAAAAACTTTTTTAGCTTGGCATCAAAATAATAATAATAAATTTTATATTTAAAAATACTTGCCTGGGGTGGCCCATTTTCATTCGTTTCAAGCCGATACTCATGCATAATCCAATCTAACTTTTGCCCATTAGGTGCCCGGCCTTTGTAAAATACCAAGGTCTTCCTCATGCCAATCAGGCTATGCTTTGAGTAAATTGGCTTGTCTCTTCCAGTAGCTTTCCAAAATCCTGCTGTAGTTGCTCTATTTGTGCGCGTACCTGTTGGATACTTCTTATCTTTGTGACTAAAAAAGTACCATTCATTCGGCTCTTCTGCCTCTATCCTACATTTTTCTATTTAAAAAAATATGTTAGTTGAAAATAGAAATATTTATGAAAGTCAACTTACCTTTGATTGTTAATAACTATTTTTGTAAATGATACCTTGAAGATCCCATGGCTCAATTTTGTACAAATCAACATCTTTTATCACATCCAAGTCAATCTTTTTTGAAGCCACTTTTTTTCTAAGATAGTAATCCACAAGTTCTTCATCAGTGGGATGGAACCGGAAACCAGGAGGAACATGTGAAAGAGTATCCATATTCTCCTGGATGTCTCAAAGTCCTGTAAATAATGTAAAATGTACCATTAGGTTAGAGATATTTAACTATCTCATAATATCAATTTATGTGATGGTATTTGTGCTATGCTAAAGAGTTTGACGTGAAAACCTTTGACATGAAGACGCACATATTTGACATATTTAAAGTGGACAAAGGTTTTTTTATGCTGACCTCGATAAAAGATGTTTCCCATACTCAACTTTTACAAACTTGAGGCGTTGTTGTTTTAAGCATTTTCATGAAACATCTTTTATTAAAATGAACTGCCACATATCATCCTCTTATAGTTAACAAGACCTTAATGACAACCCTTACTTTTCTCCTCCTTTGTCTTTTTTTTTTTTTTTTTTTTTTAACTTGAAGTTAGTAATTTTAGATCTAATAAAAAAAATCACGGATGAAAGATTAATTCATCTGAATTTGCTGTGGTCTGGAAGAATAAGATGGAGAAGATATGTGCATGTTGAGCAAAGTCTACAGTAATTTCCTGGTGAAGGAGCCTCAGATCCTGCAGCCAGGGTAACAAGGGAGAAAGAAAGACATATGAAAACGTAATATAACAAATAGAGAGCTCTAATTGAAAGGGTTGCATTAAAAGGTCCTTTAAGAACATAGCAAATACAAATACATAGACCACACTCGAATGAAAAAGATAAGCTATGCTATAAATATTTAGAAACAGATTTACTGAACATATATTGCCTATTAAGTTTTTAATGATACTAAAGAATCAACGAGTCATGTGAGGAAAGCACCAAGGGAAGTAGTGAAATGCCGAACAATAGCATAAGGGGGACTATGTACGAGTTGTTATTAGTATCATCAAGAGGAAGAAGAAGGCTTTGATTCCACTATTTACCATTACTTCGTTTTTTATAATACTTGAAAGTAACTTTGTATTCTGCTAGTTTTTTCACTTGATGCAAGATTTTGAATTTTGCTTCAGTCATCTACGTATATCATAACAAAAAATTGCTTTTATTGTATTCATGACAGGAATTTGTCTTCATTGTAAGTCCTAGGAAATAAGGTGGCAAGCCGTCCCATTAGCTGTACCATAAGATTCTTTAAACTGCGGTAGCATTTCTTATATGAAGATATAGAGAAGACAACCTGGGTCAAAAGCTCGATTGACTAAATATCCCTGCAATGTACTGTTGACGTTTTGACACCTACAACTGTACAATTTTTTTCCCCTATCATGTATTAAAACTATTAGCAAAAAGAATTAAGATCATTGTAACATAAGTATTTCTTATAAAAGGGAAAAAAAATGACATTGTAATGGTATATAATGCTTATTAGAGGATCTAATTCATGATGTACATATTTCATGTGTAGATCTTGTTTTAGTCATTGTACCAATAATAAATCAAGCGTTTAGTTGGACTTAGACACTGCACTTATCAAATTAGTGCATCGCTCTATAAATTAATACCATGATATAGATGTATAATTATCTAAAATGTGTGAAAATCAGCAAGCTTAAAATTTCCTAGGTCATAAAATATTCTTGATTTGGGATTTTGCATTCCATCAGCTAGTGTATAACATGTCAATGCAATGTCGTTGCACGTATTAGATCGAGCAAAGAAGGCACGTAATGTCTTTATTTTGATGTTATATAGTTTTGTCTTTTACTTTCTCTTTTGGATCATTTATTTTGGCACACTTTCCCCTATAATAAGTATAAAAATATACATCTCCCCGAGTAATCATGAGCCAATTGCGATTAATGAAGCATTGCATCGGTCTTCATGGATAAGACAGGGAATGCTCTTTATTTCTTAAACCAAAGGAAATAACCCCACAGACAATTCTCTTTGGAACTCCTCCATAAACAATATCAAAACACTCTCTTAAATCTATTCATGGAACCAACTCCATTAAATGTAAACAAGGTGACAGTGACCATCACCAAGATGATTTAACTTCGGCTAGCAAATGTAAGAATGAGGTTCCACATTCTCATGTGGAATCTCAAAGGGTTTATATATTGAAATCTCTCCCTTAAAACAACCTACTGAGGATGGAAAACGTGCCAATGTGTCGGATGATTTCTTATAAGCTTTGGACAATTAACGACGACCAAGCCATAAAGCCTAGAGATCTTCTATTTGTTTTAAACCAAGAAAAGGGAAGTCAGTTCTCTTGCAGAGCCTTGATAAAATTTCTGCAGCCAAAAACAAAAACACAAATGAACTCATCGGCAGGAGGTAGATAGATCTACTCAATTACAAATCCTTGCCCAATATGTATCAACCTACACACACACACACACACACATAGAGAGAGAGAGAGAGAGAGAGAGAGAGAGAGAGAGAGAGAGAGAGAGAGAGAGCTCACCGGTTCTAGCGTCCAGATTCCCTTGCTATCAGCTCAAGTATTTATGGTTCGCCGGGGGGGGGGACTTAGAGAGAGAGAGAGAGAGAGAGAGAGAGAGAGAGAGAGAGCTCACCGGTTGTAGCACCCGGATTCCTTGCTATCAGCTCAAGAATTTATGTAGGTGGGGGGAGAGAACTTTTGGCCTTGTTCTCTTTGTCCGGGGCCAGTACACCAAGCAACCTTGGACTTGAACCCCTCAACCTCGTCCTTCACTCCCTTCAACCAGCAGTTCAGCTCACGAGCACCGAGAGGAATCTGATCCCAAGGCAACTACCGTAGAGAGAGAGAGAGAGAGAGAGAGAGAGAGAGACCAGATGCCGTTATATACATATATCTAAGGACATGGATGTGGTGAGAAAGGATTGCTTGTAAAGACTTCCCGGCGTGAAAAATGGCGGGGAGAAAGCCTTCGCGACAACCGCCACCCACCCGCCTCCGAAAACAATCAGATCCGATTGCCTCTCACGAGAGAAGGAGGAGAAAGGGAGAGACAGAGAGAGGCAGCAAACGGAACGGGAGAGAGAGCAAAACGGGGAGAACCAAAAGAACTCAAGCTTTATTGAAAGTTTGGAACACCACCCTCCCACTTACATAAACAAAGCAAGACTTACGGACAAAAAGGTGGTAAAAATTATCTAAAGAAAGAGACGTAAACACTGGAACGGGAGGGAACGGGGAAAGAAAGGAAGATATAGAGGAGACGTAATAGAACAGCCACCTCGTCCACTCCACCCCTGGCCCACACCCAACCTTCCATCACCTTTTCCATCATTCCCCTCTTTTCCCTCCTACTCTTACCACAGCCATTTTTACAAATAGCTCGTGGTGTGAAAGTTTTCAAGAGACAAAACCAATGTGATCCAAAAAGAGCACAACCTTAACCACTTAAGTGGTCCAGGGCCCGTTCTAAGCTTTCAGAACTTCACCCCACATTAGATATGTATCTCTCTGTGGTTGGTTGGCTAGTGACTACCATTTCTCTCTACGCTTTTGTCTGGCTTTCCTTGCAGTAGCTTTTGGTTCTCGGACCCCACCAACCGACCTACGATAAGGACAACCCTCCAATAGAATTCCACACACACACACACACACACACACACACACGCACACACACAGAGGCTTGCTCGGTTCACAGGGAGGGGGGAAGAGGCTGGGGGAGAAGGGTGGGGCAAGCGGGCAAGAGTGAGTGGTGGTGGGGCCAAGCGGAGGGAAATGATGGGGGCCAGGGGTGGTGTGGGGGGGGCGGCTCGCGGTCCGGCGTGGGCTGGCCCCGATCATTAGGCTCGCAATTTGGGTGCTGGCTGTTGTCCTCCGCGGGCCCCGCGGTATGCACGTGGGACAGCGTTCTCGAAGGTTGGCACGTGCCTTGGTGGCACGGTCTGAGCATGTGTTGCACCTCATGGATGGCCAGTTCACCGCAGGTACCACCCCCGGTTTCCCTCTCTATTTGCCTTCGAAGTCCAAGAAATTTTCATGCATGCATTTCTTCTGTGCATAACTTACCATAGCCCAACGTTTTGTTTGGCCCTTCGTGATATGAATGCCAATGGAGACATATATATATATATTATGGATAATCTAATATTCAAACAGAATTTTATATAATGTTTGTACATGTGTTTTGGGTGTAAAAAGTGAAGTAAGAAGTGTCCATGTGATTGAAGAGTCATCTAATTACATCACGTGAACATGGATATATATATTCAAGGTCCGACCATGTGATTTCACCTTAAATGATGATTTTTTTTTTTAATTTATCGATGAAACTTGATCAAGGATTTACTTATGTAAATTTGCTAATAATATTGCTTCTTTTTTAAATGATCATTTTTAGCAGATCTGAATAAATATAATTATTTCATAGCCTCTCATGAATCCTCTAATGGCCATTGATCAGGCCATCAATGGAGACGTTTAATGTTGCACCAATCCAATGGTTGCACCAAACATAGCTCTATCATCTAGTCTTAAACCAAAAGCTAGCAATCTCTCTCTCTTTTTTAGTACATTATTTAAAAAAAAAAAATGGAAAGAAGGCTTAACTATGGAATCATTCCTGTGGTACAGCTATTTTTGGGTTGTGAAAACAAATAAGATCTAGTACCACACTATAACTCTATTGGTGTACAGAAGTAGAATCCAGATTGAGGACATGAAAAGGAGAGGATGGTTCTCCACATGAATTTATAAGAAAAATGGTGGCAAGCCACTACAAATTCCATTGACAAATGAAATGAGAGGAACAGCACACCAAAGAACAAGCATCTCTACATGAATTTCTATAGTCATAATACAACTATTTGCATCCCCTTACAGCTAATTTATGGCTATTATTTGAAGACACAAAAATGAGTGTAAACAACATTCTAATACACCGCCATAAGAAATTTCCTTAAGTGTTTTTTATTAAATAATTCATTTGTGTGCAATTAATATTTCAATAACTACCTCACTAAATTTGGTTTAATATCCAAAAATTACAGTTAGATACGTCATCTTTTATATATATATATATATAGGATGAATATGAGGTAGCAACATTTACCTTAAGAAGCTGTTGGAGCCTTCTGCCTTTTATTTTTCCTAAAAAATATGGTGTCAAAAAACTCAAAATAATATTGCTGTGCTTGAACGCGATCACTCTAAGCATAAAATAATCAGGTGGAAGAAATATCTTAATAAAGATAATGTTGTAGCTAGGAAGCAAGAAGCTATAAGCATATGGAAGAGTTCCAAATTTTTCTAAATGATGAATGAGGAATTGCATTAATAATCTCCAAAAAAAAAAAAAGCATCGCGTTAACCAAAAAAAACAAGTAAACGATAGATCGGAGTTCAGTCAACCTCAGTCGTTCGCCATTGCCTTTTAATCCTGACAAGAAGATGAATACAAACAAAGAAAGAAAGTGAGAATCCCATTTGGTCCAAGTTTTAAGGCACTTTTTGACTCTTAACGGTTCTTCAAAACAGTGGAAAAGGAGCGCGTCTAAAAGCCTCAGCAGGTCCTTTTGAGGTCGGGTCAGCACCTAATTTCTGTCAATCTCTTATAGATATTTCTATCGATCAGTATAAAATATTGATCAGAACACCCATACCGAAATGATTTAGCTCCACATTAGGTAAAAGTGAGACCTATATGCTTGTGCTTATGGCCGGAAGGGGACCATTCACCAACTTACTGATGCCTTGGAAACAAATAATACTGTTGTAATTATGACTATTCCTGAAGTAATGTTTTCCACTAACATATGTTTTAGGTTCACAATTGATGTCAAATCCCTTGTCATGATGGTCTATCATCAGTTTCAACTGCTAATGTCTCGAGAGGCATCTTCTTGCATCCACACAACAAAATTACATTTCGATGCTTGATTGGTCGCTCTCATTACTCACCATGTGACCATATTTACGTAGGAGTCCGGCAGAGAAGTAACTTGTTCATTTATTACAATCCCAGTTTGTGTAAGAGAGCATACTATACGGGTTCATACAGCTCTTTGTGGTGTACAAAGACTTATACATGGTTCTTCTTGTCTTGTGTATAATGGCATGAGGCCAAGGCCTTTGACAAAATGCTTGTCAACTCTCTCGCTGACTTTCTCTCTCTGACTGGCTTCTCGTGTTCTAGAGCAGTGGTCTGGCCTAATGGGTCTCATAATGGCATGCTACATAGCATTGATTCTACTTTGTTGTGGGAGGTTGTGAGATATTAGAGATCTCACCTAAAGATAATGATGAGAATAGCAGTAGGAGAACATATGATTGCATTTGGTTCACATATCCCATTCAAAATAATAACACCTCCTATAGTCATACGAGTTGAACACAACAATAAATTAAGATCACTTGTGACTGTAATATGGAATGATTAGGATCATGCACTCAAAGGGAGGGAATGAAAACCAGGCAATACGTGCCATTAATGGAAGGAGGATTATGACTAGTCCTAGGAAGGGCAAATGCTATTTAGATAAATTGTAGTCCTTTTAGCATGCTTGTAGAAAGAACGGAACGTTAAAAGAACGAAAAAAATGACGTATGGATTAGTTTACTTGGCTTCGTATGCATCACTTTATAGAGCACCTTTGGCCTGTTTATAGAGGTGAAGAACTGACATCCCTGGTTCTAAAGTCTTCACCTTTTATCGCCTTAGCCTAATGTTTGTCGTCAAGCCGGAGTATTTTAGACCCATTGACTTGATTACATATTCTCGAAACATTAACAACCACCTTAAACAAGCATCCAGATTACTCTAGAGAGAGAAGATGCATTGTATTTTAACATTTCTCCTTAACGCACTTTCTCGATATTCTGAGCATTTCTGGTTGTAACAAGCTTTCGTGAAGTTGTCTGCAACTTGCTCCTTGATCTGGCAATGTTTCAGTTCAATTCATTTATTGGTTATAGCCTCTTCCTCCCCATATAGCTTAGTTTATAGAATCTATTGCTGCTATATAATCAGCTTCTGCAAATGATTGTGTCACTGAGTTTTGATTCTTTGATGTCTAGAAGAAAAATCCCAAATTCATGTAAATTCATAGCCAAAGTACTCTTTATATCATTCATTGAACCAACTCAATCGCTATCTATGAATCCAAGCAGACTTGATTTAGTAGTAAATTGGTATCAAATGCCATAATTTCAAGTTCCCACAAACACCTGAGTATTCTCTTTGCTACTTTATAGTGTATCTTGCTTAAATTATATATAAATCTTGATAACAAGCTTGTTACATATATTATGTCTGATCTTGTAGCTATCGGGTAGAGCAAGCTTTCTATCAGATTGCTATAGAGAGAGGTATCTACTTGTTTGAACCCATCATCCTTTGATACCTAGTTTTACATTTATGAGAAGAGAAGTAGCCACAGACTTGTAACCATTCATCTTAAACTTCTTCAATAGATTGTCAATATATTTTTTTCTAATATATAAATATTCCTTCTTTCTCTTGGTTTATTTCAATGCCAAAAAAGTAGTTTATTATATTCAAGTCACTCATCTCAAATGTATTCATCATAGCTGCCTTGAATTCTTGCATCATTTGTCGTTGTCGTAGAGGGTGATGATTAAAGTATTTAATTTACCTTGAATCTTGATCTATAGTGTTGGCTCACTTTTGCTTCTCTTAAATTCTTAATCCATGAAGTATTCATTAATTTTGCTATACTAAACTCGCAATGCTTATTTTAACCCATATAGAGCCTTTTTTAATTTTAGGACTTTATCTCCTCCTTGTATCATGAACCTTGTTGTTATTCTATATACATTTCCTCTTCTAGGAATCTATTTAGGAATGCTGATTTGACATTTAGTTGATAAATCTTCTCTCTTTTGAGTTGCTACTACGATTAGAACTTGTATAGTATTCAGTCATCCTACTGAAGTGAAAATTTCATTGTAGTCTATATCTGGTAGTCAGGAATATCTTTTAGCTACTAATCTTACTTTATATCTTTGAATTGAACCATCATGGTTAAGTTTCATCTCATAGACCCACTTAACTCCAATAATTTATTTGTTTTTCAGTCATTCCGCTAGCTCTCATATTTTGTTCTTCTTGATCATCTTTATCTCTTCTTCTATGGCTTTGACCCACGCTTCTTTCTTTGCTGTTGCTTTGAAGCTTTCTTGCTCTTCAATAATAAAGTTGCATATTTCATAAATTTCATTGAGTCACCTCATTTTCCTTGGTGGTGATATTGAAGAAGGGTCTCCTTACCTCAAAGCTAGTAATTTTGAAGGTGTTGCCAAAGGAATTGAAGTTTTTGAGCCTTTACCTTCTTTGTTGTTCTCTTATCTTAAAACTGGTGGTTGTTGCATGTTATGATAGTGTTCTTCTTCTTTACTTTTCCTTCATCCCAATTCTATGTAGCATTCTCATCGAACACCATATCACAACTAATCATAAGCTTCTTTGTCTTTAAATTGTAGGCTCGATAGTCTTTTGCTTGGATATTATAACCCAAAAATATTCCTCTCTTGCTTTGTTATCTATTTTGCTTCTCTTTCGGTCTAGAATGTAAACATAATATATCCAATCAAAGATCCCAAGATATTTTGCTAATAGCTTCTATCTACTCCATGCTTTGAACAGAATTTTTTCTTCATTACTTTAATTAGACATCTATTGAGACTACTGTGCATGCAACTTCTACCCAGAATGTCTTTAGAATGCCCTTTTCTCCAAGCATCGATCTCACCATCTTTATTACTATTATGTTTTTCTCTCTCAAATACACCATTCTATTCTAGAGCACACTTGACCATTAGTTGATTATGTACTCCTTCATCTTCATAGAATCTATTAAACTTGTTCGATGAGTACTCGTTGCCTCTATCACTCCTTAGTGTCTTGATACGATGATCACTTTATTTCTCAACAGGATTCTTAAATTTTTGAAAATTTTGAAGACTTCTGATCTTTCTTGCATAAAGTATATTTATGCCATTCTAGTATAGTCATCAATAGAGAGGATGAAGTATCTCTTTTGATTGAGTGAAGGAGTCCTTATTGGTCTACACATATCTGTATGGATATGCTCTAGTTTTTTCTTAGTCCTTCAACTAGTTTCTTTGGGAAATGACTAATATTTTCTACCTCTCAAACATACAACCTTCACATATCTCATGTAGTGCCTTTATTCTTGAAAGATCCTTTATTACATTTTCTTGATAGAAAGTCTTTAGGCCTTGAAAGTTGAAGTGACTAGATCTCTTATACCACAACCATGAAACATCGACCTTTGCTTCTGTGGTTATTTTTGCAACATACCTCCACTTAGGCCTAGAAGTGGGCTTGAGTTAGGCTTGCTTCAGGCTAGGCTCAGGCCAGGGTTTTCTAAACTTCAGACTAGGGTTGAGCTCAAAAGTAAGGCCCATGTTAATTTTGGACCAAGGTTCGGTAGATGATTGGCTTGGCCTTGGCTCGACCGGAACCTGAGCTCAATCCAAGCCCGATTATGAAGTTCGAATCAAACCCGATTATGAGGCTCTTAGTTAGATTGGCTGAATCTTCTTTTAATTTTAGTTTATATAAAATTGAATCTATGAATTTACTGTCTATGTAAATAATCATTTTAGATATACTTTAATTTAGTCTAAGCAAGTAACCCGTATGTCTAAGTAAATAAGCAAATAGTTTTGTAAAACAAATTATTAAAATTGGGCTAAAATTGGATCGGCCTAGTTTTTTTGGCCCAAATGGGCTAATTTATGTTGGCCAATGGGTTTCAAATTGAGCTCGGACTTGGGCTCGGGTTAGGCTTGGGCCTGAGTTTGGCAAAAATTTTTGAGCCTTGGTCCGGTCCGAAATCTACAAAAAAATAAATAAAAAAAAAAAAAAAAAAAGAAAGAAAGGAAAACAAACTAAGCTTGGGCAAGGGTTTGGCCCAACCTAACTTAGCTCACTTTCAACCCAACCTTCACCGGATCAGGAAGTTTCAGTCCCTTACTTTTACTTCGGCTATCATGAGGTTTTTATTGGTTTTACTATAAATTGTGTAGGTATCTTCCTCAAAATGAAGAAAGCACCTATTTTTCATCATCTAGCCAATATTCAATATATTCTTTCTAAGCTTGGAACTAGCAAGACATCTCTAATAGATCTTTTTACCTTTCTTTGTGTCAATAGCAACCATGCCCTTTACCTATTGCTTCAATGAATTTATTGTTTACTATGTTTAGCTCAGGACTTGAATGTTGTGTCAATTCCTGAAAATATAATCTTGTCTAGAGTCATGCGGCTACCACAGGCACTTTCTAGGAGCCACGTATCTGTATTTTTCTCTAATGCTATCTAATCGACATAGAATAAATTTCTACCTTTTCTTGCTCATCCAAGTAGTTGGCTCAATGATTCTCATTGGAGTGACAATCTTTAACCATATATCTGAGCCTTCGCACTATCAGCATGATGGCTTTCCACGGTACCAACAATTTTTCTCCAAATGATTTGTCTTATTTTTTTTTGCATACACAACATAAAAGATATTTTGATTTCATTTACTTTTCTCTTTCTTAGAATTTTCTTCTCCATATGATTTATATTTATTATATTTAGATTTTTGAGACCGTATATTTGTTTTAAACCGGAAGGCATTCTCTAATGAGTTTTCATCCGGCCTACTCAATCTCATTTCAAAAGCTTCTGGAGAGCCCAATAATTAGTTCACGAATAGAGTAGAGAAATACTTTTGTCTCCTCTATTATGATGACAATAGAAATGTACTTTTCAGTGACTATAATTAATATTTTTTAAATAAATCTTTCATCAGTCATATTTTCACCATAGACTCTCATTTGGTTTACTATTTCAATATTCTGGTATAATAGTTTTTAATGGTCTTAGAATTCTTCAGTTTAGTATTTTCAAAAATTCTTTTGTAAGTTTATAGTTTTCAATGCGTACCTTAATGGTACCTTGAAACTTCTCCCGCGGAATATCTCATGCACCTTTGGCAGTTGTTGCTCTGGCAATCCCTCAAAAAAATTCTCTCTAACCGCCTGGTGGATGAAGAATAATGCTTGAGAATTTTTATGCATGTCTTTCTTAATCTTTTGCTGTCGAGCTGGAGAAAAAGTGGAGACATCCTCTGGATATTCATCCCATCTTTGACAATATCTCATAAATCTTGACATAAAAAAAATGACCTCATCTTAATGCTCCAATAATAATAATTTTCATCAAAGAAAACTAGTAGAGGGATAGATAATTTTGTTGGACATAAATGGTACCGTGGTTGGAAGATATAAGCTAGGTAACAAGGTGAGCCTTCACCCAATTTTGGAGTCTTCACCTTTTACTGCCTTAGCCTGATGTCTGTCATCAAGCTGGAGTATTCCGGACTCATTGACTTGATTATATAGTCCAGAAACATTCACAGCTGACTCAAACAAGCATCCAGATTATTCTAGAAAAAGAAGGTGCATTATATTTTAACAATGCTTGCAGGTGTCATTTATTCAACCGATTCAAGATTTTAATAGAAGCCAACAACAAGTTTTGCCAAAAAATAGGAGCCAACAGCAATGCAGATAGAAGAATTTTATGTTCAGAGGTTGCTTTCCATCCTCTCTCCTAGAGTTTGAGTCCTAACTGGTGCCTATGATGGGCTGATCTAATCTAACTCAATCAACCAAGCATTAAGAAAGTTTGGATATAATTTTCTTTAAACTCCTGCGATGCAGTTTGGGGAAGTTGAGAATAAGAGAAACGAACTCATACAGAGATGGCAGGACTCAGTTTCTTCATAGAGAAAACTCTGTTGATCTTCCGTATTTGTGCAAGGAGGAGAAAAGATAGGATCCGTGAGAGGGAGGGTATCTGAGTCGTGGAAGAGCAGTCTTGGTACTCATAACCAAGTTTTCCATCATCAGAGGACAGGAGTGGAGCACTTCACATAATTTCAACTCAGATCCTGAAAGAGGTATCTTGTTTCAATCCCATGCATATTTTCCAACACTCTCAAAAAAAAAAAAAAAAATGGTGATATAGATCCTTGTCAAATTCAAGAAAGGTGGTAAAAACCTGCAGCTGATTAAGTTCGTTCTCAAAAGAAATCAGTACAGGATATCAACTTGGGATAATAACATATTTTTCTGTCCGACTGAAAAATTTTCAGATCATCAGAAAAATTTGGTTATTGCATGCTACTGCTTTGAGAGTGGCACCATCAATAAGAGCTATACTTTGATTAGGATTACACTAACATATATACATCCCTCTCTGTTGAGACGTCAGGAATGTCTTCATTAGTATTTACTCCAGTGCTCGAAGCATATATCCAGGGTCTCCAGTGCCATTGCAGTCATCACCAATTCAAGTCAGTACTTCTGTCCATTAATAAATTTCTTGGGGGGAGTGTCTTACTCCCTCCAGCTCACATCAAAAAGAGCACTTCTTTCCATTAATCAGGACATCAGCTACGAATTCAGAATTTTTCTCTTTATATTCAATAATAATTCGAGTTGTTAGCTATGTCATTGTTGTCAAACTAAACGCATTTTTGCCAGGCGCCATTGATAAGCAACTCAATTTGTTCCCAAAGAATGTGGATTCCTTTGGGTCGATGTTGTTTCTCACTTCGGAGTAGATTAGAGATGACCTACCTGCATTTGATTACTGGCCTCACATGATCATTCTTATGATATTTAGCCTAAATGACTCAATTTTTGAGAGTGTTATCAGATTCAGCTAAGCTTTGTTCATCAAAGAGCTTTGCCTACAAGGTTAAGCCTTTCAATACCAAGCTCACTAGGGTCATCTTAAATTCTGAACAGGGCTGTTTGGAATGGTTCACTGGGAAAATAACTTAATTCCCTACTAGATCATTGGACAAATTCTTGAACCAAGGACGGACTGTCTGGCCATTTGCAAGGGATATTCGGAAACTTTGTGTTCCAGTCAAGAAATTAAACACAAGAAATTGAGTTAGTAAGAGAAGGGGAAGGCATATGGGGGGTTGTGTTTTGTGTAACGGGCCACTTTATTTTCTCCACAACAAAATGTGGATTTTTGTTACTTTCATGAAACTCAGATTGGAGTAAGGTTTCTAGATTTATCAAGAATCAAAGGTCATTTGCATCTTTATTTTCATAGCAAAAGGTTGATGCATCTGTCAAAAATTTTTCCAGTGGAAAATGAATTACTTAAGTTTCAACCAACTTTATTTTTAGCTTTGTTCTTCTTCATGGTCTGCCATGATTAATGTTGGTAAATTTGGATTCAATCTATTTTGCACAACAATGTCAACAGTTTTATAAAATTGTTGCGAGTTTAGTAGCATGACCAAATTGCTTTAGATTCTCAAACATCTCTGTACCATGTGGAAGGCATGTTGGACATTTTGGAATAAACCAATAAGACCAGAATCTGCATAAAATGAAATCTGATTCCCTTTTCAATATGGGAACCTTGAAGAAGCCCTGCAATGGAACAACCATATATTTTGCAGATGAGATTAGAGAGCAAATCATTTTTGAGCTTAATGCCAGGGAGATTACAGAACACATCAGTAGTGGAGATGAAACCTTTGGATTGGTGGTATAGAGCTTGAGCTGCATGGTTCACATTAATTAGTACTTGGCTTCTTGTGCTTCATTTCAGAGGCAGATTCTGATATCTCTATTAGGACCAACCACTCCCTTTAGAACCCCCCTTCGGAGCCTATTCCTTGACCTGTACACCCTCTTGCTGACATCAAATGCCGTGGTTTCAGGCTTCTGGAGCAGAAGAAGCAGGAAATGAACCATCTGTCTATTAGGACCTCTCATCTCATCTCAGAACAATTATCTTCAGGATCTTGAGCAGATTCTCTCTCTTCAATCAGTTCCTCCTCTAGGGCAACCAACCACTATGGAGGGTTTCTAATTCTGCTTCCTTCACTCTTAAATCCTTCTACAGCTTGATTCACAATAGAGGCCTCAAATGGCCTTTCTTCAAGGCTATGCCTACTAAAATCTAAATTTTTATGTGGCTTGTGCTAAAAGACAAACTTTAAACAAAAGGAAGATTTGCAAAGAAAGATTGGAATGTTAATTCAAGCTACCCCATGTGTACTGAGTCAGAGGAGTCGGAGGCCCACTTGTTTTATGCTTGTCCCTTTGCCCACCGACTATAGGCAATGATCTTATTCAAATTGCATTTCTCTTATTTGCTTAGAAATTTCAACCATTTTTGATCATCCTAAGGAACCAAAGTAATTCCAAGATCTTGGATTAGGGGATCGGAACAATTTGTCATAGCAACATGCTGACATATCTAAAAGGAAAGAAATTCAAAAATCTTTTTCAATAAGAGGGAACCTCCTAAGACCATCCTAAGGAAGAACCTGACTATCCTCTCCTTTTGAAAGAACATCTTAGATGGCAAAGCAGCTCAATCTCATAGTATTTTAGAAAATATCTTAGCATCATTTTGACTTATATTTGTATAATTTTTTTTATCCTCATCCATTAATAAAAGCTTAGGGAAGGTCCTCCATTGCTCTCAATTTCAAGTTAAAAAAAAATAAAATAAAAAAAAATCAGAAATCTGATATCTCTAGTAGTACAAGAAAGATGACTGATTAGCTTATTTCAGAAGTTAGTTGTTGGAATGGAAGAAAAGTCAACAACACTAAGATCCAGTAAGATGAGATCAATGGGAGTATCATGGTTTGATATCGTACTCTTTCTCTCATTTCATTCTCTGAATAAAATATGAGGTGTTGAATGCCATGTGCTTCAAAATATATTTCTGAAGAACATGCTGTTCCAGCGAGGTGGAATAGTTGGATAGAGTTCACATCTAACATTAAGGCCAAGATGACATGAAATCATCTTAACAAGGTATCTGGGTTCTATTATAAGGGTATAACTAAAAAGTAAGGTTCGGTGTAGCAAAGAAAGACTTCTTGTAGGTTGGTGAGCTAAAATTGGTGGGATACTGTTGCAAGTTGAAACTTTGTCTGATCATGAACTAACCAAGCAGCGTTTAGGTAAGGTGCAATTTCATGGCAAAGGACTGATTTAATTGATAATGAAATGGTTTGTTATTTATTTCTTCTAAACAAGATCAGCCAGTGGTTTTCATCTATTTGCTAACAGAGCTGCTTAAATAGTGATTTTTCAGTACTTTTGTGGACCTTTAACCAATATTTGCATGACAACTTGTGCACCAGCTTTAATATAAATTGTGGTTTCAAGATACTGGCAAGATCAGAATCTTTTGGCAAAAGGAAGCAAACAAGAAAGAGGATATGGATGGCTGTACCACTGGGGGATCATGTGAGATGATGACTTATTACTCGGCAGTCGACTATTCAAAACTTATCTAATTAAATCCAGATTCTTATTTTTCTTATAGAAAGTGACAAAAGCTTCAATAATTGAGGGTTAGATAAAACAGATACTTGTGATTGAAAGTAACATTCATCTGATGTGGATGTTTTTCCTCAGCTCCCGTAGATACAGCTGGATCAATGGCTTTATAGTAAAGATATACATTCAAACAAAAAATCTGTGTCTCTCTGCTTTCGTATCACAAAAGCAGTATTTTGAACATCCATCTTTTGCATTACTTTTTTTTTTTTCTTGTTCTTTTTAATGGTAATTAAGGGAGAGCCCCCTAAATTTATTAAGAAATATTTATAAGCTAAGAGACTATACAAGAGATTTTATAACTACAGGATAGAGGGAGATTAGGGGAGGAGAAGATTTTCAAAGCAAAAACAAGTCTCCCTATGTGCCCTTTGGATCAAGAGGTACCTTAGATTGAAAAATATGAAGGATTTTATAGATGATAGCATTGATTGAGGAAAATTTTGCTGAGCAGATTTTTGAGGCTTTTTTCTTTCAAATAATTGACGAAAAGGATAGAAGAAGTTGATTCCAAACCGCTTTTATGGTAGAAGAAAAGAGCCCTTTTCTTCCATGAAAGTAAGAAGAAATGTGAAAGCGGATTAGGAATCGGGACCAAAGGCTGAGGTTATTGCATCACAGCTATTCAAAAACAAGAAGAAGAAGAGGTAGCCGTGTCATTCTCAGGTAGCCGTGTCATTCTCCACATGTTCATGAGAAACATGCCTTGGAAAAGTACGTCCTCCATAGATTTTTCCCGCACTGAAGAGAACACCTAACCACCAACTTTTTCGGAATGCCGAACTGCACCCTTTCACCCAAATTGGTCCCTCAACTCAATGAGAACAAAAGGAGCTTGCGTGTCCAAATGGTTGGTCCAACAAATAGCTCTCTCATCAACAATAACTCGCCGTTGTGACACCCCCTGAATGGTATCCAAGTAACAGAACATGTTTGGAACTCAAGAAGTCAATACAGAAAGAGAGCACCGCAAAACCGCTCTCCATCCCATTTCCCTTAAAAATAGAATAAATATCAGATACCAACAAACCGAGCATCCCACAAAACAGCATGACAGCAACGCAAACCCACCCGAGTTGGCCGCACGGAATCACAAAGGACTCCATCCGTACCATAGAAGTCATCCATAACGCTCGCCTACACGCCTTCCCACCGATTCTCCCATCTCTCTCTCTCTCTCTCTCTCTCTCTCTCTCTCTATCCTCCCCTGTTTTTCCCTTCTCTGAGAGAAAGATCGAATTTTTAGGACAAAAGGGGGAGGTGGGGATGTCGAATAGCCCTTCCTATCTCTCGTAATCTGCCTCGCCTTGTGACGCCTCACCATGTCCATCTCTCACCCCGAGTCCTCTTAAGCAACACACACACTCCCCTTCATCTTCTACCGATCTTTCCATAAAAGAGACACCTTTTTCCTCCAACCATGAAGAAATTGAGAGGCTTTAAGCTGCGAAGGAAGCTAGTCCGCATTTGGAGATGGGCCTGTCGTAGGCGCATCATCAAAGGACACCTCCATGTCTCTCCCACCTCTGCTCCTCCCTCGTCCCGAACCCAGCTTCACCGCATAAAGGCTGCGCCTTTGACCACGAAGCTTCGCAACTGGGGTCTCTGCATCCCCCGCCGACTCGGAGGCTTCGGTGGTGACCGGACGGACATGGAAGAGGTGGCCGTGCCACTGCTGGAGGGCTGCAGAGGACCGCCACCGCCACCGCCGCCGAAGGGACACCTGGCGGTGTACGTGGGCGACGGAGGAAAGGGGGAGGAAGGAGCGCAGCCGCGCCGGTTCGTAGTGCCGGTGATCTTCTTCAACCATCCGCTCTTCGGGGACTTGTTGAGGGAGGCAGAGGAGGAGTACGGGTTCCACCACCCCGGCGGCATCACAATCCCCTGCCCTGTCTCCCGGTTCGAGCGCATCCGGACCCGGATCGCCGCCGATCCCGGCCGGACCGGGGTAAGGGTAAACGGGCACTGACCGGCCACCTGGATCTATCTGCATGATGGATCTGATGGCCTTGATGATGTCATTCGACGTTGATGATATGGATGCGATAGTTGGTGATATTTTCTGCGTGTTAGATATTTCATAACTTTCACTTTTTCTAGAAAATATTTTAACTTGCTTGCTATTAGGCATTTTTAGAAAAAGACATGCCATAATGACCATGTTCGGTACATGCATTCATGCATGGGATGTATGTTCCTTGATCTAGAAGGGTTTAGATAATAAAAATAATGGGCACAGCATGATGCATGTTTAGATTTTATGATGCACAATATTTGTTGGGATGATATGAACTTACATGATTAATTATAAGATTAATAAAAATTTATTCTAGCAAGTAAAAGAGTCAACTAAGTACCATCCTCTTTTTCATGTCTCTAATGGATGATATCTTATTTAATGAGAAAAAAAAATTTAAATTTCACAAATATTCTAAAGATACTTATGATATATATATATATATATATATATATATTATAGAGGTAGAGTTACATAACCAAGTTTAGAATTTGATCATCTTTCTCCTTCTTAAATCTATATGAATTTTTAAACCTTTTTTATCTTTGAAAAAACCGAATGGATACGGAGCAGAGAAGATGATGAAATTTAAACTTGCTTACATTCGAATATAACTATGCATGTATGTAGTTCAAATTACTGTTATGACTTTTATGAAATTTCAAACTATAATTATATGTTGAAAATCTATCTTCAAAATTTGATAATTAAAATTTAAATTTTTAAAATTAAATTTTGAATTCCTATATCTTGATTTAGTTTAACTTCCTTATCAATTACTTTAGAAAATCAAATCTCTCAAATCTTGTTCAACTGAATTTCTTTAACAATGATAGAGATCAAATTTAAATTTTAAATTTTTAAGTTTGACTTTTGAATTCTTGAACTTGATTTTAAAAGTTTTAAGCCTCGATCTACGTCATTTTTTCTCATTGTAGAGCTCTTAAAAATTTAATATTTTAATTCATGAAAAAAAACTCAACTATATATTGTGAGCTCTTAAAAATTTAATATTTTAATTCATGAAAAAACACTCAACTATATATTGTAAAAATACACTTAAGAATGAGATTCTTGAAGAAAAAAAAAAAAATTATGATGTTAAATAAAGAAGTGAAATTTTTCTGCCACGTATGCATCATGGTGCCGATAAGAATTGCCGCATGTGGTATCAATGCTGCTAATCTTTTAGATATTAGAGATTTTACTTTGAATCTTCGCTTTCTAGAACTATTTATCAATGCATCAACTATAAAGAAAGAATCATGATAAAATAATTTTAAAAAAAAAAAAAGAAAAGGAGAATAATTCTAAAATGAGGCCGGGCGGCACTATGATGCCCTCCATCACTCTAACCTTATAATAATATACATGATTTTTCTATAATAAAATTTGATGGAAGATTTTTTTTTTTTTTTCTCCTCACTTTTTTTGTTAAAAAAAATTCTAAAATGAGATGAGAATAATATATATGTATATATAGGAGTAAACTTGGTTGTATTCACATATAACCAGATATAGATTCGGTTTCACATCCTCAATTCTTAAATCCAATCTGATCCAATCTTATACTTAGAGAACGTAACCAAGTTTACCTGTATATAAAGAGAGAGGTAGACTTAATTACATCTACATTCAAATGTTCCCACTCTTGATTAAAAGATAAAAAAGATGAGATGGCTCTAAATCTATGTAGATCAAAAAGTGATTGAGATCTTGAACTTGACTATATTCAAAGCGAAGTCTACCTCTCTCTCTTTATATTCGCTACATTCAAATATAGGGATTTCGTCATCTTCCCATCCATTTACGAATTATAAAGATGAAAAAGATGAAAAAAAGTAGAGGGCTTTAGAATCTATATAGATCCAAAAATGGGAAAGATGATTGAATTTAGGCTTAACTACGTTCGAATGTAGCCAAACCTATATCTAGTCATCTTTCCCACTTTTAGATTTACATAGTTTATAAATTTTAAAGATAAAAATGATAAAAAAGATGAGTAGTTTCGAAATCTATATTGATTCAAGAATGGAATAGATAATCGAATTTTAAATCTGGTTATATTCGAATGTAACGAAATTTAGTTATATATATATATATATATATATATATATATATATATATGGTGGCATATATAAATCGTATTATATTTTTGACTCTCTGCTAAATCTTTGGCTCTAATTGAGTCGTGGGATCGGTACTCCGGGAGAGAGTTGGTCGTGCATGAAGTATACTCAAGTTTATAAATATATTTGTCTAGTAGAATTTTAGGAAATGCCATATATCCATTGGCCTCGCATGTACACTGCTGGTTATAGCTAAGAAAAGTTTTAAATCTATAGTTGCTCCAATTCACTTACCATAGTCTTAACTATGATTACTCTGACAAGTGATCAACATCTACTTGGAACAAACTAATTAATGGCTTCACAATATTTCTGTCAAAATTTATAGACTTTAAATTCTTATTTCTAAGATAATTTGCTCCTTCAGTCGCACTTTTTATTGCAAAAACTCAAGCCATCTCTGTGACAGAATGGCCTTTTAATAATAAGAGTTCTTGTCCCATCAAATGAAATGAAAATATCATCAACTTGCGGCTATGTACTTTCACGTAACATCAACTTGTTGAATGATTAAATTAGCCCAAGCGGATTTTTTCTCTCTGCTTTTTGTTGACGGTGTCCTTGACGCTGACTTTTCTTTTCTTAATGTCCATACGGATGGGGCTGGATTCTAAAAGAGCCGTTCTCTATCCCCCTAGCTCAGCTCTCTCTCGCTCTCTCTCTCTCTATATATAAAAGCTTCAGATCAGTTTCAAAATCAAAATATTTTTAAAAACTATGTTTGATTCTGACCCCAATGTAAGTTCAATCTGAAATTCAATCGAATCAACTTACAATAATTCATTTAAGCTAATAATTAGATTAAAAAAGTTAGTTTTTAATTTTTTTTAATGTTTACATAAAAGTTAACAATGATTACATATATTTTAAAAAATTTACGATGAGATAAAAATTATTTTCACATAATTAATAAAAAAAAATAAAAAATTTAAAATATTCATCATATTTTAAGATCGTAGAATTAGATTCGGATCTAGTTAAGAAATAATATTGTGAGCTTAATTTTGAAGATAGCTTCAGTTCGGTATAAATTTTTTTTATTTTAATTTTAAGCTTAAATTTGATCTGAATTAGTTTAGATCTGCCTATAATACGATTGAACCTCCTTCCTTCCTTACCTTTGGAACGAAAAAATAAAATTACTCATGCTTAAAAATAATATATATTGAAAAAATATCTTTAAAAAAAATCACAGATAGAGCTATAAATCTAGAGAACCTGAAACAGCTGCATATTTAGAATCTTTTTGGATTTAGAAGATCCTCAGAGCTGTAATCTAGAAGACGCGCAAGAATTCTAAGCCTCTTCTAACTATTCTTTTCAAATGATCTTTTCTTAAAAGATAGTATCTATGTGGCAATGCTACCGAATTTTGTTTGTTTTTTTCCCCAGCCACTAGCCATCTGTCATATTGCCACGTGCAATGGAAATGCAAAGCTCTGGTGATCCATGGTGATTTGAAATTCGAACAAAATAACACAAATTCACAGGATTGCATGGTCTTCATACTATAATATTCCACATACTTGCTAAGCTTCTTTAACATGTACCATGAAGTCTGAGGACCACAATAGTGACTCATTCTTGGCCGTTACCTGTGATTCCCCTAACTAATCCTGGGTTGAGACTTGTGTGCATTAAATAACATAATTTTCATAACATAAAATAACCTGGAGTAGCTCTGTCAGATCAGTGGCCTCTAATCGAAGTTTTAAGTCTTTCCTTTAGTGATTTTAGATTTTCCTATTTAATTTATTTTTTAAATGTCTGCTCTTTAAGTTTCCCTCTCTATTTAATATTTTTAATTTTTATTATTTAAGCTTAAACTTTTTTGCTTTTATTCTTTAAAATTGTTTACCCTTGGAAAAAAAAAAGTTGTTTTTATGCCAAATAATATATTAGGTAAGGCTTTTTTTAGGCTAGTCATGAGTTAATTTAGATGTTTTTGGTTGAATTTTGTTAGATTTGGATCGGCATTCTTGTTAATGCTTAAATGGGAGAGTGCGTTAGAGTCCAATAAAAATTAGCGATAAAAAACAAAGAGATGTATGAAATTACATAAATAAGCCAAAGAGCAGTATCAATAGAATAATTGTACAATAGTCTTTTCCTCTCTTTTAAAGCAATAATATTGCAATTTAGTGAAAGAAAAATAATGTTGTATTCCAAATTACCTTAATCCATTACTCTCTCTCTACAATTGGGGCTTAATCCACCTAACCCATCATTGGGTAGCAATGAGTGAAGGTTTAATAAATCCTGCTTGGATTTAGGTTCAAAAATTTTAATTTAATCATAAGTTGAATTTATTTAGAGTTAAGCTTTAACCCAACCTAGCACATCCCTCTAATCAAATACAAATCTAATCCAACCCCATTGATAAGCAAATAAATAACTTATATTTATATTTTATATAAATTACTTATAAATTTTATATGGCTATATCTTTGTTTTTATAAAATTGATGGATGGTTAATTTCTCAATCCAACAAATACAGCAAAAATTATTCAAAACTAACATTTTACTGTCTTAAATTTTATATTCAACCCAATTTAATTTAATCAACATGACATGACCCAAATAAGCTTGGATTAAATCAATCCAAACTAATTTAGGTTAAGATGAGGTATGTTTGGTTGGGTTAGAGAAATCCCAACCTGATATCAAGCCACATTGAGTTAAATATGGAGGATATAAAATTAGATTAGATCTATTTGGCTCTCAACATGATCCAATTAGTCTAAGTTGCAAACGTAATCATAGTTAAATGATGCAAAGCTGGCTTAAAAAGTTTCACATGCTCTCTGCATGGGGACATAAAAGGCAGGGAGACTATCCACAATTTTCTCAAAGTCCTACAACCAAGGCTAGAGTTTGGATGAACCTTTTATTTTTTTTTCCTTTTTTTTTTTTTTTTGAGTTTCTATCATCAACACTTTATTTTCACTTAGAAATTCATCAAAAATACCACTTTTGAGTGAGATCGAGCAATTAAAAATAACGTATCCCAATTTCAAAAATTTTGTAAGGAAAAGCTAGTTTCCCTTTTATTTTTTTTCCATCTTTTTTTTTAAAAAAAAATTCTTTAAGCCTGTCTGATTTTCTTAGAGTAGGCTGGGCTGTGCCAAAGAATATTGAACATCGTTTTAGCTTTTTTTTTAAAAAAATTCTGCCCTAGTTCTCTGAGAACGGTTTGCTTATGCCAGAGCTAACATAGACCATTTCATAATTTCAAAACTAAAATAAAATAAAAAGGAAGGCGACTTTTTCTTTGCTTACTTTTTTTTTTTTAGTTGCTTACCTTTCTTTTTTTTCTCTCTTTTTTTTTTTCTTTAACCTTCCCTAATTTTCTCAGCGGCTCGCTATGCCGACTAATATAAAAATTTTCGAATTTCGATAAAATTCTCACAGAAAAACCGCATGTTGCCAAGTAGACAACTATTATATGGCCGCCACCAAACGAACACTTGGTGCCTCCTCCCTCTTGACACCCCTCACCCTCCTCCTCACACCACCACTTCCTGACACCTGGTCTCTCCCAGCACCGAGCTGGTCACCGCTCTCTCTCTCTCTCTCGATCGATCGATCGATCGATCGATTTATATCTTAGAAGATCATCCCTCCGTCTCCTCTCCTCTGCAACCTCAAGGACCAAAGAAATGGCCAGCAGAAGAGCTTCCTCATTGTCTCTCCTCTGCTTGTCCTTCATGGCCCTCATCTCCTCCTGTTCTTCTCTAGATCCAGAGGTGGCGAGGAGGCACAGAGAGGAAGCGGTCCAAAAGGCACGCGACGCGCTTGCGAGCGCCACCAAGTGGGCCTCGGCCTCGATGGACTCGGACAGAGACGCCCCTCATGAGGCCTATGAGGAGATGGCATTGGCCGACTGCACCCAGCTCTACCGGGACAGCGAAGAGAATCTCCGGCGGCTGACGGGGGATTACGAGCTGGCCGACGCTCGCACATGGCTGAGCGGGGCGATGACCGCGCATTCCACGTGCATTGAAGGGCTGCGGCAGAGGAATGCGTCGGTGTTGCCGTCGCCGTCGGCGAGGGATGTGAGGGCTTTGCTGCGGCAGGCATTGGCGTTGCACGCACCGCCGGCTGGCCTGGAGAACGTCGGTGAGTAGCATTACTGGCGACACGCTTCCTTGCCCTCCAGAAAGCTCCAAAACCATTCCGCCCACAGCGAGCGTGCGCGACGTCTTCTCATTAAATCCTCCTGTTTTGCGTTGATTAGAGTGTCTGGTTGCATCTCTAAAGCATTGGTCGGTATATAATTAAGCGGCTGAAGGTGAATTCGTCCTCTCCAAGTCCTGTCTTCTTTTCTTTTAGATCTGGGCTGCCAAGTGGGTGGGTTACTCTGACGTCCGTTGTGTCCACGTTTAGCGCAAAAAGTAACACGCTTCATGGACGGCTCCATGAAATGGATGCCTCAATAGTACATGATCTAATGAATTGCAAGTCGTAGGAACTGTTCCATGGATCATGCCACGCGTAATTAGTTTCTACCAGAATCTTATCTCAGTCCAAGGGAAACCAGCTCCAATCCATCCCGATGGGCGGCGTCTTTAAACTTTGGCAAGGCTCATCCCGATCAGGGCGGGCGACTTCAAACTCTGGCCAGATTTAGTGTAAGTTTAGGAGAAAACCGAAAAATGGGTAAGGTTGGTGTATACACTCTCAGACCCCGAAAACCATTCCAAGGGGTGAATTAGGGCTATTATTTTTTTTTTTTATAAAAATTTGGCAGTTATTATGTAATTCTTAATAGCAAGAATAATAAGATTTGCATATTTTTTTCCTATGATCAACTTGATAAAAAGTATACTTAAATTATATTTTTTAAAGATAATTTTAGAGAGAGAGAGAGAGAGAGGATTTGGTGGGCAAAAACTAACCTCGATGCCCTGTTGCCATCCCTATTTTCCATGAGATGGTCCTCTAATATGGATAAATTAACACTAAAATATTGTCTAAATTCGCGTCATTTTCCTGGCTGTTTGATGCTGTAGCAACATTGCTCTCCTCAAGGAGGGAGAGCTATTGTGTGATGTCTGTGGCATCACAAATACTGGTGTACGCGATGAATGAAACGAACATCCTGTGGCTGGTTTCATGGGCTCTCTCTTCGACTCTTCCCAAACATAGACATTTTTGTTATTTCAAACCAGTGCAAAATAATTGGTTGTTATAATTCTATTTTTTTTAGAGGTTCTATCCTGCTCCCAAATGTGTTCTACCACCAATTTTTATGGACTAAAACTCATTTCACTGCTTGCTTTCAGACCAATCCAATCATTGGTGGTCTGATTGGAACGAGACCGCCCTTGATGATGCTGGACTGCTGGTATCGTGGGACTCATCCAAGCAAAGTGCAGACATTGTCGTAGCCCAGGATGGTTCAGGAAACTACAAGACCATCAATGAAGCAGTGGACGCACTCAAGCAGCAGCAGCAGCAGCAGAGGGAAAGCAGGGTGGTAATCTACGTCAAATCAGGGGTATACAACGAATACGTCAATATAGGTAGGAAACTGACGAACGTGATGTTCGTCGGAGATGGCATCGACCAGACCATCGTCACCGGCGACCACAGCGTCGCTGGTGGCTACACCACCTTCCGTTCAGCCACCTTTGGTAAGTTAACAGGAAAATTCATCGAGTGACAAGCGGATGTCATCGTCTTAGACTCACCGATATATTTCCTCGTAGGTGTGAGAGGTGACAACTTCTGGGCAAGGGACATGACCTTCGAGAACACCGCCGGCCCCGAGAAACAGCAGGCCGTCGCCCTGAGGGTGGAGTCCGACCACTCGGTATTTTATAGATGCAGTTTCAAAGGATATCAGGACACCATTTTTGTGTTCTCACAGAGGCAGTTCTACCGAGAATGCCATATTTATGGCACGATAGATTTCATCTTTGGCAATGCTGCAGTGGTGCTTCAAGACTGTGACATCTTTGTGAGGAAGCCAATGTGGCACCAGGCCAACATGATCACAGCCCAGGGAAGAGATGACGAGAACCAGAACACCGGCATCTCGGTCCATGCATCTCGAGTGAGACCTGCACCAGAGTTTGAAGAGGTTAAGGGATCATTCAAGAGCTATCTTGGGAGGCCGTGGCAGAAGTACTCGAGGACGGTGTTCTTGAAGACAGACCTCGATGGTTTGATAGATCCGGAAGGGTGGGCAGAGTGGAGAGGAGACTTCGCACTTGATACCTTATACTATGCAGAGTACATGAACACTGGTGACGGTGCTGATACTGGGAAGAGGGTGAGTTGGCCAGGATTTCATGTCCTGAGCGACGCCGGTGAGGCTGCTCCGTTCGCTGTTGAGAACTTTATAGAGGGACAGTCATGGATCCCAGAGAGTGGTGTGCCCTTCTGGACAGGAGTTTAAACTGATCGAAGTACAGCTTTTGTATCAAACTTGCAAGTAGGCATCTGAAAATGTATCCATCTAAACTAGGCACCTACGTTTGTTGTATTGTGATCTCCTCCCGTATGCGTTGTATTATTTGCACATGTATCATATTGTGATGATAAAAGTTTGGCGACCAACTGTTGTCAAAGGCACCTTCATTGCTCTCCCTCCCTTGGATTCGATAATGGTCTTTTTTTTTTTTTTTTTAATTTTTAAGTTCCATCATTCCTTTTCTTTTCGAAAGTTAAGGAAAGGATCCTTCCCCCTTCATCTATCTAGGACGAAGAAAAGGATCCTTCAGTTGGTGAAGTTCTCTTGGACCAAGGAAATTTGAGTCTCCAGTCCATCTTATTGATCATGGGGCATTCTTACATAAAAATATTAAAATTGAAATTGTTCCTGGTTCCTTTTCCTTGATGTTGTTTGACCCAATCTTGATTTCAAACCACACAATGCATCTAATCCGAAGGACAAATCTGCATCAATCTGGGCACCCATAAACACACACATACAGAGAGAGAGACAGAGAGAGAGAGATGGGGGGCCTTCGACGGCCAGTGCCTGCAAATAGACGGAGGAGGGATGGGAGGCGCTTGCCGGCGGCGCGTCTCTGGGGAGAGATGGCCTTCTCAATGGGTCGGATCCGTTGCCTCTCCAGCTCCGCCCTAGCTTAGCACCCAAAATTAAAAATAAAATAAAATAACGAAGGACTTCGCCGTTGGCATCAATGAGGTATGAACGGATTAGTGTAAATTACTGTAAAAAAATAAATAAAAAAAAAAAAATCCCACCGATCTAAAATGATAGAATTATTGGAAAGAGAAATACCTTTACAGCATGGTCCATTACCCATAAAAAATAATTGCAATTATTTTAAATATGTGGGAGATATTACGAATGATTATAGCCTTTTCTTTCTATTTTTTTATTTAAATGAATAAATACACATCAAATTTTGAAAGTGGCACTCACCTTATTTTTTTCCGTCAAAAGCAACAATTAAATTAAATAAAACATATTAATTTATGTTTTTTTTTTTGGGGCCCGTCGTCATCTCTCGTGTTTAGTTGAAAGAGGCCGTACAAACATTTTCGCTTTGTTCTCAAAAAAAAATAAAAATAAAAATAGTGACAAAGGCTAAAGTGTATAATACTTAAGGTTAAATATTAAAACTAATAATACAAGATGATGTAAAAATAATTAAATGGCTAGGAGGATTTACTATTAATATTTCACTGTGCTTATTGTTTGTTTATATTTTTATATGGCGACAACGAACATGGCCATTTTTAAAATCAATGCAAGAACATGTGAAGGTTGAATTAGAACATAATTAAAGTTTAACATCCTTGCAAGTTTAAATTTACGATGTTTAGTAGATCATAGAAAAGATTTAGAATGTGAAAAAGCAAATAAAATTTAAATAATTTTATAAAATATGACTAGCATCTAATTCACTTTAAAATCTTTTAAAAATATTTTTTTTGAGCAGTTGTAATTGGTACAAGCATTAAAATTAATAATAACAGATAAATAATATTTATTAGATAATAAAAATATTATTATAATAATCCAAGATTCCAGTAAAAAAGAATTATCTGAAAAATTTTCTTTAAATTCTTTAGTCCCATATAAGGCTAAGGCTACAGTCAGTGCTAAACAGACAATGGCGCTCAAGATATCTCCCCTATTGCTGATGCTGATGATATAAAATTCTCCGATGGCTACCAAACAAAGAATTTCAAAGCATCCTCCCTCCACCCCCCCCCCCCCCCCCCCAAGATTGTTGCCATCCTGCAAGTAAGAGCCAGCATTCCAAGCTCTCTGAATCGAGAGTTATCCCATCTCCTCCACAAATTATTCATCTCCAGCCAGTAACAGAAGCATCCAACATATGCTGCATGGTAGAGCAAAGAGTGTTGTCCATCTACAGGAGAAAAAAGAAAAAGCAAAAAAAAAAAAAAAAAAAAAGGTTTTTCATGATTCGAAACAGTGAGTCTTCCAACCAAATCAAAGAATATTGTTGCAGAAAACAAGTGCAGTCTTAATCATAAAATCATGACATTATTTTATGATTTTTCCATCAAACTGAATTTAAAAGAGGATTTTTTTTTTTAAAAAAAAAAAACTTCGAACCATTCACACCCCAATGTCAACTGAAAACATTATATTTATATAATGAAAAGTAGCTTGAGCTGCCTCCCACAATAACGCAAATAATGGCCAATATAACAGTTATCACGCTCCTCATAACCCCAAGTAATATGGTTAAAATGGCAAATGGCAGTCGCTATATCACAACAATAATCATGGCACCCACCAGAATGTTTACAAGTCAGGCAAGTCCATGCGGGCATGGCAGTGGCACTAATTCATGGTGTGAATGGAGTTCAAGAACACTTGACAGGATACAAAAGGGCTACAAAATGCCTACAATCACCAACAAACTTTTCTATCATACATTTTTAATTAAATAGTTACTACTAGTGAAATCAATTAACCCACAAACACTTGCATAATTGCACACAATTAACATAATTAATTCAGGGCCCCACAGTTTTTATGTGCAAATGTGATGCCTCTGGGTAATAGCCAGCCTACAAATTAACCTCTTTGATAAGAATACAAACAGCAAGTGAACTAGTCATTGCCACAAAGGTCAGACACTCTCCATGAAGAGGGGGTTTTGAATTTGAGTCTTGGGTGGTGGATCCCAAAGTATTTAAACCTATATAATTGATACTGGGTGAGACCCCCTCCCTTGCTCTCTAAAAAAGAAGAATTGGAACAATACATGCAGCAGTTCATTTACCAACAAGAGATGCTTCTCTAGTGCTGGTGAAGGGCCCTGGCCCCTTCTAATTTGCTCCAGGAGGTTGATTTCTTGAATAAATCGTCAGTTCTTGAAACAATTTCATCAAGTGCAAAGCAAAGTTTGGAGCAAGCCCCATGAATGCAACCTCAGCTGTCTCAGTTCATGCATGAAAGCAGCAAGATCTTGAAGTAACTTGAAACCTCGTACAGGCTTTAACCATGTGCTCTTTTGCGGCATATTGTTATGCCATCCCCAATTGGCACCTGTAGCTTTCTCATGGTTTATATGTTTGCAAACAACAGAAGAGGGCAGCAGAATGTCTGCAACTAGGCTTGGCTATCAGATGAAGGCAAAGCAGAAATGTAGACAGAAAAATACATACCATACTAACGCAAACACGCTCATCCTCCAGAATTTTCTTATTAAAATTTCTTAAACTGATTGTCTTTGGGTCATTTACCTGCTCAAAATGTAGAATAATATTTATTAAACAGATATCTAGAGGAATAGCACACTCATGAAGACACAAGTAACTTACTTGGGGATCAGCAACTTTGCCGTGCCAAAGAACATTATCAAAGACAATAAGCCCTCCATCCCTCACCTGTTGATCAACACAATGCATCAATTGGTAGGATGAGGGAAAAGGAAACTAGAAACCAAGGTTCAAAGGATCAGTTTCGGTTTCAGTTTTGGTCATTTGAAATGAGGGTGAATTTTCGCAGTTTCAGCAGTTTTAGCAATTTCAGTTAAACCTCTGCAGTTGCAACAAAAATAAAAATAAAAAAGAGTCAAAAAAAGATTTTTTTTAAAAAAAAAAGAAAAAAGGATAGTGCAACAGATGAGGAAAATGAATAAGACATAATTGTGAAATATCTTGTATTGTTTGCAACCTTTGGGTGTTTCGAGTCAATGGTTTCGTGCTAAAATCATGCAACTATAAATTTTCAAAACTAGTTTAAAAGGCCATATCTCATACTTACAGTGAATGGTACATCACTTTATTGTTTGATAATAATTTAACATACAGTAATTACATGTCTATGACACTGCAGCTCTAGCAGAGACAAACATATGTCAAAAAATCTTCTAAACTTTTTGAAATCAAAGACTGCACCTGCTTCCAAATCTTTTCAAAATTTGCAATCAAAATTATATCTTTAAAAAAGTGCTTTCTGAAGATTGTTGAAATAAAGAAATGACTAACAATTAGCAAAAATCACCTGTATGTAAGATGGTTCCATAAAAGACCATTTTGTTCTTATGGTAAAAAATGGACACACAAAGAGAGAGAGAGAGAGAGCGGCGGGTGGTGGTGGTGTTCCCATGTTTGCATGAAGCCTTGAGTCCTTGATTCCATTGACACCAGGATAGCAAGCAGCTATTTAAAGAGGGGCTTGTGAATGCAATGGAATAAATTGACATGATTATTATGAAGCATTATCCTCAGCAATACATTTAACATAAGATTATTGGAAAAATTGCCGAGGTGGGTCCTTGGACCATCAATTGCTATGAGATCTCAAACATGTATTTGAATGGTATGGTAAAGGAAATACATATATTGACACAATTAAGAACTGCGATGAAATGAGCTGTTCATTTGCAAGGTTTGTTGTATTGGTACCGGATACTACAATAGTACCTTATTGAAATGGTATGATATGGCCAAAATAATACAGTACCCCTCATACTGATATAGATCTGGGAGCTTTTTTCTAACACCCAGCCACCGATATAGATTCGGAAGCCTTTTTCTGACACCCAGCCATGGCACTGCCTGATACCAGGACATACATGTTGGTACAACACAACACTGGGTGGAACTGGTTGGTTCCAACCAACAAAGGCCAATTCAGCCCTTGCACTGTATTGAACCCTAGTCCATACAGGAACCTTAGCAGTACATGCGATGCCAGCTCGGTACAGTAAACCATTCTTTATTGATTTGTGATATTTCAACAATCTAGAACAAGAGGCGCCAGATATGAGACAGTCACTCTTATATAAGGAAAAATAAAAGGAAGATCTGAGAGGGATTCATCAAAAATTAATTTTTTGTTGCAGAATTTTTTTTTTTTGAGAACCTTGTTGCAGAAAATCTGTCATTGTTGTCTTGCAAAATTAGTAGAAACATTACCAGTTGCAATAGTGACTCAAAATATTCATCGTACATTCGCTTGTCAGCATCAACAAATGCAAAATCATAGCTGGAAGATGAATGGGACATGATAATTTTAGTAAGATAGTAACCACAAAATAAACAAGTCACATAAAGAAAAAAAAAAAATAAAGAATATCTACTGTTCAGTTACATAAGAAAGAGAATTGGAAGCATGATAAATAAAAAGTGATAGATGAAAGAACAAAGAAGCATGACGATGTAAGATGGTGATTTGAACATAAAATAAATGAAATAAAAATAGGAAACCAAAGAAATAAACCCAAGAAGTGAAAACAATATATATATGTACGACAACATTAGTCCAACATATATTATGTTTACAAAATAAAATCTTCAAATAGATTCCTTCTATTTTTATTATTAGAAATAATCTTGTGATTGTATAAGGAAAACTAAAAAAAGAGTCCAAGTTATGTCTTGTATTAATTGTTTAAAGACAGAAACTCACTTTTTGAAAGTATTTCCTCTAATGGTCTCCAAAATCATAGTCCCAGATTTTTGGCAATTATATGTTGTGTTCTTATTTAATTTTCTATAGTTTCAGATCACTTTGAAATTGTGACAAAACAATGCTATCAGAACTGGTTATTTTGAACAGTCACTTTAACAAGAATGCACTATCAAACCATTCAATTGGTACTTGTTTAAACAATGAATGGGTATCCATTACCCATTTAAACATCTGTTCAAATAGTTATGGCAGTTTTCAAATACTTGTTAGAATTATTTCTTATAAGGTAGCAACATCAGTACTTAAGGTACTCCTCTGGATCATTTCAATAGAACCTTGGACCAACTTAATGTGACCCATTCAAGTAGGATTCTATTCCTTGTTGCACAAGGAGTCAGGGTACCTCTTAGGGTCAGGATCACTGATGGCTGGGGCCCATGATAGCTATAAATATAGGGTCTTGGTCTCTCTCTCTATTCATGAAAAACAATGCCCTAGAAAGACGACCTTAGCCATCCCCTTGTCAAAGTTGGAAGATGAGGAGAGAGTAGACTAGACCACTCACAATCTCCGCTACATTGAGATGAGAGATGCCTCTCAAGTTCTCATGGAACAAGAGGCCACAATTTCCTCTATATCATTAACCTATTTAAGATTTATCAATGATACATAAGAATGGAAATGGGGTGTAGCGGAAGCAGGGCGAGGAGCATCCCCGCCACTATTTTAGCCCCCCATCTCCATCCCCATCCCCGTCCCCATCCCTATCTCCATCCCTATGAGGATTCCCACAAGGACGGGGATTCCATCCCCACCTACCTCATTTTTAATAAGGTTCTCATTTTCATTCTCACAAATATCTCTATTCCACCAGGAACCCCATCCCCATCAACCCCATTTTGACATTCAAATATATATATATATATATTATTTTGATTCTTTCCCACTACATTTCAAAAATAAAAATAAAGTATTGAGTTTCATATAGCAAATGAAATAGATTCAAATAAATTTACTACAATTGCAAATTTCATGAGCTAATTCATAAGAAATATATTAAACCATAATCTCAAAGAGTATAATAGTATAAGTTTATGATTATGAGCTACTTCACAAGAAACAAACACATCCAACCATAAATCTCAATAAATATAAAGAAGGTGAGCGTATGTAGGCTTAAGATATTTTAGAGTTATATATGAAGCTATATTTATAATATATTAAAAATAGTATAATGGTATTTAAGTAATATAAAATATACGGGGATTCCATGGGGTAGGGCACCCGTTCCGTCCCCATTTATGGGGGCAAAATTTTTTTTGTCCCCATCCTCATAGGAAGAAAAATTCTCTCATCCCTGCCCCATTCGGGGCGGGTCCCCGTAGGGATCAAGTAAGATGGGAAAAATTGCCATTCCAACTAACACATTAATGGCACAAAGCACATGTTTTATGCTATTGCAGTTCTGATTTTGCATGATTGCTTCAGCATCAATCCCATACAACAGTTTTTCATCAATTACAATGCTTTCCATTATATAGACAATGATCTAACACTTTGTTTGGTAGATTAACATGCGTGTGTGTGTGTGTGTGTTATACATTCTAAACATTACGTAGTAGCCTAACGACTGAACAAGTGGAACATAATAGTACTTAAATGTATTTGAATAAGCAGCAACAATATATATTTAATCCATGACACCCCTAGCACTCAATCATCTGTTTAATAAAGTCAAAAACAATGAAGCAAAAACCAACATAAGCATCATTTAACTTTAGCAAGTAATTGCAAGCTAAGGTGCTCTGACAAGGTTAAGTCACTCTCACTTCAATGAATTATGGAAACAAAATAAAACAGTATATGCTGCATGGTGCTTATATTAAAGCTCAAATTGAGTTCATTCAATTTTGTATATTGCTCATATAAGAGCTTGAAATGAGTTTATTCCATTTTGTATACCTGCAAGCTTCACCATTCAGAATTAAAGTTTTTAAAGAATCCGCTGCTAAGGCATATTTTACATCCACCTAAAAGAAGAAATATAAAATTGGAAAAATTGTTAATGCATGTAATAGTGCAGACAGCATCAAAAAGAATGATAACTGTATATTCTGAACTCCAGCCCACAAGTTAAGAAATATGTACTCCTACATCACAGACATACAAGTTTGTTTACCACATATAGACTTGCAAATAAGTATGACTAGTAAAGACATTAGAAGGACCTTTTTTTTGCAAAATTAAGAATCATATAACACCACAACAACCAGCCTATGACTAGCTAACTTAGTAGAATTAAGTCCAATATAGAGCCTATCTAGCAGTAATATGACTCAACCACCACCCATCCCCACCACTCAAAAGAAGAAGAAGATGAAGAATTGTAGGAGAAAATTCTGAACACAGTGTATACAACATTACTTGATATGATGGATCAATGTATTATTCTTTTAATTGAAAATAACGGTAGTTGGATAGTTATGATAAGTTAAATATGATCTCAACATCAATACCAGCAAAATAATACATACAAGCGAACAAGGAAAGATAGTTTACAAAACAAAAGGAAGATTTCCAAAAATTTTCTTTTACATATTGTCCCACCACATGATATTACCAAATTATTGTAATGAACCACTGCCCTTTAGTTTAGTTCAATTTAACAAATTTCAGGATCACCATATGGGAGGGAAGAACAGTTATCAGTCAGCTGAACAACAAAGGATTTGATGACTCTTGGAAATGTAGGAAAAGGACACAAGTCTGTTAAATTCGTATATTTCTCAAAATCTAGAATCTAAGTACAAAAACTATAACAGCAACTAGATTAACAAAAATGTATACTAATCTGAGTCTGCACAGCTGACATTTAAAAAGAAAAAAGAGTAATCACCTTGTGAGAAACACCAGCACGCTCATAATATTTCTTTGCAATTTCAAGACATTTGTCATCTCTTTCACATGCAACCAAACGGCCTGATTCAGGAAGAACTAGTGCAACAGCTAAAGAGGAGTATCCCTAATGACATTATCAATAATGGTGAGTGAAACTGCTGTAATTGAAAATTGGGAAAAAATAACTAAACGATACGTCATATTCTTTTTCCAAGCGACAGAAATGTCTCTGATTTAAGCACACATTCTGATTTAAGCACACATACTGTATAGACACCAACTTCGATGCATCGTTGTGCCCCGAGAATCTGCACGAGCATTGCAAGTAGTTGGGCCTGTTCAGGAGACACCTACCAGAAAAATGAATGCTCCAGTCAACAAAGCGTGCATTTTGAAACCAGGAAACACTCTAGTGACAAATGGGTTCTAGCTGCAAAGCAGAGATTTAGCTCCTAATTCCATAACATTTGAAGTTGCAATTAGATGGGATCTATTCAATTTGAAACCAACAAAAATTCTAAACAATTCATTAGATTTTTAAGGATTTATTTGTTCATGCCCTTTTGTTTCAAAGACAAATGTTTCATCCTCAACGCTTCTAACAATACCAAATCCTCAGGGGTGACCACCAAACCCAACATGCCCTCTTATCCAAAACACAACACAAAGAGACAACAACATGCCCCAAAACAATCTTGAGTTCCCAGAATCCAATTTTTCCAAGCCCACCCATTTATCTCAAAAAACCAACTCAAAATAATCCCCCCACCTCCTCCACCCCCCCCCCAAAAAAAAAAAAGAAGAAGAAGAAGAAATTGCCACAACCTGCATCTGGCTCCCTCTCATGCTTGCCGTTTCCTCACGAAGCTCCCGAAGGATCTGAACAATAGAGTTAGAACGATCAGAAAAACAGCTAAAATAACCAAGAAACAGGGGGGGAAATAATTATAATCGGGAAACAAAAGGCATCAAAAACAAGTGTAATTACCGGAGGTTCCCGAACATTAGACAAGATGTAATCATAGACCTGAGGGGTGACGCTGATGATCTGCTTCTTCCCGAATCTGTCGTCGCCGGCGACCACGACGGGCGCCGCTTCGGTTACCAGGCTTCGAAGCGATGAGAGAAGAGAACGCGAGCGGGGTGTCGTGGGGTGAGAGCCAAGGGAGCGAGAACGGAACGAAGGAAGAGAAATGGATGGCTTCAGAGAGCGGCAGAGCGAAGGGAAGGGTTTTGCGATGGAGTTGAATTGCGCCATCGCGGGCATCCTGGTGCTCGACCTTGCGGTGAGATAGGCCCTTGCTGTCCGCGCTTTAAGCATATAACGTCACAAGAAATAGAATATCTGTCACCTCATCCAACCACAATATCAAGAACTCAAAGATCTCGCGAATAAATCGATCGGTATCTAAAATTTAATATCTAAATGTAGCAAATTATTTACAAAAATCAAATTTATCTTCAATTTTTAGAAGTGGTATTAATTTTTAATTAATCCCCATCCATTCTAATCATCCGCTTACTTTAAAAATAAAAATATAGTAATTTAATAGCTCTTATTTTTCTTTTACTTTAAAAATAGTCAAGAGCATGCCAATCATTTAATCGTTTGCAGATGGCACCTACTTCTACCACCATGAAGGTGCACTAATAGAAGACTATTAATGTCTAACTATGTATGAATTTTTAAAAATTAATAAATAAATTCAAAAATATAAAGATTAATATATAATTTAAGATATTTTATAAAGATTATTTATTTAAAAGAAAAGCTACTTTTATGTACACAGCAATGTGAATTAAACTCTCAAAAACGTTTACTTTCAAAGTGTTGCTCCACAAATAAGAACGGTAAAGTGCTGCAATCTAGTGAGTTGCATGCACCAATGTGAGATTTATCCATTGCCTAATCACTTATGCAATAAGTGGTTCAAATTCTTGAAGAAAAATAAAAAACATTGCCATATTATTGATTTAAAATAATACTATTGTAACACCATTTTTAATATAATATTAGTGAGGCCTCTTCCACGTTACACATCTACTATATATAATTAGGGCTACAAACAGATCGGATCAGATTAGATCATACTTAATTTTGATCCGATCTAGTTTTATATTCGAGTTTTGATTCTAGATTCAAACCTAACCCATTTATTGATTGAGTCAAGTCGAATTTATAGAAGAAATTTTAGACCTGACGGATCGTTCAAGTCTAGTCAGATTCAACTCAAAAATATTGCATTTAAGTCAAACATCTAACTATTATTTTATTATTAAAATTTAGTAATTGATAAGCAAATATAGATTCACTAATTAGATTAAAAAGAATAAACTTAAGCTTAAATATTTATTTAAAAACTCTTAATTTTATCCAAGTAAATTGTTATCCTTAAGTTTATAAATTGTAATATTTAAAATATTTATTGATATACTTAAATATATTATAAACAAGAATCTATCAAAATAAATAATAAAATATAAATATAGTTAGAGAAAAAAGATGAGATAAAATCTAGTTTTTAAGATGAAAAGGAGAATTAGTTTGAATTAAAGTCTATTCAATAAATTTATAAAGATAATTGGAATAAAAAAAAAATTTATATAATTAAAATTTATGAAACAGAATAAATCATGAACAACTTAGGTCAAAAAATACGAGAACTGAACCCAACTTAAAATTTAGATTAGGTTCAACTCTTAGGCCCGACCTAATCCATTGATCTCTAAATACAGATCAGATCGAAAGTGGGTCAAGTTGTGGATCGATTTGATCTATTTGTAGTCTTATATATAATGAAAATTACTAGAGTGAGCCATACAAAGTAGGATGCTGAAAAAAGAAAAGCTCATATGCTAAATATATGATCTCATTGTTTTCTTTATTCATGACAACCACTATCGAACTATTACATCCATCCATAAATACAATCTTTTCTTTCATAAATACTAGATACGAGACAATATAACAATTAGCTAAGTAACTTTTCAAGCTATACATCCAAGTTACAAAAGAATTTGTGACAATACAACAACCAGCTAAGTGACTTTTCAAGCTATACATCCAAGTTACAAAATAATTTTGAATTTTTCATTATTGACAAAAATTTTTGGGAGTTCCACAAGACAAGAGCTCATTGCATGCTAAAACATTTTTAGGGCCTAAAAACCTTAAAAATTCTCTAGAATAAGTTACTTTTTCAAAATTCTTTTGTTAGTTTTAAAATTTATTCTCCCTTTAATCTCTCATTGATGCCATTTAATTTAATACTTCACACTTCTCATTATTCGATAACAATTCCGTGGTATTTCATGACCTAAAATACTCATTAAGAAAAATCAAAGTTGCATATGATAATGTTATTTGAGCCGAATGAAGATCGCTTTAACCATATGCAAACCTACAATGCAACAATAAATTCGATATCATTTGCAAATTTGTATGCCGTAAGTTCATACATCATATCAAGACAAATTATATATCTATAACTATTTCATGTTTGTGGATCCCTTCTTCAATCTTGTATACTAGACAAGAGAAAATATGCTAATTTAATATATCGGTTCCTCTCGGACTTGAGAAAATACATTTAATTTAAATAGAAAAATGTTAATCATCACTGTTCTAATCACCACTCTACTCATTCTTTGAGGACAAGCTGATGCTTTATTCATCTCTCCAAAACAAAATTTCTAAGTCATGCGATCTTTGTCCCTGTGTTGAAGAGCCTTGTTAACAATGTGCCAGTAGACTGGTCCCTTTCAATATTGTTTAACACTACTATACTACCAATTTTTGGATCTAGTAGCATCAGCATCGTGGATGTGCTGTGAAATAGTTGTGGCAATCCACTCGCGTGCGGTGCGCTTGGAGCGTCTAATGATAGAAGTATGTCCTCTTTCATATTATGATAATATTAAATTGATGCCAGGATTATCCTCCTTCTCAATGAAATGACCCGCCAACTTGCATGGATTTGATCATGATTTATGTTGTGCGTGATATGCTCATTTTATACAATTTTATGTAAAGATTTTATTATGACAAATTCATGCTGTGGTTATGTCTTTGTGATATGTCTGAATTTATTTTGGGTATTAAATGGTTTGTGATGTGAATTGATTTGTAATAGAATGATTATATATTCATACATGAAATTAACTCCATGGATAACTCAAGGGAATGAAAAATGGTATGGTTTTACTTGATCGACGATGCATGTACTAATAAAATTTCATTGGTCGTTTATTTTGAAAATATGTTGAACCATATAAAATTATAAATTATAATATATATTCGAAAACTATTTTGACATGATTTTATAAAAATTCATGCAAATATTATTATAAAATTTACATTCAATAAATAATTGATAATTGTTAATTTGATATGGAAGAGAATGATGATGGAAGGCATTGAACTAGTTGATTGTATTTGCTGCCCATGAATAAGCTTTGTAATGAGAATATACGCTGAAAGCATTGATAGTAGTAATAAAAAAATGTGCTATAATTATTTGATCATATACTTATAAAGTGAAATTTAAATTCATAAGTAACTTAAAAATTACAATAGTATGAATAATGGTACATAGTAGATTAATTATAAGAGTTGATTATCCCTATAAGCAAGCCTATTCTGGTTGTCCTCATGAGTAAACTTATTTCCAATAATCCTCCTTATGGACAAGCCTATTTCTAGTTATCCTCAAAGGTAAAGATATTTTTGGTTGTCCTTATGGGTAAGCCTTTTTTTTTTATTATCTTTATAGGCAAACCTATTTTCTGGTTGTCCTCATGAGCATGCCTGTTAGGTTATTACTAGTTATTCTCATGAGTAGATCCATATCTAGCTATCTTTATAGGCAAACTTATTGCCACTATGAGCTTAAGAGTAGGCAGTTCTAATTATTTATCATAGGTTGATGTATGATCATGATGTTGCCCAGCTAAGCAACCCAAGAGGGAGGGTGAATTGGGTTCCTTTTAGAATTTTAAATAATGATGTGCAATGCTTGCAAAGATATAGGTGTGAATGTAAGTGCAGTGACAAAATTGAAACACACAGCAAGAATAGTGGAAGGCACACACAAACACAAAGGTTTATAATGGTTTGGTGCTAACCCTTGCACCTACATCCACTCCCCAAGATTCCTTGAGAATTTTCACCACTAATCGTTCTCCAACAATTACAACCTAGCTTACTTAGCTAGCTTCTTATTTTCAGGCACAAGTGAGCCTTTACAACCACCAATTAAGGGTTTAGCATACCCCTCACAAGTTTCAACTAAGTTGAAACTCAACAAGATACAATAAGAAATAATCTCAGCAAGAATAGCTCCTTAATGAGTAAATAAATACAATAAAGAGCACTTTACAGATTTGAAGCCTTTTTTCCTTGAATGAGCTTCTCTTCTTTGAATGCTTTGAGTTAAGAGCACTTAATGAAGCTTCAGGAGTGGTTGGTGGGAGCTTTAAATGGGCTTCAATGGATTTTCAAACTTCAGCTACCGTGATTTTTAAAAACTGGAGCAGGCTGAATTTTCTTTGGATTTGGCTTGATAAATCTCTTTTTTTTACACTTGTAATCCTTCAAAAATCCACTTCACTTATTGCTAATCCATCCCATTAATTTGTATTTATAGTTAGTTGAGGGATTGGACCGTTGGAATGGCCGTTTCTGAACGTTGGAATGTCAGAACTAGCCGTTGGGCAAGTTCTTAGGGCGTTAGTCGGCTCCAGAGCCAACTAACCTGGGATTTTTCCCATCCCAGGCTGAGTTAGTCGACTCTCCCAGGCTGAGTTAGTCGACTCTAGAGCCAACTAACGTGGGTAAACCCACTGTAAGTCCCACAGTAGTCGGCTCTAGAGTCGACTACCTTGTGCCAGACCACTGTGTGGTCACAGTAGTTAGCTCTAGAGCCGACTAACACATAGTTTTCTTCTGTAAAAACTTCTGTGACACATTTTTGACTTGATAACTCACATGTGGGTCGGCCAAGGGCTTCATTCTTCCATTCCAAGTTGCCGTGGGAGTTGACCAAAGTCTCCAAAACTTGAAAAATTGCTCTACGGACTTGGAAAACCATTGAATATTGAACTTTCTACACTTGGTAATTTTGTCAAAGATCTGAGTTTTACTTAATTTGACCTTGAGTCCTTCTTCTCAGATACTGAGATTCTCTCTCTTGAACCATATACTGATTTTGACGTTTGGAATCCGTTTAGATATTATTGATAACTCTTGTATACCTGTAAGTCACATTGATCTACACCAAAATCATCAGTAACCTACTTAACTGTTTTGTGATCATCAAAATCAATGTAGAGTCAACAATCTTCCCTTTTTTGATGATGAAAAAACCATTAAGTATAAGATTAAATAATAATTTAAAGCAATACAGCATTGAACTTAGCATAAGATTGAGATTATTTGGCTCATGTCAGGAGAGATTTCTAAGTCAGTTTCATATGTAGGTTTTGTGCCAAAAATCTCGAAAAGAGTGTTAAAAGTGAGAATATGAGTCAAAAATTAAAAATTTCCATCCGAGTACTTCAAAAACAATATGACATTCATTTTCCATGTTTTGAACTTAGAGAAATCAGATTTTTGGTGGGATTATAGTGAATTTTGACCCAAAAAGCTGAATTTTTCATGAAAAAGTTGAATTTTATGCCAAAATGATTAATTTCAGTATCACATTCAAAAGTTATGTGCTGAGAATGAAGATTTATGCTAATAAACTTTGTCTTAATGCTGAAATCATAATTTTAAACCAAAAAATTCAGAGTTTCGGCAGTTAAACCAGAATGTACTAAAAGCGTGCCAAAAATCTGCATAGTATGCCGAAACTTTGATTTTTGATGTTAAAAATTGTGAGAAAAGTTTTCAAACAAAACTTAATTGTTTTAAAGAGAAGTAAGATGAAACTAACAAGTTTTGTCTCCCCCTTTTTGAAAAATTTTAAAAAGATCATCTTATTTTCAATTTTACTCTCCCTAAATATATGCTCTCATTGTTCCATTTTGAAATTATGAAACATGCTGAAACTTTTTGAAAACTTGCTGAAACATGATGTATCATTTTTGAAAACTTGAAAAACTTATAAAAACATAATGAAAATTTTTTGAAACTTGCTGAAACATGACGAAAAAGTTTGGAAAAATTTTTCGAAACTTGACAAGAAGATCCTTCTCCTTTTTAAATGTGTGCTTACCCTCTTTAATCTTTTCATGGGTCCATTCTCCCCCTTTTTGTTATCAATTAAAAAGGAAGTGAAAGATTAAGCACTTAATTTTATACATCTCATTCTTGATAGTTCAATATTGAAAATTTTTATAACAAATGAAAGATCTCAAATTTAAAATGGAAGATTAACATGACACATTTCATAAGAAGAAAATTTCATACACAGAATTATAAAAAGAGCATTTCATTAAATATAAAATTTCATACATAGACTTTCATACAAAGGATTTTCATAACATAATATTTTTATACAAGCATTACAAACATCAAGACTTAACATAAACATTTCATTAAATATAAAATTTCATACATAAGAGTTTCATACATAACTAGCATCACAAACATTTAGTTCTAATACAAACATTTCAATACATAAAGATCTTAATGCATTCTAAACACAACAAGATAACCTAAACTACTCCTCATCTAAAGATAGAACAGCTGGCTGAGCAGAAGATCCAGCACCACATCGTTGTGGAGAAGGACGATAAGAAGCATGTGATGGCCTGGAGCGGGGGTGAGCAGATGTATAGCCAGGCTGGGGAGGTGGCTGAGCAGGATGGTAGGTGGCTGAAATGCAATTGGAGCAAGCTGGTCACTGATGGTGGAGACCAAATGGTGAAGGAGACCAATGGACATCTCCAGTCTCTCAAATTTTTCATCAAAGGTCACAATCTGAGCTCTCAGCTGTCTCACTTCTTCAGCCACACGGGTTAACTCCTCAAAGTCAGGCTAAATCCATATTCGTAACTCCTCATCTCATGCATTATCAGTCTTCCACTAATAACATTTACAGAGTGCTTCAGCCTATCCAATCTCATCATCATCTGAGTCATGGTCTCATTTATAGTAAAAATGTGAGGTACCATAGTAAAATCACCTGTAGATGAGCCACTATCCCCTGAGCTTCTACTGGAGAGAGCAGATGACACCTCTCTGACAATATACTGCAGCTGATCCTAACTGAGCTCAATAGATTTCCTCTGAGGTGCTGTGGGCTTCTCAGGCTGCTGCCTAGTACTTGGTCCAGCCTCCTCATGTAAGGAAAAAGATGGACCCTCAGCCTCAGCTGGCTCATCTGCCTCTGCCTCTCTTCCTCTTCCTATGGTCCATCGCCCATTAATTTTTACAAAATCCATTCGGCGCAGAGAGTGTTCATTGTAGAAGTCCGAATGGTGCAGCTTAGTGGATTCTTCACCCTTCAATCTTACTCCATAATGCTTAAAGAAATGGGTAAGAAGCATACCATAGGGAAGAGCATATCTGGCTCTGTTGACTGCTTCTCTCTATATAGTCAACATCAAATCAGGGAGATCATAGGGGATGTCACTGATAATGTGATACATGAGGGTCAGATCCTTCTCAGTGACCAGGTTGAAGCTACCAGTTCTAGGGATGAAAATCCTAGAGATGATGTGATGGAGAAGTCTCATTTCCACATCTAGGGTGTTGGCCTCCAAACGGTCTACACCCTCTCCATCCTCAATTCCTAGGATAGTCTCAATCCTATGAGCTCTATCCTCAGGAGAATTCTCATACACTCCACCAACAGGGACTCTCAAAATATTCCCAATGGAGGCACGGTCCAGCTCCATATTAACACCTTTCACTATGGAAGAAGCAGAGGTGAAATCAATAGAGAGATTCTGGTAAAACTCTCTTACCAATTTTGGATAGATTGCAACCTCTGTTTTGCACATGAAGCTCCATCCCCTTTGTTGAAGCATCCGCCCAATAGTGAACTGTTCCCGGGCAAGGAATTCAAAGTCTACGATCCTTCTATTTGAAATAGCTTTTATGGATAAGGATTGGATGCCAGAGAACCTTGAGGGAGAGGGCACGACAGGAGCTTGTGCGCCTCTCTCGTGGGAGCTCTTCGGGGCTTCTTCTTGCTGCACGCGGGAGATCCTCATCCGTGGAGCCATGGAGCTGGGACGCTAGATCTGAGGGGAAGAGGGATCTAGAGAGGGTGGAGGAAGGGGTTTAGAGGGTTCTAGGCTTGGGAAAAGAGTTTGGAGGAGTTTGGGAGGAAATGGAAGAGTGAAACACCAAAAGACACTCGGCCCCTTTTAAAAGCCGAGAGTTTCTTGGAGTTAGTCAGCTCCCATGCCGACTAACTCCATGTTAGTCGACTCCCCAGTCGACTAACATGGGGAACATGATGCCAGCCCTCCAGAAAATTCAATAAAATTCACACAAAATGATTTTTACAAGCTACGCATGTTATGGGATCTTGAAGAGGGGTCAGTTGGACTAATTGTCATGATTTTTAATATTTAAATGCATGTCCAGAAAAAATTTAAAAAATCAATCTATGTAGCTGACTCATTCTGACAGGGGTCAAACATGCCAAGTTCTCTTCTGATTTCATAAAATTTGTTTTCATCAAGGGGTTTTGTGAAAATATCAGCTAATTGCTTGTCAGTGCTAACAAATTCAAGGATTATATCTCCATTTTGAACATGATCTCTAATGAAATGATGTCTAATTTCAATGTGTTTGGTCCTAGAGTGCTGAATTGGATTTTTAGTCAAATTGATGGTACTAGTATTGTCACATCTTATGGGAATGTCTTTAAGTTTAATGCCATAATCCTCTAGTTGTTGCTTAATCTATAAGATTTGAGTACAACAACTTTCAGCAGTTATGTATTCAGTCTCAGCTGTAAACAAAGCAACTGAAGTTTGTTTCTTGCTAAACCATGAAATTAAGTTAACTCCTAAAAATTGGCAAGTTTCACTAGTTGATTTTCTATCAATTTTACAACCAGCAAAATCAGAGTCTGAGTAACCAATCAAATTAACAGTGGATTGCTTAGCATACCAAAGATCAAGATTTTTAGTACCATTTAAAATCTTAAGATTCTTTTCACAGCATTTAAATGTGTTTCTTTAGGATTAGCTTGAAATCTAGCACACATGCATACACTGAATAAAATATCAAGCCTACTAGCAGTTAGATATAAAAGTGATCCCATCATGCCTCTATAAAGCTTTAAATCTACGGATTTACTATTATCATTCAAATCAAGTTTGCAAGATGAGCTCATAGGGGTACCGGCACATTTAGAATTCTCCATGCCAAATTTCTTCAGAATTTCTCTTGTATATTTGCTTTGGCTAATGAAGATTCCTTCTACATTTTGCTTTATTTGAAGTCCGAGAAAATAGTTGAGTTCACCTATCATGCTCATCTCGAACTCTCCCTGTATGAGCTTAGCAAAATCTTGGCACAAAATTTCATTAGTAGCACCGAAAATGATGTCATCCACATAAATTTGCACAATAAGCATATCATCATTTTCTCTTTTTATAAATAATGTAGTGTCCATATTTCCTCTAATGAAATTGTTGCTTATCAAGAATTTGCTTAATCTATCATACTATGCCCAGGGTGTTTGTTTCAAACCATATAAAGTTTTGTTTAACTTAAACACATAGTTTGGATGTTTATTATTTTCAAAACCGGATGGTTGTTCTACATATACTTCCTCAACAATATATCCATTTAAGAAAGCACTTTTAACATCCATTTGAAATAATTTGAAGTTCATGAAGCATGCAAAAGCAAGTAATAATCTGATAGCTTCTAGTCTTGCAACAGGAGCAAAGGTTTCATCAAAATCAATGCCTTTTTCCTGATTATAACCTTTAGCTACCAATCTTTCTTTATTTCTAATTATATTTCTATGCTCATCCAATTTATTTCTGAAAACCCATTTAGTGCCAATTATGGGATAATCTATTGGTCTATCAACTAGGATCCATACATTATTTCTTTCAAATTGATTTAATTCTTCATGCATTGCATTTATCCAATCAGGGTCATTTTTAGCATCATCAAAACATTTTGGTTCAATTTGTGAAACAAATGCTAAATGATTACATGCATCTCTATATGAGGACCTAGTTCTTACTCCTTGAGATGGGCTACCAATAATAAGTTCTTTGGGGTGATTATGGACATACCTCCACTCCTTTTCCAAATCATGTATACGTTGAGGTTCAGCTCGTTGGAGTGTTTCAATGCTATCTTCCTGATTACTTTGTTCATTTGATTCTTCTTTCTCCTTTAGAATAATGTCTTGCATTTCTTCTTCAAGTAGACCTACATCATCAACTATATCCTTCTTCCTTGATGGAAGTTCATTAGTTTCATCAAATACTACATGAATGGATTCTTCTACCACTAATATTTTCTTATTAAATACTCTATAAGCTCTACTATTGGTTGAATATCCAAGAAAAATTCCTTCATCAGATTTTGTATCAAATTTATCAAGATTTGTTTTTCCATTATCTAGAATAAAACATTTACATCCAAAAACATGAAAATATCCAATGTTTGGTTTTCTACCTTTCCAAAGTTCATATGGGGTCTTTTTCAAAATAGGTCTTATTAGAGCTCGATTCAAAACACAATATGTTGTATTAATTGCTTCAGCGCAAAAGTATTTTGGGAGATTGCTTTCACACAACATGATTCGGGTCATTTCTTCAAGGGTTCTATTTTTCTTTTCAACTACACCATTTTGTTGAGGGGTTATAGGTGCAGAAAAGTTATGGTTAATTCCTTTTTCATTACAAAAACTTTCAAAATGATGATTTTCAAATTCTTTTCCATGATCACTTCGAATAGATGCAACTTGAAGACCTTTTTCATTAGTTGCTTTTCTGAAAAATTTTAGAAATGCAGAAAAAGCTTCATCTTTGTTTGCTAAGAATAAAACCCAAGTAAAATGAGAGAAATCATCAATGATTACAAAACCATAACGTTTGCCACCTAGACTTGTGATTCTAGTTGGTCCAAATAAATCCATATGTAAAAGTTTCAAGAGCCTAGAAGTTGAAACCATATTTTTGGATTTGAATGAAACTCTAATTTGTTTTCCAAACTGATATGCATCACAAATTTTATCTTTTTCAAAACTTAATTTTGGCAAACCATTTACTAAATCTCTTTTAATTAGTTTGGAAAGCAAATCCATGCTAACATGAGCAAGTCTACGATGCCATAACCAGCTAAAATCATTAAATTTAGAATTCATGGCAACTAGACATTCAACATTTTGATCATTAAGCTCATTTAGATCTACCATATAAACATTTCCATGCCTATTACCAATAAATTTCATGCTATCATCAGCAGGATTAGTAACCATGCAAACAGATGATTCAAAAATAACTTTAAAACCTTTATCACATAATTGACTAATGCTTAACAAATTATGCTTTAATCCATCAACAAGAAGAACATTTTCAATAAAAGTATGGAAAGTGATACCAATTTTGCCAATGCCAATGATCCTTCCTTGAGCATTGTCTCCAAAACTAACCACTCCTCCATCCTTAGCTTCCAAAGTGATGAATTGAGATTCATCACCCGTCATGTGTCTTGAGCACCCGCTATCCAAGTACCATCTTCTTTTTATATTTTGGGACACAAGACACATCTGCAACCACAATATCAAGTTATGTTCTTAGGTACCCAAGTTTTCTTGGATCCTTTGGGGTTGCATGAATGGTTCTTTTAGGAACCCAAATCTTCTTGATATTCTTGTTGATATGAGAGTTACATGCATAGGCTTTATGCCCTGATTTTCTACATTTGAAACAAGTAATTTTTGAAAAGTTATTTGGTGGGACAAAAATATTTTTCAAAAATATCTGCTTCTTTAAAGGATTATAACCTAGTCCAGCTTTATTAAAAACAGCCCTTTGGTTGTTAAAAATCATTTGCAACTTTGTGGAACTTAAAGTAAATTTGTCCACAATGGGTTTCAGTTTGTTAACTTTATTTTTCAAATTCAGATTTTCTTGGGTTAAAACAGAATTCTCATTTGAAAATTTCTCTTTTTCAAAAATCAATTTTTGAACTTGATTTTTTAAATCTTTGTTTTTGCTGCCTAACTTTTTGAATTCAGCATGTAAATCATAAAAAGCATCTTGCAATTCATCAAATATAAATTCAGTTTGAGAGTTAGGCATTACCTCTTCTTCACAAGCCATAAGGCACAAGTTTGCTATTTCTTGTTTCTCATCTTCTGAACTTGTGTCATCACTATCACTCCAAGTTGCCATCAATGCTTTCTTCTTAGCCTTTTTGGGACCTTTCTTTAATTATGGACAGTCAGCCTTGAAATGTCCAGGCTTCTTGCATTCATAGCATGTGAGAGGCTGCTCCTTATCCATTTCTTTGCTGAAGTCTCCTTTCAGCAATGGCCTTCTCTTCACTCCTTATTTCTTCTTCCTCATGAATCTTCTAAATTTTTGAGAGCAAGCTCATCATCCCCTTCACTCTCTTTTGAAGATTCATCGCATTCATCCTTTTAATCTGAACACTTTAAGGCCATGGTTCTTCTCTTCTTGGACTCCTCATCAAGATGTTGTTTGATTTGAATTTCATGGATCATCAGTGATCCCATGAGCTCTTCTAGAGGAAGGATGTTGAGGTCTTTTGCCTCTTGAATTGCAGTCATCTTGGCTTCCCATAACCTAGGCAAAGATCTTAAAATTTTTCTCACTAGATCACTATTAGTATAAGACTTTCCAAGGCTTTTAAGGCCATTCACAATATCAGTAAATCTAGTGAACATATCAGCAATGCATTCATTTGGTTCCATTTTAAACAGTTCATATCTATGTACAAGCATATTGATTTTGGGTTCTTTCACTTGATTTGAGCCTTCATGGGTGACCTCAAGTCTATCCCAAATTTCTTTGGTAGAAATACAAGTGAAAATTCTATTAAATTCATTTGCATCAAGTGAACAATATAAAACATTCATAGCTTTAGCATTCAGCTGAGCCATTTTCTTATCATGCTCATCCCAATCCGCTTCCGGTTTGGGTATTTCAAGACCATTTGTTCTAAGAATGGGTGTGTGAGGGCCATTGACAATGATACTCCATAGATTATAGTCAAGTGCTTGAATAAAAATTTTCATCCTAGCATTCCAATAAGTATAATTTGTGCCATTGAATAAGGGTGGTCTGTTTGTGGACTATCCCTCAGTCAACAAAGAACTTAAGACAAATGCAAGCAAGAGAATCAATGCTCTGATACCACTTGTTGCCTAGCTAAGCAACCCAAGAGGGGGGGTGAATTGGGTTCCTTTTAGAATTTTAAACAATGATGTGCAATGCTTGCAAAGATATAGGTGTGAGTGTAAGTGCAGTGACAAAATTGAAACACACAGCAAGAACAATGGAAGGCACACACAAACACAAAGGTTTATAGTGGTTCGGTGCTAACCCTTGCACCTACATCCATTCCCTAAGAATCCCTTAAGAATTTTCACCACTAATCGTTCTCCAACGATTACAACCTAGCTTACTTAGCTAGCTTCTTATTTCCAGGCACAAGGGAACCTTTACAACCACCAATTAAGGGTTTGGCACACCCCTCATAAGTTTCAACCAAGTTGAAACTCAATAAGATACAATAAGAAATAATCTCAGCAAGAATAGCTCCTTAATGAGTAAATAAATACAATAAAGAGCACTTTACAGATTTAAAGCCTTTTTCCCTTAAATGAGCTTTTCTTCTTTGAATGCTTTGAGTTAAGAGCACTTGATGAAGCTTTAGGAGTGGTTGGTGGGAGTTTTGAATGGGCTTTAATGGATTTTCAAATTTCAGCTACAGTGATTTTTGAAAACTGAAACAGGCTGAATTTTCTTTGGATTTGGCTTGATAAATCTCTCTTTTTCACATTTGTAATCCTTCAAGAATCCACTTCACTTCTTGCTAATCCATCCCATTAACTTGTATTTATAATTAGTTAAGGGATTGAACCGTTGGAATGGCCGTTTCCGAACGTTGGAATGCCAGAACTAGCCGTTGGACAAGTTCTCAAGGCGATAGTCGGCTCCAGAGCCGACTAACCTGGGATTTTTCCCATCCCAGGCTGAGTTAGTCGGCTTTGGAGCCGACTAACGCCCTGGGATTTTTCCCATCCCAAGCTGAGTTAGTCGGCTCTAGAGCCGACTAACTCCACAGTAGAGCCGACTAACTCCACAGTAGTCGGCTCTAGAGCCGACTAACGTGGGTAAATCCACTGTAAGTCCCACAGTAGTCGGCTCTAGAGCCGACTACCTTGTGCTAGACCACTGTGTGGTCACAGTAGTTGGCTCTAGAGCCGACTAACACATAGTTTTCCTTTATAAAAACTTCTGTGACACATTTTTGACTTGATAACTCACATGTGGATCGGCTAAGGGCTTTATTCTTCCATTCCAAGTTGCCATGGGAGTTGACCAAAGTCTCCAAAACTTAAAAAATTGCTCCACGGACTTGGAAAACCATTGAATCTTGAACTTTATACTCTTGGTAATTTTGTCAAAGATCTGAGTTTTACTTAATCTGACCTTAAGTCCTTCTCAGATACTGAGATTTTCTCTCTTGAACCACATACTGATTTTGACGTTTGGAATCCGTTTAGATATTCTTGATGACTCTTGTATACCTGCAAGTTACATTGATCTATACCAAAATCATCAGTAACCTACTTAACTGTTTTATGATCATCAAAATCAATGCATGGTCAACACATGATTAATCCAGTACTTACTCAATAAAAGATTATAAAATCAAAATATATTATGAGAGATAATTTGAGGGACCTGCCTTCCTGAAAGTTACATATACTGGGATTTTGGATGATGATTATGTTGATTTGTGTTAATATTGTTTATTGTTGATGATGATGAGCTGATTATTAATTGCTAATTGAATATGTCTAATTTATCTACACTTTGATATGGCCATGATATTGAAACATGGTACTAGTTATGCTACAATAAAAATATGTGCTGTTGATATTATTCGTTATAAGCTCATTATTGTTAATGTTATATGATTTAGTTACCTAAATTTAGGTATACTGGATTTACTAGTCATTATTGCTGGTATTCAGGATATTATATGCCATGTATTTATAATGTTTAATCATGTTGTATACAGGTATGTAAGTAAGGATTCTTACTGAGCTTAGGCTAATTATATTTTTTTTATATACCTTTTTTTTTTAAACTTAAATCGCTTAGTTACAATTTTCATGGACGGATTAGAAGGAGATGGATAAGTTATTAAGCGCAAATCATGTCCTTTGATATCAATATCGTTCATAATAAAATAATTAAAAATTTGACATTCTGATTAATTAATAATTCTTATAGATTAAATAATATTAATTAAAATTTTAAAATACTGATAATTAATAAAATATTTTAAAAAAAATTTATGGCTTAGATATTATTTAGAACATTTAGGAGTAACTATAGTTCTAACTCAAATAGAACGCAGGTGGGAAAGGTAACTATTTGATTCATTCTCTGTATCATCTTGTTTGACAAAAAGTAAGCGGATCTTTCAAGGAATGCATTGATTAGCACCGCGGGTCTTATTGCAGGTCAACTCGCTGTGGATTTGCAAAGATCTTTCACTCCAACTACAACTTCTGCTTGCAGGCCTTCCACTTCACCTGAGATTTTCTAACCCCGGTTACCATCGAGGTTAACTTCGATAGCTTTAGGTATTAATAAATTTTATTATGCTTTTAATTGTATATAAATATTATTATAAATAATAAAAAATATTAAAAAATTTAAAAATATTAAATAAAAATTTAAAAATATTAAATTATAATATTGAATAGATAGAATTAAATTTTAATTTTTTAAAAATTATTTAAAAAATATGATAATTAAACCCTTAGCGTTCTCCCATAAAAAATAGCTTCAATAGCTCTCAGGAACGTGACTCGGAAGAAAAATGCAAAATCCGGGACGACTTTTAAAAAGGCCACTAACAAACTCAGACAACTGTTGTCCCCTCCATTGCTCCACTTTCCCACTTTCTAACCGATCGGAGAAAAATTTGTCGTTGACTTTGATCTACTTTCGAGGTCAGCCATTAAATTTTTGGAGCTTTTGGAGTATGTGAAAAGTAACCTCTCTCCATATGCGCATGCTTGCGAGCCAAGCCATCTTGGACCATGTCAACCTTACAGGATCACGCACAATAACATCTATAAAAAATGTGCCATGGAGCAAGGTTGACATTTGAGCATTTGAGCTAAAACTAGGTTTTTGATGCCGTAGTAACACACAATTCATTGGACAACTAAATCTTATATCTAGCGTATCAAGCTGTTTGAAACTTTATCAAGCATCTAAATATCTCATTTCTCTTATTTGGAGGAGGTCCTGGGTTCCATAAGCCCATCAACGAAAGAGGACTTAGCCGGAAAGGAGTGATTTGGTCTCTCTATAAAGTCATCTAACAAAACAATGGTCTTTAAAAATATAAAAACCTTCATTTGGTTAGCCCTTCAAGATTGGTTCCAAATGGAGCAGAGGCTTGCTAAAAAATGATGGCTAATTAGCGTGGATTGCCCAATGTATGGTGATGCTATTGAGATCTCTTCACCCAGAGTCTTTAGTCTCTCATTACTGAACGCACTTATATCTTTTTCAGGCCAAGAGATCCCCAGCATTTGTAGATGGCATGAAAAAAGCATGTACTCTTATTTTAACATTTGACTTTTCAGGCCAAAAGATCCCCATCATTTGTAGATGGCATGAAAAAAGTATGTACCCTTATCTTAACATTTGGCTTGGGATAAACTCATCCTGTCCCTCTAGTGTCATATTTTGAGGGAGAGAAACTTAAGGGTCTTTTTTTCTAAAATTTTCTTGCTTTATGCTATGGCTAGTAAAATTCTTTATAATTTTGATTGTTGAGAATGTTTATTAAGGAAAAGGACTTCAACGGCCTATGATATTATGAAATCTCTTATTTACTCTTCTTGTATATTTTTCTTCTCTTGCAAATGTTTTACCCAATAAATTTAGGGTATCATTCTCTTATTTTCAATCAAAAAAAAAAAACTAAATCTTATATGTGTTATTTTGATACCTTCACTAACCTGAGTCGAATAGATTAGGACGATCTTGAATTTGGTTTTTAAGGTGGTGAAATTGGAATTTTGCCTTGAAACACACTCCTTGCCCTCTACAATCATTGGGGGATGAAGTAGGACACTCGTTAGATACAAGAGAAGATCCAAGAAGGCAAAGATTTGAAGCAACAAAAGATGAATGCTCTATTCGGAGAGCTTGCTTGAAGTAGTAGATCAGCTATGAAGCAGCTAAATACCAGATCAATGCCATCTAAGTTGTGTTATTGATCGTAATCTTTATTGTATCATGTGGAAAAGTGAAACTCCATCAAGAGGCTCCTGAATAGACATATGACAAAAACTCTTCACTGAATTTATTAAATTAGCAAGATTACCTAGAGTTTAAAAGGGAGGAATGGAATAAAAACTTTTTGTGATGGGGAGTTTCTTTTAAACTTTAAATGCCATGCAATCATAGTCAAGTTCAGGTGCTTCTCTCTTTCAGATGTGATTTTTTGAAATACACCTGACCTTTTAAACTCTTCATCTTTATTGTATCATGTGGAAAAGTGAAACTCCATTAAGAGGCTTCTGAAGAGACATATGACAAAAACTCTTCACTGAATTTATTAAATTAGCAAGATTACCTAGAGTTTAAAAGGGAGGAATGGAATAAAAACTTTTTGTGATGGGGAGTTTCTTTTAAACTTTAAATGCCATGCAATCATAGTCGAGTTCAGGTGCTTCTCTCTTTCAGATGTGATTTTTTGAAATACACCTGACCTTTTAAACTCTTCATCTTTATTGTATCATGTGGAAAAGTGAAACTCCATCAAGAGGCTCCTGAAGAGACATATGACAAAAACTCTTCACTGAATTTATTAAATTAGCAAGATTACCTAGAGTTTAAAAGGGAGGAATGGAATAAAAACTTTTTGTGATGGGGAGTTTCTTTTAAACTTTAAATGCCATGCAATCATAGTCAAGTTCAGGTGCTTCTCTCTTTCAGATGTGATTTTTTGAAATACACCTGACCTTTTAAACTCTTCAACTTTATTGTGTCATGTGGAAAAGTGAAACTCCATCAAGAGGCTCCTGAAGAGACATATGACAAAAACTCTTCACTGAATTTATTAAATTAGCAAGATTACTTGGAGTTTAAAAGGAAGGAATGGAATAAAAACTTTTTGTGATGGGGAGTTTCTTTTAAACTTTAAATGCCATGCAATCATAGTCGAGTTCAGGTGCTTCTCTCTTTCAGATGTGATTTTTTGAAATACACCTGACCTTTTAAACTCTTCTGAAAATATTAGGCTAAAATCTATAAATGATGCAACATAGCACTGGCTTGCCCAGTTGTGTTATATTTTGGATCCCAAAATGGTGTCATTTGCTACATGCATGACCTGGTTTATATATTTTTTGTATGATGGTTAACTGACAAACTCTTGGAACAAGAGTGGCAAGCAGACAAAAAAACCTAGAGACCGGAGAGAGAGGAGAAAGACTGAAGAAGAAAAACAAGCATTTTTATTTACTCATTATAAATCACTAGAAGCCGTTTCTGAGCTCTTTGTTCTCTTTTGAAGGCTTCACGTATCACTGCTACGGTACCTCGCGCTATAATAAAACCAAAGCTCAACCACCATTTTTCAGTCTTTTCGTGTGCAATCACTCAAGGAACAAACAAGCACTGCTATCTCAACAAAGACAAGCACTGCTAACTTCATTCATAATTCATAATGCACAGTGTTGAAGTCGCCAATATGATTTTTTCTTCCTTTGTTTGAGAATACGTGGTGATTATACATGCACTTGTTCCTCTCACATCTTAAATTTGTTAGTATGTCAACTCTGCTTCTATCATTCTTTTCCAGAGTCAGAATTTTTTTCTCTTATGATGTCTACAGCAACCAAATGGTAGGACTTGGTTGTTCTCTTGAGGCCAAGCAAAGAAGTGGCAACAAATGGTTTTCATCTTGGTTGTATTCAATGCTAAGGCAGGTTATTGGTAGGAAATTGAGAAAGAGATCATGTGTTAAACAAAAACTTCAAAGTCCATTATCCATTGCATCTGGTACCATTGGAGACTCCAAGTTGGTTTCTGTCATATGATGGACCTAAACCACACACTGGAAACAAGATCATGTACCAAGGAGCCATCACTCTGCCCTTGATAATCCCATGGTGGCCTCCTAGCCTCATATCACCACAGAAAAGGTATGAATAAATAAAAGAATGTAGAAATTTTATAGCACTCAGGCGTGAAGGAGATTTCAGAGAAGGATGCTTCCAAGCATTCTTGGTGTCAAAATTTGACCTTTCCAAATAGGAACTCCACATTCTAAGCCACAAAAATCAACAGCGTACCCTATCCTAGGCTCCAGAATAAAAGAGGGCTCTCCCTCACTCTTCTAGTGTTAGTTGAGGCGCCGCTGGACTCCATTTCTTATTATTTATAAAGAAAGACTTATGAGCAAAAATAGGATCCTCCACTTAACACCTGTTAGGCATGGCAGCATTATTCTATCACTGGAACTCTCCACGTAATTAAGGACATTGGATCATGCCACTGGTATATTCCTAATAATGGACCGGTGAGAGGAATATCAGATATCATGGTTTTCAAGAATTGATTCCTAAAGCTACAAATGGATTGGATTGGATCGAGTTGAGTCATGCTTGATCCCGATTCGATCCAATTTTATATTCGAATCTCGATTTTAGACTCATTTATTTATCGGATCGGATCAATCCATAAGGATCATTAAGGCTTGTTCTAATCGAATCCAAAATATTGTATTTGAGTTAAGCATCTAACTATTATTTTATTATTAAAATCTAGTAATTAATAATTAAATATAGATTCATTAAAAAATTTAAATAAGATTAAAAAGAATCAATTTCAACTTAAATTTTCATTCAAAAACTCATAATTCTATCTAAATAAATGATTAGTCTTAAATTTATAAATTATAATATTTAAAGTATTTATTAGCATGCTCAAAGATATTATAAATAAGAATCTATTAAAATAAATAATAAAATATAAATATTTAGATATAAGTAGAGAGGAAAAAAAAGATGAAAGAGATTTAGTTGTTAAGATGAAAAAGATAATTACTTTAAATTAGAATTCATTCAATAAATTTATAAAAATAATTAAAATAAAAAATTATATAATTAAAATTTATAGATCAAAATAAATTAAATTTGAATCGAGATGATTTAAAAAATATAAAATTTTAATTTAAAATTTAAATTAAATGTAATATATTAATTTGATTCAATCTACGGAACTCTAAATACTGATCAAATCAGATTATCAGATTATTCTAACCTAACGTACTTACATCTTTATTGGTTTCTTATGCCATCATCAGCCCTTTGGATTCGGTCCCACCACCACCGTTAAAAACCCAATAAGAAACACACTAATGCTGTAACTTTAAAGAACAAAAAATTACCCGCGGTGCGGTAGCAAATATAGACTTTGCTAGCGAATGGATGCTCATTCCCTTCCCCCAAATCCCTTTCCCGAATCCTTAAATACTGGTGTCTCGTGCGCCGAGCCTCTCACAGCTGGCCTTCTTCTCTTCACGTCTCTTCCACCTCCCTTCCTTGTCCCCATTACCCTTCCATCCCCGCGGGCACTCTAAGAGAACCCATCTACTAAGAAAACCCATCTCTATTTGGAGAGAAGCCATGAGGAAGGAAGAGCTTGATTTCGTCCTGGTCCCCGTCGGCCTCGCCGTGATGGTGTCCTACCACCTGTGGCTCCTCTACCGCGTCATCAAACACCCCACCACCACCGTCGTAGGAATCAACGCCATCAATCGCCGCATTTGGGTCCGTACCATGATGGAGGTCGGCGGCACTTTTAATCATTCCCCCTCCTTTGATGCAATTATATATTCTAATTTCTTATTATATTTTTCGATCTAAGTTGTTCTTATATAGTACTATTTTTTTTTTAATTTTTAATTTTTTTAAATATAAATCTGGTGGTGTAGGATCCCCTCAAGAACGGAGTTCTGGCGGTGCAAACCCTGAGGAACAACATCATGGCGTCGACGCTCCTGGCATCGATGGCGATCATGCTGTGTTCGCTGATGGCAGTGCTGATGACGAACAGCAACGGCGGCTACCGCGGCCTCCGGGGGAAGGATTTCGTGGTCGGCGACACGAGCGATCTCGCGCTCTCGATCAAATTCTTCTCCATCTTGGTCTGCTTCCTCCTGGCTTTCCTTCTCAACGTGCAGTCGATTCGGTACTACAGCCATGCCGGCATTCTCATCAACGTGCCGGTGAGGAGCCAGCGGGCGGCGCCCGGCCTCGCGGCGGAGTACGTCTCCCGGGCGTTGAACCGAGGGAGCTATTTCTGGTCTCTCGGCCTCCGAGCTTTCTACTTCTCCTTCCCCTTGTTTCTTTGGATCTTTGGCCCCGTCCCCATGGTGGTTAGCTGCTTGGTTTTGGTCACTCTGCTATATTTTCTCGATGTGTACTCGGGGTGGGGGGAGAACCGGGAGCCGGAGAAGGGGGAGGAGGGGGAGGGGGAGGGGGAGGGGGAGGAGGAGGAGGACTGGGTGGTGCGTGGGCAGTGCTGAGGCCAAGCGGCACGTGTGCGTGGAGATCCGGATTCAACGCTTGTTGAATCTGGGGGTGCGCCGGATTTTGAGACACGTCAGTGATCTTAGGTAAGTTGTGATCTTCTCTAAAACAAAATCTCGTTGTAAAATCGGAGTTGCGAAGAATAAAGATTGCAGTACCTCAAAAGGGTTTTGCTTGGATACTTTTATTATTATTATTATTATTTTAATATTAAAAATATCAATCACATGTATTTATTTTAAGAGATATAAATATTTTATTGACCTCATTAACCTTCATAGATTAATGTAGTATAAAAAATAAAAATTGCTTCAATGTGTAAAAAATAATAATAATAATAATAATAATAATAATAATCTGAAGACACTGGTAATCTTAGCTTTTGCATTACGTGCAAATTATTTCACGTGAGTTCGAACTGGTTTTTGATGATGCCATAGATGTTTTGGAATCTTGGTGACCAAGAAAGGAGATGGTGGAGACAAAAGGAATGGTTAGATGTTTTGGAATCTTGATGACGAAGAAGGGAGATGGTGGAGACGAAAGGAATGGTTAAATTGACGTCTTTCAATAATTGTTAAGAATAAGCAAATGCGATCGCAATTATAAATTAACTATTGCTTTGTACAATTGAGGGCAGGAAGTATTTGATTTAAATAACATTGACTGTGGGATTAAATAATATCATCTCGTAAATACATCGAACATGCAAGATACGTCTAACAGGGTGACTGTGACTACTCCAGTGACCAACTGAGAAACTCTCACACGTATCTCAGAGGTCAAACAGGAACTGCAAGCGGTATATGCTCTTGGATCCTCCTCTTGGCCTTGTACCAGGCATATGCTCGTATGATGCACGACCTTGGTTTGATTAATAAAATTATATATATTAGATTAAATTATTTTTAATTTTTTAAAAATTAATTGATTTGGAATTATATACTAAAAAATAGATGAAATCTTCTTCATTTTTTTAAAAATAAAATAATGTCAAAATAAAAAAAAAATTCATGATAGAGATGAATTGTTATGGAAATTGCCACTATAGTGTCAAAAAAGATTCTCACTGCAATACTTTTTTTTGACTAATATTTTGATTTTATAGTTATATAATATTTAAGAGCTATTTAATTTAGCTTTACATATGATATGAAAGAAAAAAAAAAAATCTGAACCATTTCATTGACTGTGTTTATTTATCATATTTTTTATATTATTATTAATAAAAAAAATGAACATGAGTTAAATTAAAAAAATTAATAGTTTAATATAAAATGAATGTTTTGTATATCCAAAGAATCAAATCATAATCAATACTATGAGAGAATATTTTGACGCTACCATACTATATGCACGTGTAGAACTTATGAAAGGAAAAAAATTTAGATGAGAAAAAGCCTTCTATATTAAAGAAAAAATTCTCTGCATTAAAAGCTGTTGAATTTAAACGCATACCTGATGTAAGAAGAAATAAAGGTACGAGTATCTCAACTTTAATATATATATATATATATATATATATATATGTATTTACACAAAGTAAATAATAAATAAATAAATAAAGATATCAAATGTTGCCATATTCTCAATGCTATTATAAAGGATAGCACAACAGTTTGGTAATTATTATAAAATTAAAATTTAAAAGAGGGTGGAGTCTATTATAATAATAGAGATCTTATCATTTACGGTGCATATATTTTTATTAAATAAATAAATAAATCAATGATAGAGAATCAGTATGAATCATAGACAGAAAAAGTGGTGAAGTTGGCGCACTTTTTTCTTTTTTCTTTTTTACTTTTTTTTTTGAAATTTTTAGATTAACTTGCATGATTCAAATCATCTAATGTAATTCTACATAAGCTCCAAGGAAGGTTGTAGGAAAAAACTTGCATGTTTCTGTAAAAAAGACATGCCTACACATAACGTGAGCCAGAAATTCCACCCAATCCCAGTAGGTTTCAATTTTGATTCATGCAAAAGTTCACATTTTATGGTTGAGAAAGTGTGGTTCAGATATTTGAAGAGTGAAATCCAATGATTATGTGAGAAAATACATCTTCTAAAACCTTATCATTTCATATAAATGGAGACAAGTTTTAACTGTTCCATTTCATACTTTTCAATAGAAAAATTTACTGTCACTGTACCTAAGTTACTAGCGCAATCTAAAAATGTTCATGCTCTTAGGACCAATCTACAAACAATCACCAAAACAACACTTCAAAGCTCATTCACATTCACCAGCCCACCAGTGACTCAAATTTACAAACACAGATTTTGTAACTTTAAGAAATTAAGCCCAAACAAACTAACATATTTCTGCTACAAGGCTTTATCTAACTTACCCATGCACAGAATGCATCGAGTCACAAGGCCAATTTGGATTGATTTGGCTAACCCCAATATCCAATTCACAAATTTGGAGCAAGAGGTCCAAAAAAATTGAGTCATCACATTTTTTTTAAGCTGAGAGTTTAAAAGAGGTCATACATTCTACAATTAGGGGTTAGCTTCCATTTGGATTAGTTGTTGCTTTAGTTTGTGGCTGACAGCTATCTCATATGGCTGTTAGCCAATAAATAATAAAAACAAAATACTTATGGTTTATGCATGGTGAGTGGTAAAAAGATCTAAGTCCCAACATTGTCCATTAGCCCACAAAAACCCATGACAAGCTCACTTTAGGACACCAGATATAAATGTTTCACCAAACTAATAGGCTAGCATTAAGTTAGCAAAATGGTTTGGCAAACCCAACGATAAGGTTTATGCTAGACTCCAATACCAACTTGCTCTAAAGTCCAATAACTAATTTTGTCCATGGTCTATAACTAGCCAAAATTTCGACAGTATTTCCCTTAGGTGCGTGGTTTTTCAAGGTGCAACTTTAATTGAGGTTCACGAGATTATCTTTGACTCTCTTTTGAGAATAGCACCAAATGGACAATTCAGATTGGATCTTTGATACAAAAGGAACAACTCTCATATAGCAGTGTTACAGCATGTAAGAGAAACTGGTTTTTAGTTACCAGTTGGCAATCCAGGACTTGACCTATCAATTCAACATTTACTTGATTCATGATAAATATGTTTGCTGTGACATAAATGAATCATTAATAGATCGATCTAACCAAAATTTGTTTGTTAGATAGATCATGTTGAATTATGGAGTCTAACTATTAATCCATTTAGACCAATTTAATAATCATGCCAAGTTAGGTTGGCTCATTTGCAATCTATTTTAACCCACTTATGTATTGGAAATTAGGTTCACAAATCATTGCAAGCTTGATCTAAGTTGACCATTTTCATTAAACATGTTATACAAGTTGGGTCAAGTAACTTGTTTTTTAAGTGGCTCGGTTTTAAGCTTTGATTTTTGATTCAGTATTTGTCTTTTTCCTCTGCAACTTGTATCTCAACTATATCTGAACCTAATCGGGGCGAGCCTGCTGACAATTGTATCTTTAATCAAGGATGGGTGGAGCCAAACAAGAGAACAGAATGTAGAAGAGTAGGAAAAGAGGAAAAAGGGATGTAGAAGGTTAAATTATCTCACTATTTTGGGGTTAAATCATCTCAAGACGGACATCAGAGCTCTAGCCATTTAGGTCATTGTGCTGTTGGACTCCAGTCAGGTTACAGGATAAGGCTTATGAAAGCCTGCAAACTCAACTTTACTTGTTTAATGGTGTATAATTGTCCATAACCTAACCAAACCCAACATGAGACAATTATAGTTTGGATCTAAATAATTTCAAACTTCAACTAAGCAAGCAAATGCAGGACAGTATATCTTTGATGTAGATCAAATATGCTAACTTAGAATTTAAGTAGCACCAATATAAAATAAGTAATAATAATGGAAGAAAAAATATTGAAGAAAAAAAATATGTGCACTAAAAATAATAACAGGTCAAGAGTATATCTTTGGTTTTCCCTTTTTCTCTCCCAACTTTCTCTCACATACATACCTCAGACCCATATGCACCCAAAAAAACCTAAAACACATCTCTAGGATTCTCTCTCTCTTTTTTACTATCTCAATGATGCTGCTGCATGATACCATACCATAAGAGCAGGACTACATGTGCTTGTATAAAAAAGAGATCAATCATATCCTACAAAGATAAGAATTTATATTCCATGAGGATTAGAAATTGGCTTCTATGTGTATTAGGAGTTATATTCTTATTTGGCACATATTGGGAGTAATGTCTTTATTAGGTTTACAAACTTCAAAATAAACTCTAACTTTTAAAAAGTTCATAATGACTTCTAACACTTATCCTCATTGCAAACTCTACGCTAATAATGTAGAGCTTATCATTACAAAAGAGATGACAATTATTGAACACTTTAAGAGTGATCACTATGTAGGACTACTAAACCTCCAATATATATTGCCCATTTCATTTGGGACTGAACAAGTTGACGATTGTTCAAGTTCAAACCCATTTCTAGCCTTGCTTTGCAATGTAGTAGGCATTGGTGCCCCTGCCATTCTTTGCCTTCATTGGAATTAGACCCTAGGCGTTGAGAATTTTAGCTTCCAAAATTTTGATGGGTTGCTTCTAGAGGTGGTGCACAGTGGGTCGAGTGTCACTGATGTACATGGTGGATTCATCCATGATGTGGTAGACTCCCTTGAGAAAGACATGGAGATGGACCCTGCTCGAGAACTTAAGCTTGTTTTGTTGCTAGCCCTCAAGCATGCTGAAGCCAAACCTTTTCAAATTGAACCATCATGAGTGCACAACTGGTGGTCCAATCGCTTCTCAAACAGTGTCAATAACAATGCTCAAGCAACTCGACCTTGGTTGGCTGTATCCGATCCTTGACCGTAAGCATCAGGTGCTCCTTGAAGGGTTCCACCATGAAGAACACCAAGTCCTCGTTTCACATTGGATGCAAGGTTTTTGTACTGTTCAATTGTTTAATCTAGATAAGAGATATGGTAGTAGCATTAATCATGATGATTCACTTATTGAACCATCAAACACAAGGGTTCAAATGCTTGTACCAGAGCACTGCGAATTACTGAAAACTATTCAATTAGGTTGAGCTACAAACAGACAAATTACCAATCTCAAAGACTATAACTTTGATACCATATAAAATGACATATTTTTGGCATAGATCAAATGTACCGGCCTAAGATTTAAGCAGTGCCAATGTAAAACAAGAAATAATAGTAGAAGAAAAAATATTGAAAAAAAATATGTATATTAAAAATAATAATAAATTAAGAGCATGTCTTTGGCTCACCATCTTTTTCCGTTAACTTTCTCTCACACACATACCTTAGGCTCGTGTACACCTACTAGAAGCTAGAGCATAACTTCAGAACTTTTTATCTCTGTCTTACTCTCTCATAGATGATGCTTGATGATAACCTAAGGCTAGGGTTACATATGTTTATATAGAGAAGATATCTATCGTATCCTATAAAGATTGAATTAGAAGTTGACTCCTATGCATATTAAGAGTCATAACCTTATTTGGCTTATATTGGGATTGAGGTCCTTAATGAGCTTATAAACTTAAAAGATAAATTCTAATTTTTAAAAAGTTCATAATGACATTCAATAGTACATGCCTAAAAAGGAATTTTAATTCTATTTTAATAAAATTGTATATATGTTCAATAGAATCTTGACCTCAAGGTGCAAAACATCCCTCTAAATCTTAGCTAATGAGATGTGCAATTTTTATAGGCTAGAGCAAAATAAAATTTTAAGAAATTTTACTTTGAAATACTAATTTCATTAGGATACTTCCATAAAGCAACAATATGAATATAATCGAAAGGACAAACTGTTCTAGTAGGCTAGAATGAGCCGAACTATGGAAAAAAAACTTTATTTTGTACTTAAAAATAATAGCAAATAGGGAAAATAAAGCATGCAGACAGTAATAAAAAAAAAAGTGAATTAAGGTCAGTAAGTAAATCGTGTTTAAATTTTAGTGAAGCAGCCCTTATACCATAAAATATTAATGAATAGGATCATTCTAACTCTTCCTATTTGAGAGAATCAAAAGTGGCCCTTCATTAAGTCCATCGTTACAAACTCGTCATTGTCAAACCTAAAATGATTCACATGTAGATTGTTTACCAATCAAGTGAATTCAATCTTTTATTAGTCTATTGAATTCGAGTTTGGCATTCTTCATCAATGAATGCATATTAGGAATACAATTTGGATGAGTTTATTCTGCATCTTTTAATCATAATTCAATCATACCCAACTCGAGCTTGGTTAGGATTTGTTTGTCTAACCCAAGCCAACCCTTTCTTAAGCTAAATTCTAATAGGATTGAGTTAGTTGAGTCAAATTAAGTGGAGGCATATTAATTTGTTAAAATTGATTGGAATAAAACTTTTAAAATAAAGAAAGTTTTTTTATATTTTTGTTGGATTAAGGTCCCGATTATCCATTGATTTCACTAGTACATTACACATAAATTAAGTAAACTAGTGGCATTATTTTTTAGATAGCTAATTTACATGAAAATGAATATAAATTGAAAACATAAATAGAAATTATTTATTTATTTATATCATTTTGTAGGACCAACTTGAGTTGGTTTGTTAGTTAGGTTGGATCAATTTCGAGTTATGTCTAAGTTTAGTCATCCTAACTTAGTGAACATCTCGGCCCAACGTTGGCCTTTGAGTTGGCTGGGCCGGTGGATTTGGATTGAGCCCAACCCAAATCCACCATAATGCGCACGGGCCAAGCTCTGGGCAAACTTTGCTCCGATTGGATTCGAGCTAATTTATACACGCAGAGGCCCCGCCCATCCACGTGCCCGCGTCATCGTCGTTCTTGTGAGCAAGTAGGTGCAGCTAAGCGGCCACTAATTCCAAATCCGAAAACGACCGTTAGCTTGGACGGTGTCAACTACGCCCCCGCGTTCCTCTCATTTTTCGCTTTATAATAATAATAATAATAATAATAATAATAAAGAGCGAGAAGTCAAGCGAGGTTGGGGAGACGTTAGAGCCGGGCCCACCTTTTTGTCCGAACTCTAGAGAGCACGTGCTCCTCGCTTCCCTTTCAAGGCGACCACGTCAACCTCCATCCCTTTATCCACACGTGTCCCGCCGAACCCCGCACCACGCTGCCGCCTGCCGAGCCATGCTCGCACGGAGCCGATTGACGCAAGTGGAGCCTATCGTGACGACGTCACGCGTCGGTTGTGCATTGGATGGAAAGTTGTTCTGTGTTATGAAATGAACAGCGGCGCTGTCTTGCACGGCGAGAGCGAGCAACGCGTCGCGAGCGAAATGCACTCGGATCTGGCCCGAAATTTCATGTGCATTTCATTCTGTCAGAGCTTCCTGCGCGCTTATAAGTTGCCCTGGAGTCGCGCTTGGCCTCGCACGCGGCGGGCGAGGGAAGGAACTCCGCGAGAAAAGCTCGGGAACGGGAAGGCCTTCGAGATCAAGAAACTTAGCTCTTTATCGGCTTCTCTTTTCCTTTTTGGTCGCTTATTGGGATCGCTCCTCAGCTTTCACAGGCTCTCTCCTGCCCGTAAGTTTCCCTTTACCTTCTCTGTTTTCAGGAAATGTAACCAGGGTTAGGGTTAAGATTAGGGTTAGGTTTGGTTAGGGAAAACGAGATCTTTTAGGGTTTTTCTCTTATTATCTCAATATTGATTTGTTTTTAGGTTTCTAGGCCCAATTTTCAGTTAAATTGGCGATACCTTGTCATTTGTTTTTAGGTTTCTAGGCCCAATTTTCAGTTAAATTGGCGATACCTTGTCGCATGTGGGAGTGCACGAAGCAACTAGTCATGCTGTTTTATTTTAGGCAGTGTTTTCATGCTTCTGTTTGGAAAGATAGCAGAAAGTTTAATTTTTTTTGCCTCGGTCTGTTGTGATGCTATGTTGATGCCTCTAGATTAAATTCTCGGTGTATTTCGATGCTATGTTGATGCCTCAATATTAAATTCGTTGTCGACTAAAACATGGTAAAAAGGATCTCGTTCTCATGGATTGTAGATTGACTGGAAATGTGCGATCCATCTGTTCTGATCTAGAGGAAAGATTTAATTTTTAGTCCATCTAATCACAGCTGATATCGCAATCGTGCTCCATTTATAGCAGTTGTGAGCTGGGGACCTAATTCATGAATTAATAGCTCACGCGGGCGATTATTTTGTTGCTGTTCCTCAATGCAATTAAGAATGTGGGTGCTTTTTTGTCGTTCATTTGGAAGTGTTACCACTAGTCATGGGTAAAAGATTTTCCACTTAGTTCTATCCATGAACCCTGATGAGTTGCACGGTAGAGTCAGCAACGACAAGTCCTTGACCAGGTGCATTCACAAGCAGTTGGCCTTATACATCACTTAACTGCACATGCTAGTGCCACTTCTCAGCATTTTTGTCATAATCTTTGTGTTTGATGGTGATCTAAAATTTATGTTTCAGTTAAAACAAGAGACTGGAAAAGTTACACTTTTTAAGAAATATTATTCCATGCCTTTTGCATATGGTTCATTTACCTTGCAAACATATTTTTGCTTGCGAAATGCTTTAGATTTTTCCAGCATAATTGATTGCTAAATGGTTTCTTGATACTCTTTAACACGGAGAAAGTTTGGTGAACAGAAGTGGATGAGCAGGTATCTTCTCGTATTTCCTCAAAGGATTTCAAGGAAGGAAATTTATTGAATGATCATATGTTTAGGTTTCTTGTATATGATTGTCGAAGTTGGAATAACAGGAAATACTTAGCTTTTTCATGAAGTTTGTTTATTCACATTAGCCTCCCTTCCCCCCACCGCACAAACCCCCCCCCCCCCAACAAAAACACACACACAAAAAAAAAAAAAAAAACCCTTTTCATTTTCCATCCTCTCTTTATTCTTTCCTGCATCAAGCTTAGAAGCTTCAATTTTATACATTCTTCCCTGCAGCTATGTTAGTCATTCTCTGCAGTTTGATTCCAGAATTTAGAGTAATTCCATTAGCTTTGGATGCATGCGCCACTCAAATCTTTCTCAAACAAAACAAAACATCCTTTCAACATTTCTCATACTTTCTTTTTTTTTTTTTTTTGTGGACTGCAGAAAGAGGATTTGGTGTGGTAAAAGCTGTTACAAAAGTTCAATACAGGCATGGAGGTATATGGAAAATCTATGATTGCTGAGCCGAGCAATGTCATTTATTTGTCCAGTATTCTCAACCGGGATGGGCCAATCCCTAGTCACAAATGTGACTTGAGATGCCAAAATGAACATGTGCTTGGAAACATGTATCGCTGCAAACTAACAGGACTCACACACATATGCGATAAGAATTGTAACCAGAGAATCGTGTATGATAACCATAGCTCCCTTTGCAGAGTGAGTGGGCAGTTGTTTCCTCTTTCACCAGTGGAAGAGCAGGCTGTGAGAGGAGTTCGGAGGAAGTTTGAAATGGAGAACTCTGATGGCTGTGCTTTTAAGCGCAGACGTGATGCCCAGCTGCATCCTTCTCCTTTTGAGAGGTCATTTTCGGCGGTTGCTCCAATCTGCAGTCGAGTTGGAGATAGCATGGACATGAGTTAGAGCTCATTAGTTCCATTTCTTTTTAATTTTCTTCTCCCTCCCTTTTTTCTTTCCTTGGAACTTGAGAACACTCGTGCTGTGATGGGAAGGAACTGAATATGTTTCAGATGTGTAGGGAATATCTTATAGCTCTTACTGAGCAGCCTTATATGGAACAGTATTTATGTAATATTTAACTTATTAAACTCTTCAGACTTATAGCACCAACCATAGTGGGATATTTCTTGGCAGAATTTCTTAGGAAATTGGGTGAGAATTATATGTTCCAGCATTAGTCTGAGTTATAACATAGTTAAAGGATTTCGGATGCTTTAATAGCAGTTTCGTTTTGCAGTTCTGCAATGATGTAGTTTATTATCTGGAATTACTTGCACTTTGCAGTTTCTCTTTCCAGCTATCTCTTCTTGATTGCATTGCATTATATTCCTTTTCTTTGTGTGCCATCAGATTTATGATTGCTTCTTCTCTTTCATTCTAGTCAAATAATTATTGGTGACTGCTCTAACTTTTTTAGTATATTTATTACAAGTTTGCATTTGTTTCATCAATTTTCCATATAATTCACAAGGGGTTTTACTTGTGCTTCAAATGATGTATATGAGAATATAAAGCAAGTTGTACTACAGGATCAGTTGTGTTGTATCATATGCTTGTTTTCAAATGGCAGGTCATGGTGGTCCTGTTGAAGGGTATTTGATGGTTTGTATTAGAAGATGTTTACCATCTCATATTTTCTTTTTATTTAGGAGTTGTGGTGGAATTTCTTCACTTCATCCATCACTGCTCTTTATATTTGATTCTAGTCCTAAATTTCCTAGTTATTTTGCAGGAACTTTCAGGCATCGCGAACCCATCAGCACTCACAAACACTGCTGTGATTTATTGTGTTTCATTTATGCTACAAGTGTCTAATGTTTTGCTTTGCATTTTGTAGGTGTGAGGTAATCTCTCGCATTTGTTGGAAACCTTCACTGTTGCATGAATGACTTCCACAGCCTTTGAGTGCAGTACTTGCTCACAAATTCTAAAGTCGAGCACATGAAGCAAGTGTAGCAGTTGTCTAGCAATGCTCCTTAACCACCGACCATTTCAACCGCTTACTGGAATGCAGCAGTAATCCTTTCAAAAGTAGTACAGTTTTGGAGGGGGTTGCGTCTACAGTATTGTAATCCGCCAATGCGAGGTGGCTGGTATGCATGATTAGGTGCTGTGGCTGTGCTGCCAATAGGCTATCATGTTATAAATTGTTGCCTAAGAGGTGCAATGACCAGATTTTTTCAGATTCTTTGACCTTTCATTTGACCTCCTTGTGGAAATATGAACTTGATGATGGACCCTTGGAGCTGCTATACTATATTTGAGCTCTTCTGCCCATTGTTTTTTGGTACATTGTTGACTATGCATGTATATTCTGACTTCTTTGATAGAATATCTTTTTGTATGCATCTTTCCCATTCTATGTTTTATCTTTTTTTACTGTGTTAATATACAGGTGTTTCTTGAGCCCCAAATTTTGCAATATATGAACTCTTGCCAGGTGTTAAATCTCTTCTTTGCCTGCTGAAGCACTGGGTGCTTACTGTCCTCAGTAATTTATGTTCTGTTCTGACAAAGTAGAACCATTTGGAAATGTTATGCCGTAGAACCATTTTGGTAATGTTATGCTGTTTTCTTTGTTCTTCTTTGAGAACCATTGTCAGTGTTGCTGGGGTTATCAAATTTTGACATTGGCTTGGACCAGATTATTGTTGGCTTCAGGGAAGGGCTGGAATATTTCTGGTGGCTGTGGTTTGTGACTAGTTTGACAAGCTAGCATGTGGAATAGGTTTTAATTGCTGAAAGTGAAACCATCACGATGGGTTAGGGCAAACCCAGAATCAAGAATTTAGGATAAAAATAATTCACTTTTTTAATGAATTTATGATATCAGATTGGTCGTCATCGGCTTCTCCGCCCTCTACTTCTGTACCACGGTGAGGGCGATGTAACCGTGCGAGCACCTGCCTCCAAAGAAAGTTATCCGATCGCGCCCAGTGATCACCAAGCATTACAGCAAACGCGTGGAAGTATTTGATTCGCTCAAGGAAGGAAGGCCCCTGGCCGCTGGTTCAAGACCCCAGCCGCGCGGAGGTACTTCGCTCCTTCGGCTCTCGCTGAACTTGAGATGCTCCTCCCTCTTCCCTTCCAAATTACCCCCAAGTTCGCCAAAACCCCAGCCATGCTCTCCTTCAAAACCCTTGCCGGCCTTCATATCTTCTCCTCCAACTCCAAAAGCCCCTTCCTATCTACTTCTCGTTCGCATGCTTCTTCCGTCTCCTGTTCTCTTGGATCGCGGAAGATGCCTGTGGAGCATCTCAGTTATGAATCCAAGAGTGATTTCTCTTCGGAAAATGGAGAGGGTTTTGCGGTAAAGGAGGAGTTCAAGGAACCGACCGACGAAGACGGCATGCGGGGCAGAGAGGAGAAGAGGATCCCTGGAATTCACGTGCCAAGGCAGAAGTACATCTCTGTTTCCAAAGGGGATCTTCTCGATGCCATCCTTTCCATGTTTGAATCAAAGCAAGATGCCGAAGATTTCGTTCGCTTCTCGACGTATGTTCCATTTTATAATTTCTTTTTCCCTTTGAGAAATTTCTTTTTCTCTTTGAGAAGGAAGATAGGAAGGTCGATCAATATCATTTCAAGAGAATTGAAATGGAATACAAGTAACTGAGACAATCAAGAGAAGCATAAAGATATAACAGGAGGAGTTTTCAGAGCTAACTTACGGAAAGCAGTGGAAGCTCACCCAAGCCAATACTTCTTGATGCCCTTTTAGATTACTTTTTTAGAGAAACATCAATTCGAGCATCGCTTCTTCTTGAGCAATTCATGAATAAAATAAAATTTGGTCCATGGGAAACATGATTAATAGTATTGCAAAAGAAGATAGAAGATTTAATGGATGCAAGACTCTGTTTTGCGTCTTCAAATACAGTATGGAGCTGGGTCCCACATATGTGGTATAACCCAAGGTTCATGGTTGATCGATGGGGTGACTAACCTAATCAGTAGAGTAAGTGAAAAAAATGAAGTCAGGGAAGTATGTGATGAACATGTTGTAGTCATTTATACCCTTCAAATTGATAAAAATCCTTTTGACTATGTTAAGTGGTTGATGTGAATTATATTTACTAAAGTTGGCTTTGTAAAGTTAAATAATGCAATATTACCATAATGCTATTATATCAACTAGCTTCTAATAAGGGATCAAGTTATGTTAAGCTTCATTCAGGCAAAATTTTGAGAACCAAGCCACCATAGGCTATTAGATAAAGCTGTATGTATTGTTGGGTCATATTTTAATCCATCCAAATGATGACTATAGGCTAGAATATACTGCTTATGGTGAAGTGCAACTAAGCTAGACACCAAATTCATCTGATCCATTTTCCATTTGTTTGTAGTGAATTCAATCCTTAACTGCTGAAGTTCATACCGTGGCTGTTTGCCCAGGAGCCTTCCATTTGAAACTCAAATGCTCTGTTATATAGTTAATCAACATGGCATCATCAAAGATGCAAGCTTAACCTGCTTGCTAAGTTTCTTGGTAGTCATACCACAGATCAACAATTGAATTCCACCTTCATTGGGTTTAGTTACATATAGGGGCACTAGTAGGGGGCAACCACCCTGATTACACCATGCCTATAGACCTCCTACCCACACAAGAAAAGAAAAAGAAAACCATTGCTAGCATGTAGTTTCTTAGACAATTAATGTTTTTTGTGGAATTTGGATATTGAATTTTGTCCCTTCAGATTGCACTTAATGTCTTTTTTTATAATTTTGAACATTTATATGACTATTAATACAAAATATGATAGGATATTGTATTTTTTGAAATGTACATAAAAAATCTTTTTGAAAATTCAGGTGCTTGGATTCCATTCTTCATGCTGAACATAAAGGTTTTTTAGAGGAAATGCGAACTTATTATGCACTTATGTGTTCAGAAGAACAGAAAGTAAGCATTCGATGTTCTTCCATCAGGTTAGAGGAAGCAATAAATAGTAAGGAGCATCTGACTTCATATAGTTCTAATGGCACTGGAAATAGGGGGAAAACCCCTAGTTGCAAAAATGATGAAAAACCACTATACTTTCCTAATGGCTGGGACCCAAGAAGCCTATTTGGATCCTTTCAAGGAACAGCTTCAACAAATTCTGTCTTGGAGTCGAGGTTAGTTACATTTATTATTGTTAAATTTCGTGTACATGATGTATAAATAGAAAAGTCATGACAAATGGTAAGTTGCATTTCTAAGTCCTGAGGAGCATCATGAGGTGAATATTTCATGCTTCCCAATTGACAATCTACTTACATGAATGCTTTGCATCATTCTGCTTGATTTGCACTGATAAATACTAATTATATTAATTCTATTTAATTTCTTGTTTCACTGGTCTAGCAATATTGGAAGCTTGGTTTTTATAAGATGGTAATCTGTTATATTGATTTTGACAGAACAGTTCTTGATGTGCTTGGCATTTTCATAATGATTTACACAGAATATTGATATGTTGCTTAATTTGCTTGGTGTTTTCACAGCACCCAAGGTTTGTGTATGGGTATTTGGGCAAAGTGCATCTCATATTATGAATGTCCATAAAATGAGGATGACTCTTCTTGGTATTTAAAGCATGCGAAACTTCTTGTAAGTAGCCGAATGTTACATTTGCACATTAATTATTGGATCTGCACTGCCTTTCTTATTGTAAAACCAACATGCAATCCTCTTTCAAGGTTAAATTAATCATCAGAACTGTAGAATAGATGCAGAAAATGCAGTTACAAATTGCTAATTGCATTATAATGATATATGGAGATTGCTTCACCTATTCAATTGCATGAATCTTGACTATCATGATTTATACTCTCAATTGTAACATTTCTGAAATATGAAAGATGCGTTTAGATTAATTTAGTGGTTAATAGTTGACGGCAAGAAGCCAGATCTAAGAAAAATAATTTTTTGGAGAAACTTAATTCTAGTGTGCATGATAGATGACACAAATTATTATTTTTGAGCTATGCTTCACATGTTCTCAAAAGGATAAAATACAGTGAGTTTAAGAAGACTAAAGGATTTAAAAATAATACAAACTTTTGCTTATAATTATATGTAGCTATAATATTTAATAGGATAAAATACAGATTACCATCCTATGGTTTAAGCACTATCAAATTGCACTTATGTAGTTTGAAACGTTACACTTAACTACCATTTGTTTTAAATTCTATCAAATCACGTTCATGTGGTTTGACATATTACACTTAATTACTATGTATTTTAAATGCTATCAAATTACATTCATATGGTTTGAAATATTACACTTAACTACCCATATGGTTTAAATCTACTCAAACTTTACTTAATGTGCCCAAACTTTCATATTAGTGTAATTTGCTGGTGTTTAAAATACATGATAGTTATGTGTAACATATCAAACCACATGGCTGAAATTTGATAAAACTTAAAATATATAGTAGTTAAGTATAATATTTTAAACCATATGGGTGTAATTTGATAATGTTTAAACTACAGGATAGTAATTCGTATTTTATCCTATTTAATAAGAAATAAAGCAAGTGCTTGAATGTAATGGTCATGGTAACTTCACTGCAGTTATCATGTCTCAAGCTGTTACTTTAATTTGATGACTTCTTCAAGTTTCTTATGTGACATTCTCTTTTACCGTCATTCATATCATTTTTTTTCATTCCAGGAATATGACGTACTGTAAACTTATATAATTTGACCCTACTTGTGGAACTCTAATGATGATTCAAGCACATTACATGCAAAGCCCACTAGTTAATAGGACAAAGACATTCCACAGGGTGCCATCTATCAATCCATTTTCTTTAAGATTCTTGTGTTATTACTTGATTCCTGGGTTTGAAGTTTTCTATGAAGTAAAATGCGTGCGATTCTCTGTTTTATGTTGGCTTCTTGTTTTTGACTAACTTACAATTAGCTATCACATGCAGAGTTGCTGTTGCCACTCAATTTCAGCGGTCTTTTATGAAACTTCTACATGATGCTCAATTTGAAGAACTATCAGCACAAGATTTGCTGTTGACATATGCATTGAACAGTGACTATCTCTTGACACTGCCAATCTTTGTTGATTGGAAAAAAGCTTCTGAGTCTAATGCAATAATATTCAGGTGAAGTCATTGGACTTAATTATATATGTTTTGGTTAATTATGAAATTTTTATGAATATATTGGCTGTGTACATAATCCATCATCTCATCCTACTGTTTCAAAAAACAGAAAAATGTGGGCGTATCACTTAAAGGCTAAATGCAACAAATATCATTTGCACTGTACCATTTACTGAGTCAGATTAAGATTGAGTTTTCTTTAATTATTTCCTGCTATACTGATGTTATTTTTGGTATTTCTTTTAGTTATCACCCAGTTTATGTTTCATTTTTCTGGTAAAGCTTACTAACATTATAAAGAACTACTTGTACTGTACATTAAACATCTCAGTCTGGTTTGCAATATCTTTATAAACATGTTTTAAGTTCCATTCAGAACTCTGAAACTGAGAAGTGGAACCTGGATTGGCTTGGAGCCGATTCAAAACCAAGGTGGGTTTTGGAGTTTTGGCCTATAAGACCATATTTAATTGTATAGATAGGCTATTTGTGTTTTTTCCTCACAATTCATTTGTTTAAATTCTGAAAAGTACTTCATTAGCATAGAACTTGGATTTTGCATGTTTGAAAAAGAAAAAACATTTTGATATTTCCCCCTCTTTCAACATTGTCAGATTTCTGGGAATTTAGAGTGCTTTTCAGAAGAGGAGGAGAAAAAGGGGGTGATGGTTCTGGAGTAAATTGGCCTCATGAATAATGAAATTATGAGATCCAATCTTCAATTCTGAGATTTGAGCTAAGATGTCCTTGATAGATCGTGTACATAAGACATCTCTGCATGCGAATTCTTGTGGAATTACTATGAAATGTTCAAATTTTAAATGATATATTGTAAATATTCATGATAAATATGTCTGTAATGCAACTAACACAAAGATCATATCTCTCTGTGTATTACTTTATTGGCCTGGTTGAAACTGAATCCAAGACTCAAGTTTTTTTTGACCTTGCTTATAGCAATACTTGAATAGGTACAGTTTCATCTGTCTTAACTTGAGCTTATTGATCAGGCTAGGTAAATTTTCTGAGCTGGTAATAAGGCAGAATGGTAAGAAGATAAGCAAAAGGAGAATATGCATTCAAAAGCACCACAATTGCATTTGTCTATGCCTCCTCTGTCTGTTCGGCTTGTTAAAATAAGTATACCTTCTGGCAGTTCTCACCATTTTCAAGAGAGAGAGAGAGAGAGGAGATTTTTTTTTTTTTTTTTTTGGGTGGGGGTTTTGGTGTGTTGCGGGGGCGGGGGGGGGGGGGGGGGTGCTGGGGTGGAGGGTGCTTTTAGGCATAAACTATGAATAAGATAATGTAGACAGTGTAAAATTTTATAAATAAAATGCAAAAACTAGGTCCGAGGATCTTGTTTGAGCCTGTAACAAGCTTTACCTTTTCTACAAAAACTATCTGATGTGTAGAAGCATAGGTGAAGCTTACAGGTAGAGTTCCGCAGGAAGGAAAGGGGTACTTTTCATGTCTGTCCAAAAGCGAAACTTACATAATTTGCCTCCACCACAACTAGAACAGTGACATTGTTATTTGACCTTGGAGGTGGATATTTCAAGATAATTGGAAACAGTCTCAAGAATATCCACAAGTTACTAGATGAGCTTTCTATTGCTCTGATAAACCTGACATTTGGGCTGCCTTATTTCTAACAAATAATGCTCCAGATACACGTTCACTATAAAAGAAATGCCATAGGACTGAGGCTCTTTCATGGTTGTGACAGATGCATTAATGGATTTTAACATAATTAAGCCTAAATTGTTGAACACATGTTGTACTCTGCAGTCAGACCAGTGGCATAGCAGAGCAATAAGACTTATTTAGGTAAGATCAGGTTGGTGGATTTTTTTTTTTTTTTTGGCCAAAGGACACGTCTTAAAATGAATTTCCAAGATATGCACATCTTTATATCAATTTTTTTTTCGTGCAATTTTTTCAATATATGTTTGATTTAGCATATTCAATTTTTAAATGCAATTCAGGCGTGGGTATGCAACTGAGAGGCAGAAGGGTTTACTAATTGTTGAAAAGCTAGATTATCTACAGTCAAAGCTTTTGCAGAAAATATTTTTTAGTCTATCAAGGCCACTGAAAAAAATTGGAAGCTGGCTCAATGAGGTTATTTGACTTCTGCTCTGAAGTAATATTATTCTTTTTCATCTGATGCTTGGATCAGGAATTAATTTTCTTTTTGTTGGCATGCTTCGTGACTATGTGACATTTGTTTCTCCTTAATTGAAAATCAAAAGCTTTATTTACTTAGATGTGATTTACAGAAGATGTCAAGTTTTAAGACAACTAACTGATTAATCTGCAAGCTGAGGGAGTGCTTCCCTGAAAGCCCCAAGCTCAACTTGCCGACCACCCATCCACTAAACCTCTGGACTCCCTTTTTTTTTTTTGTTGGATTGTGTGTTTCTTGTGCTGTTTTGGATACCCATCCCCAAGAGTAAGAGTGGAAGGACCATGGCTCTACCTCTTTCTAGCTCTGAGTTATTCAGTGCTTTGTGATTTATTCATGAAATCTGATAAACCCTTTATGATCCATTCATGAACTAGTGAATAACTTTGCAGAATTATTTTTTGAACCTTCAGAACATAAATAATTCATGAATATTTGAAAAGTCCTGAAAATCCTATGATGATGGTTAAAAGACAAGATGCTTGCAATAATGGCACCTCTTTTAGGTATGTTTCATGTATAATATTAAAATACTTTGCTTAGCCAGTCATTTTCTTATCTAGTCAACAATTACCACAACAATCAGGACTTTTGGCACTATGCTATAGAGATTACATTTATCAGCCTGAGTCAATAATTAAGGACTAACATGTCAATTCACACCATATTGTATCCGACGATACATATTTTGCTGGCATCTTATTGACCATCCTCTGTTCAATCTATGATGATTAAATGTGCTGCACGGTAGCTTACCAGTGTGTATTATTTCATTATAAACTGTATGGCCCAATATATAGGATTATGGGCTTCTACACCGGTTTCAAGCATGTGCCAAAACAGTATAACTGATCTTATATCAGTTCCAGACCGTTTGATGCTTTCCCTCACTGACTTTATCTTGTGGTTATTTTTCAAAGATTTGCAGGTTCGAGCTATAGATCAGCCCCAAAAATGACAAAACTATAATCTCATATCAAACCAAGTGCTAGAAATTGAGGTAACTTATAGTTTACGAGATTCTGATCAAGAGTTGAAGTACCGGTCCCTCTAACCATATAGTTACCTGATAATACTGTATGCACTAATGCAGCATGGTGCCACACTGACACATAGCATGTCTCCTGGTGCTGACACAACAAAAATGAGGTGATACAGTAGATTTTTGACATGGATCGGTCCTAAGGGGCATCTGGTACTGGAACCTTACTGGTTTAGTTGGACTAGTTGTTGGTGGCACTTAAATCCTTGATTCCCATAGTACTACCAGTGGATGAGTTTCACATAGTATCAGTACTTATATGACACCTAAAATATGTTCGCATCGCATACCATGCCAACACTTTGTTGGCACTAGAATGGGAAGATACAAAATTCTATAAAATAATTTGCAATTAGCATGGCAAGAGTCACCAATTTTTTTCATATTAACCACAAGAAGTCATCTAAATGCTAGCCCTAACAAACAATTCAGTTCAAAGAATTAAGTTAATGAAAATACTAAACTTCAATCATGATGGGGGCAGAAACACACTAGCATCACTATTCTGTACGGTAAACATTGTTCAGAGCTCAAGGAGATCAGACCTGCTTAGTAAGAAACTCAACTGTAAGCTGTATGAAAGATTTATCAAGATCATTTTTGTCCAAGGCAATCTGCAAATAAAAATGTTTGAGTTCTTCTTCTTAATACTTCATTACCAGATACTGAACATTTATTCTACAGCTGAGTTCTTATTAGAGTTTGAAGGTCTTTTCCTTCATGGCCAGAATTTTTTCAGAATCTTCCAGCTAGGGTAACACACCCATTTTGGAATTCTTTTAAGAATCATGAACCTGCACCTACTTGCTAAGGGCTTTCTTATCCGGAAATGTTTCTAAAAATCTACTTCCCGGCACTTGTATCCTTTTCCACACCCACTTCTGACTCTAGAACCTAAAGTCTTTTCTAGTATAAATCTTGTTTTGTGTAATTATCCTTGTACTTTTTTAATTGAGTGGTCTATCATGTTGAATGTGTACTGCATGCCCTTCTTTGCTTTTATAAATAAACTATGCTCAAATTGATTGGCTTTGTATGATCAGTTTGGAACCTGCATACTTTAAAATTTAGGATTCTCATACACATTTTTTGTTAGTTTAAAACAGGCTCTGAAAAGTTTGAATGAGACACAAGATTTGCAAATCTGGATTGAGAAAGTGAAGATTTGGCTCAAGGAACAATATTTACCAGAGTATGCTGGGCTTCATGGTGAAAATACATCTAAAACCCAATTGGAATATGATCAGATAGCAGATGGTGACCTTCCTATTTGGCTTGCTGCACAGAGGGCAGTCTCTCGTTATGAAGGGTTTTTATCACCTGTTGGGCCCCGTGGGAGACTTATAAGAAAATTGCTTACCTGGATTGGATTGATTCCTTCACTGCCAGAGGCATCGGTCAATTTTGATAACAATGATAAATATTCAGAAACTTACTTGAGGTGAGTGCTGGTAAAGTTGTATATCCCTGTCCACTTTATTTATTTTCCAACTCTTATATCTGTATAACAATACCTGAAATATGAACGTAGTAAATGCTGACAAAATAAACAAACAACTAAAGAAAGATGATACGGAAAAAGATGTGAGGCAAAATGAGTATTGAAAGGAGGGAAAAGAAATGCCTTGTCTGGACGCTAGGTGACACTTCTATACAAAGAGTTCAATATATTTTAATAGTGCAAATGAATGCACAATAACAAGTGTTCTTATTCTAAATATATCTTTTATCTCAACCCACTCCATATGTATGTATGTACACACGTATGGTGTACATTCATCTATTGAAAAATAATATCCTACTGCTCTTGGTTATTTACTCACTTAGTGAAGAAAACTTCTATATATAAGTAGATTTGATATAAGACCCTTATTTTCTTTGCTGACTTATGTCAGTATGCACAGTTCTGTACAAAAAGAAGTTGGTACCATTGCCTTGCGTCTATTTTTGATACTTCCTATCATAAAATTCTTTCTCTAGTGCTGATATTCTACATCATTGAAGATAAATGTTTTTCACTATGTTCCAAATCTTTTCCTTATTCTTGTGATTTCTTGACAATGAAATAATTATTGCTTTATCTTCTGAACTGCAACAAAAAATAGTCCTTGCTTGAATGTTATTTGATAGATTAAACTACTGCTTTCAGGCCAAACTTTTTGCCAAGAATAACGCTTAGCAACATATGGGAACCTGCTACAATGGAATCATGTGGGCATAATGTCTGGAAAAGGTTAAAGAATGCTGTTTCTATTCTATTTTCCAGATCGACTCTTCAGGTATCACTTGATTATTCCCTTTTTCTTCCTGAATTCATGGGCATGTTCATTGTCATAATGATTGATCTGCATTCACTTTGGTGACTTTGCCATAGAGATGATATTATAAGGCCTGTGTTACTTTAAGTGACAGTCTTTATCTCTTGGTTGCATATCAAAGTTCTAAGTATTCATAAATAATCTGCAACAATGAAGCTTTGGGGTTCCAAAGATCCTATACATTGCTTTCATAATCATTTCTGTTTTGCAATTTTTGAGAAATATTCTTGCTTTAGTATAAATACACAACAAACTCATTCTTCATTCCTTACTATTCAAACGTTACTCATCTATGCCAATATAAAGTAAGATTTGAAGTACCAGTTTTAGTACATTATTCATATGGTACAAACTTATATGATACCATACCAACACATGGTATACTTCTTGACATTGGCATTAGCAAAGGTGAGTTGATGTATTGTGTCCGTACAAATGAGTAAGGCTGGCATGCTGATATTCATCCAGATAGTGACCTGAGGTGGCTTAAGGATCAGCTGTGTGATGTCAAGATGAGCACACAGGCAAAAGGGCTTCCCTCATTTGGGTTGCAGAAGCAATAGTTTATAGATGTCTAGCAGTAAAAGAAAATCAGCATGCACGCCTTTTGGATAAACTCAGTAGGACCCAAACAAGGCCTCTTCTACCCTAGAAGGGAACTAAGGATTTCTATTGATGACAGAATGTGATAAAATGATTTCTTTTTTCTACAAAAATATGATTATTATGATTGCAAATAAAATAAGGAAGAAATAAAACTAAGCTAGATAATTAGTCAGAGACTCACCAATCAAACCCCTTGATTCAACTAGTTGTGTCAGCTGTTGAGCTTCCCATGGCATGGGAAGAAAGAGGCTTTGGAGTCATACCAAGGTTGCTATAGAGTTGCACCAAAGTATGGTCAAAGTCACACCACCAAAGAACACCAACAAGAGTTTCAAAGCTTCAATTTTACTCTCCAATGCAAAAGAGTACATGTGGTATTTATAGTATGCTATGGCCCTTTACAATGAATAAGACACATGGATGCCTCTAGAATTTAACTTAGATATGAACTATGACAAGAAACTAAATTTATGGAACTAACCCCATGCCTTAAGGTGAAAACACATCTTTCAAGACAATTGACGGCAAAATAATTTCCCTTTAACCCCCCCGCCCCCGCTCCCCCTGCTTTCCAATGGTTTAGCGATGCTATTAGATGTCTCCTTGACCAAATAGGACTCAAAACTGAATTTTTCATCTGGTGACATGCTAGTAACTGTCTAAATGTGTATTGGCAGTAGGGTTGCCATTGTTAGCATAAACTTGTTTGGCTATGGACCAAAACACAGCAACGTTTAAAACCTTGAATTTTATGATATGCACATTTCAAGTGGAAGGTGCCTAAGAAAAACTTATGACCAAGTGCTGTCATGTTTTTCTTTTTGATGCACCCATCAATGCACTTATCTTGATACACATCTACATTTCCACTCATAGCATCTTGGTTAGATCAGAGCGGGTTGGCCCAAGGGTGTATCACTTGGGGGCTCAAGGGATGCTCTGAGAGTTCCCATCATATATATATATAGTAGATCCACATAGAACATTTAATGGAAACATTTATATTAAAACCTAGCAACATATTGCTTAAATTCCTTTCAAAAGATTATGAGAAATAAGTGTTTTCTCTTTATAGAATAGAAAAAACCACTTTCAAATTAATGATTTAAAACTCTTGAGTTCTATAGAAAGATTATTAAATTTCTTTTTCTATGTTTTGCTTTCCTAAAGGCCTCCTCATTTCCAAATATCTTTGTGAAGATTTTGTAGATAATTATGAGGTATGCTAGTGGTTATTTTTTGCTTTATGCTGACCTCTTAGACATCTGCACTTACACAGATGTATAACTTTCAAGTTTAGTTCTGAATCAGGAGCCAGCTTTTCAAGAATTGATTCTGCTTTATACCGAGCAGACAAGCCAAACCAAATATGAAGATAAAGCAGAGATTTTGCCCTTGCAGTTGAAGATATACCAGAGAATACCTATTCCTGATCTTCCAGTAAGTATATGTACCCTTGTCTTATGATATTTTGAAATGCTATAATTTCATTTATTTATTTATTCTTTTCTTCAATTCTTGTGCTAAATATACTCTTAAACGAGCATGAATATTTACAGTTGTTCCTGATGCAGGTTATTTTTCCTCACAAAAAGCTGTCTTTCCGAATTTTAGATACGGTAATTTTCTTTCTCAATAGTTTCTTAGAATCGTTTGTTGTTTATGCTTATTTAAGATTGTCTTCTTTGTGTCTTCAGTTATTCTATCTAGAGGACCTCTTATTTTGTCTTCAATTACATCTCATTTTTATTAGTCAGATATATTTATGTGAATTTTTTTTTATTTTAATTATGTTATCATTGCCATTATAAATAGTGAAGTTTTAAGTCCACTAATGGTACAAGTTTCTGTCATGTGGCAGAATAGTTTACCCTCTTCACCTTTAACATCTTCCAAATTAATCATATAATCAGGAGTGGCATTTACATTTAGGTTCAGATTGCCTAATTATTTAAGGCCAGCTAAAACAAGATTCAGAAGTGCAGCCGCGTATTGATCATTACTATAAATTGGACCTATTCCAAGTTGCCAACTACTTTTACTGATGATTTAGTGATTGCCATCAGAAATATTATCAAATTTAGTACATGCAATCTATAAAGAATATATTAAACACTTGCCATAATGCTTAACCATAATCATCTAGCCTTGTCTCAACTATTTGTGGAATTAAGCTATTAATATATATTATGTGCTTTGGAACAATCTACTAAATAGCAAATGATGTTGTAGCATACGAAACAACCCCAATATGGGCATAAAATGCTAAACTTATCAAGGATGAAATAGTTTATACCTGAAAGAATGGGATTAAATGACCATGTGAAAAGAAGACCTGAGATGAGATGTGGCTTTGATTTTCTTTGATAGGATAGCATTAAGGAGGGTGCACCTAAGGCAACCCAAATGGGCATTGTGAGGGAGGTGTGAAAAAGCTTATGCTATGAGCTTTTGTTAATCAAAACAAATAAAAAATACTTGAAGAGGAGCCTCAGTATTTAGGTTGTAGCTTATCAGTGTTTTTATGTTGTGGATTCAAGGTCACACACATCACTGCTAAATGCTGCCCCATCTCCCTCGTCTCTATATTAAGTTATTGTGCCAACTGCCAGCTGTTAAGCTTTGAAGATGATTATAGTAAACATAATGGGAAAGAAAGGATGCATACATATCTCCGGTCTCCACACAGCTTCTTTCAGCTGATTTAACTATTAAATTCACACAACATTATTAAAGAAAGATGGATATCAAGCTTCTAAACTTTTTGAAATTCCTAATGGATAAAATTTTATGTTGATAATGCTTATCATTTCTTGCTTTATCATTTTTAATAAAATGACACTTTACAATTCCATTTCCATCCCTTGAAGTAAACTTTCTGGTATTATTAGAAAAGATAACCAAAACAGCTGTTAGTCATCTCTGAGTTTGTCCCCTTTTTTGGCTCATGTTGACTGAAGCGTTGGCATATGATGTTAATATTATCTTTTCACAAGGATTGCTGATAAGGTTGCCTAGTATTTGTGGGAAGCATGAACCTCTCAAAAAAGTACAAACTTAAGGTAGAAATGCTGGTAGCACTATCTTGAAAGAAGATAACTTTTCACATTGTTTACTGCTATGGCTTGAACAATAATTATCATTTTTGGAACTACAGGTGCGCCTAGATGTTGCAACTGTGCTGGGATTATTGGCATATTTTGTTAATTACAAATTTGAGGACATTCTCTCATCTCCGTACGTATGTAATTTGTTGTTTGTATTTCCATTTGAATGTGTGAATTTCAAATGTGAAAAAATGTTAAATATGGTATCCATATGATGCGTTTATCGTAATTTTTTAGATTATTCTACGTAACTAGAATTCCACATTATTTGAACTGCCCCATCTCATTTCTGAGTCTAGGTGTGTTATGAGGATGTTCTTCTTATGTGTTTTTCTAAACCTTGTTGTCAAGTAAGTTCATGTGATAGGGCTTTCTATGGACCAATGCTATTAATTTAGGGACTATTTAGGATTGTTGTTGCTCCCCCCCTCCTCCCCCTCCCCCTCCCCCTCCCCCTCCCCTCCAAACTTAACTTATCCTTTCTTCTACTACTGATATTATTGCTAATTTTGATTTCTGTAAAGTTGTTCAACATGTTACCTGTTACCTGGTAATATTGATATCTGATATCGTTTTACAAATAATTGAGCAGGTCTGCTGTTTTTCTTGATGTGATTGCGGTCAGTGCACTAATAATATATATGAGTCGGGTAGTACTGGGTTATAAGCAAACTTGGGATCGGTATCAGGTGAGTCCATTATTTCCTATAGTAACATTGTTGTTAACTTTATGACCATTTGCTGAAATATTTGGTCTTCTTTTGAAACAATTATCCGTTGCCATATTCATTGCTAAAAATCACTATTTCTTTTCGATTTTTTTGTTATTTGGTCACATGCCTTTGATGCTCTTCTCAAGAAAATTGACTTTTTTTGAAAAAAAAGGGCATTAGGTAGTTGCATTATCTAGTTTTCTGGCTAGAAGCTTCTTTCCAACTGCCAGCTTTCAAACATCAGAATTGGATGGAGAAAAATATTTAATTACTCAAGGTAGTAGTAACATTTGCAGAAACACTTCTATCTTGTGTAGAAACTATTGTAGAAACAAGTTTAATTAGTCATTCTTAGGCCTGATAAAAAGTAACTACACTGTAGACCCATTCCCTACGGCTTAGCTTTTGGGATTAACAGATTAGTTAACACTTGAATTTAAGATAAATGCTTATTTTCTCATTCATTCATTTGTTTATTTATTTTATTTGATTTTTTATTTTCAGTTTTACATACTGTTTGCGTCAATTATCATTGATATTTAATCATTTATGACTATACTAAAATCTACTTTTCCAGACTTAATGAATCCTAATAAGTCAAAATAGGCATTACAAAAATAAAACAAAATGATTGAGATTGTCATGAGCTGCTAGACATAAAATTGCTATATTTATATTGTAAAATCCATTAGTGATGGTTTTCTTCCCATATCTTCAATTACAGCTTCTGGTGAATAGGACTCTCTATGAGAAAACTGTAGCGAGTGGCTTTGGTTCAGTTCACTTTCTTCTAGATGCTTCTGAACAGCAACAAGTAAGAAAGCTTAATGGATGTTTTTTCTTTTATACTACTCAAAAGGCCAAACTAATAAAAGAGTAGTTTGTTTCATTTTTCCCTATCTATGTAACTTTTTATCTTTTGCAGTACAAGGAAGCCATTTTGGTGTATGCTCTTCTGCTTCATCCGGGTAAGTATCAGGTACGTTATTCCCTACTATATTCTACTGTTAAATGATCACAGATACCTAAGAACTGCTTTCCAGCATATTTCAAATTTTCAAGAAATAGCCAGTTACAGGAATTTGTTCCATTTTGAATTTTTGACAGAATTATGTGTTTCCCATTCTAGACATTTCCTTGTGTTATATATCTTCATAGTGTTACAACTTCTTTTGATCTTTGTAGCTTCACCATATTTGAAGTTTCAACTTGTTTATTTATATGAGGAAAGGAATGCAAGTGTTGCAGTATTTATTCATTTTGTATTTTCATATATGATATGTTGTAATCCTGTTTCTTATGCTTTTTTAGGTTTAATACTTTAGATAAGTACAAAAAGAAAAATATATCATCTATACAGACAAACTTCTCATATTGCTTGCTAACATAATCTTTTGCTTAATATAACTTGTAGTCTCGACACTCATTTTTTTTTTAAAAAAAAAGAAAATCTTATTCTTTCATTTCTTGCTTTTTTTCTCGGTTTTGGTGTGTTATTGGTGTTCTTGGTCCAAGTTCTTGCCTTAGACCCTCTGCGTTCAGTTTTTGCATTGCCTCATCTTCTTTCTCGCATTATCTTAATACTCAAAGCCATACTTCACCCATTGTTTCAAGTGGTTACTAGCACAAGCTTAAAGTGGTGCCACTATCCTTCATCCATCATGTCAAGTTTACTACTGCTGTCAGTTCACTGATTGCAGTAGCTAAATTCATTTCCAATGTGTCTTCTCCATGGTTTGAACTACTCAAGTGCTTGGTGTTTTATCATGCCTCCCACTTCATCCTGATGTCATCATGTTTTATCATACCTCCTACTTCATCCTGATGTCATCATCTTTAGGCATATCGCTCACAAGATTTGCAATTTTGCTGAGGCAATTCAGCAACTGCTCAGTTGAAGCCTCTTCATGTCCATCCTCATCTGGTGCTATTAGCGTTGAATTTTTTTGTAACAGGAATACCATCCTAAAAGATGTGAGTTATCTTATGAACCTAGGTGAATATTATTTTCTGCTAATCATGCCTTGGTGATCTTTGTTAAATACTGGAGCAGAATGGCCATAACTAAAATTAATATTACTGTTTAAATGACTCACCATATCTTGCTGTCAATGTCATACTGGCTGAAAGCATGTTAACATTCTAGTAAATGCCTTTAGCAGTTTAGGATGACTATATCCAAGATTTTCAAATATTTGGGATTCCATATATATATATATATATAAATCGAGGAATTTTTTGTTTGCTGTGCAGGTGTCATGCCGTAAAAGCATGAGGGATGCATGTGAAAGATTCATGTATGATAAGTTTAAGGAAAAGGTATGAAAGAAACCTTTCCTTGTATAGGTCTAAGCCGTGGATTAACTAGATTCACAACTTACTTTCTGCAGATTGAAATGCCTATTGACGAGGCTGTTGATACACTACTGAGGTTGGAACTTGTGACTGAGTTTCCTTTAGAAAGGAGCTTTAAATTGAAAGCTCTTCCTTGTTCGGAGGCATGTGAAACCCTCAGAAAACGCTGGGATGATTTGCTAGAACAGAGGACACGATGTGGTTCCTGATCTTTCTTACAGGTAATTCCCTGAGTCAACTTAAGAAATATAAGACGTATATTTTTATGCCTACCATATGTAGCCATCCTGTTTCTGTTTTGTTGTGAGAAAAAAGAGGCATCACGTTCAGCTTGTCATAAACATTTTAAAAGCTGTTCGGTGGGCTCACTGAGCAATAAACAGCAGTACTCTTGTTTTTGACCATCTCTAATTACGAGAGGCTTATCTTGTTCCAATATCGGATAACAAACACCTGTCGTTTATTGTATTTGGATTCTTCTATTTTTATTTTTAATGCTTCGTAATAATTAGTGCACATAAAGAACAGTCACAATCTTATTTTCTACTTCTGCAGTATAAGAGCCTTATCATGTTCCTTTGTTTGCTAAGAATAGCCTCCACCTTTTAATGTACTGGGATGCAGATCAAGGTGGTATTTTCCTTCACACCAATCCGCTGCAGGATTCTCTACATCTGGCTTGAAAGCCATGAATGTTTCTTTGTCAGGAGGTAATAAGAGCAAATACTGCTTGCCTGCTGTTTTCGGCTTGAATCACTTGGTCGAGGTATAAACAATTTTGGTTTCACATTTTCACCACGGCAAGTTACTTCTAGGCAATTAAGTGTCCTAGATATGGCCCAGAACCGGTATGCTACGTAGAAATATATAGAAGACGAAATTTTCGTGGCATATTTGTCAACACCAATCAGCTAGCTGATTTTTGGAGTCAAGGCCTTCCACAAGCGTTACAGCCTCCATTTCCTCTGTGGTTGCCTCCAGTGACTGTCAATATTCTGTTCTTTTCCCTCACCAGTTGTGTATTGTTGTACAGCTGCAAATACCTAAGAATATTTGCGTGTACGAAGACATCTCTGTATTCTTAAGAGCTCTGTTGGATGTCGCAAACTTTAGAATGTCAACTTTTAGCCTGTTATCTGATCATTAAATCTCCTTATGTTTTGCCTTCCTTACGCAAGGCTTCTTCTGTTAACTCTTAATGTGCGAATTACATATGTCAAGGAGTTTTTTAAGTTTGGAAATGTGTGGAAATTTTTGAAACCCATCGAAATCCTGAATTGTAAGAATTCTGATGAACAAATCCTTAGTAGATGCAATTCAATCTGATCGTCGGTTAAAAATTTGAAGGACAGGTTGACGTTTGGCCAATTTGGCCCCTTCTTTTTTGAGTGTTGGTTCGTTTAGGGTTGGCTGTTTTATTTAGCGATGTCAGATTTTGATTGTCAACCTAAACAAACCTTCCATGTTGTGCTCATGGTGAGCCAATGCTACTAGCTAGGGGTGGCAAAAGATGGGTTTGGGTCAAGGTTATGTCAAGTCTAAGTTAGAGAAATAAACTTTTACTCAAAATTGTTTGTCAATTATTATAAAGAGTGGCCTCTTCTCTTTTTTACGCCCTCTTCTTCTTTTTTTTTTTCTTTTTTCTTTTTCTTTTTTAAAGCCCTCTTCCTGCGTTTGAAAAGCCCTAAAAGCTATTGTTAGCCATCAATTCTTGTGCGTGATGAGGTGCATGACGTGGTGGTAGATCAGATTCTTGTGAGCATCACATCAAACGAGAGGCGGCCATGGAAGTCGGTCCATTTTGTTTGGCGAACCAAAGACCCAAAAACTAGCGATCGGTATCCATCCGGACATTTATTTTAATAAGTAATCCCACTATTAATCATCATATCTAATTGAGGGTTTCACATTCTCCTGACAAAATTTTTGTTTTCCTAATTAATGACATCATTTTCAAACAGCTGGGATGGCAACCAAATAAGACAGCTACAAAGAAAAATGCCTTCATATTTGTACTCATTAAAAAAAATATATATCCATACTCATTCTGTTACGAGTAAAAAATTTTATATTCATATCTATACTCATCAAAAAAAAAAAAAAATGATACCCACATTCATTTTATACTGTATATAAAATTTTATACCTATATCTGGGTGGATTAATATTCTTACCCATCTCATTACTCATTCCTATATCCATCCCTCTCCCTCGTACTTTTAAAATTTTTTTGAATTAAATAAGTTTAACTAATTCCTATCTATTAGTTCGAACAAAATTTTTTTCTTTCAAATTTTAAATCCATTTCAAAATAGGCTAGGCTTAGGAGAATTATAAGTTGCCTTTTTTTTCTTCTTCAATTCTAGACTAGTCAAATGAATTAAACCCGAAAAAATTATGATGTATAGCCCATCGACCCTTGTTAAATAAGGATAATTTTTTTACTAAAAATTATAAACAAGAATACTTAACTAATTTTATTAGCGGGTATAATAAGTATCGAGCGGAGCAAAACGAGTAAGTCGTTATGTCTCATATCCGTTTCGTACCTGTAGTATGAGGTGGGTATTGTCATTTGTCTCCATATCCATATCTATTTCTTTTAACTCTATACTCACTTCAAATGAAACAAAGGCAGGCAGATACCCATGGATTTGAAAAAAATTGCCATCTTTATGCTTTTACTTGTCCTCTCCATAAAAAAAAAAAGAAAAATAAAAACAAATCCGTGTGGGTTAGACTTGGTATGTGGGGGGACCGTGACGGACAAAATCAGGATAATATAGCTGAACTTGAGGAAATTCAAATTCACTAACCCATGATCTCCACTAATCTAAGCTGTGATTCTATGGTAACTGATTATTTGGTCCCAAAACCTTATGTTGATACAGAATGAGTCAACAATATTTATTGATATATTGTCTGGCTGAAAACCAATTTAACACCTCCTCGCATGTGGAGGGCAAGATGGTAGCAATTAACGTGAAGGAAATTTAAATTCATGATCTTTTGATGACCTGAGTTTTGCTACGATGTTAGCTAGCTAATTGGTACTAAGAAAAGCTAGCTAATTGTACTTTAAAAAAAAAAAAAAAAAAAAAAAAGAAGCCAACAATGAATAGCAAGTTCATTAACTATACATGTGTTTACAAATGGTAAATTTTATGAGGGCTACATTTAGTCATTGAATGGATAAAACTTTAGCTGCCAATTACTTTTTCAAAATAAATAAGCATGTACTATGACATCATATGATGGTAGAATTTGACCTGCTCCTTTTCAAATTTGTGCGAGGAATGGAGTGACCCAGGCCATGATTTGGAGCATCCATTGCCTTGGTGTTGGAAAATTGCTACCATAAGTTGCTGATGGAAACGGCTGCTTTTGGCCTCGCACGTGTGTGATGAAAATGCTGAATGAAGTTTTGCACTTGATGCGTGTCCAAAAATAAAGGCGCATGCTCCACTACTTGAAAACTTCTAAAATAAAATAAAGGTTAAAATATACTTTAGATTCCAAATTTTTAATTAATCTTCTAATAAAATGTTATGTAATATTTTTAAAATATAAAAAATTAAATTATAATAATCGTAGAATGATCAAATATATATTTTTGTCTAAAATAAAATATAGAGCCTGCAATCAATCAACAAGGCCGGCCAACTTTCTTAGGCAAACGTCACACAATCTTTACAATCTTTTGACTCGCATCGTCCCAGTCGCCACCAAACCTTTTCTCTAGCTCTCGATTTATTCAAGCCTTATCTGAACCACCAACATAACTCGACCCAACCTATCTTGACCCAACTATTTTGAAGTTGATTCAGGTTGAAGCCTGGGTTGTCAGATCCGACCGACCCAAGGATCGAATATGCAGTCATGGCAACAAAAACTGGGGCTGTTAACTCTCACAGTCATTATTGCAAACACCATGCTGCCTGCCACTTTGTCAGGATGACTGGACGCCTACGTTATTATTATTATTATTTTTCTTTTACTTCCTCGATGCGACTCTGTCCGCATGTCCCCTGGACGATTCCCTTTTGCCAACCCAAGCCACTGTGATCCCTCCATATCGCACAAATCCACACCAGCCTGGCCCTCTTGGCCTTCTTTTTGGTGGGATCCAATATATTCTCATCTTTTTAAAACAGGTGTCTGATTAGATGGCGTTGCTTTAATGGGGACCACAGACCCACTGGCCCAGCCGTTGTTTGTGGTCAGGGCTCAGATGGACGGCTGTTTTTGAGATTCCATACGATCCAAATGAAAGATAGCTCATCATAGTCGGTGGCATGTGATTGGGATCATTGAAGGGCCTTTGGAGCTGTTCTTTGCCTTTGGGAGGCGTTTGGATTTATAGTTGTTCAGGTGCTTGTTGGTGATTGATTATATATATATATATATATATATATATATAGAGGGAGAGAGAGAGAGAGAGAGATGAATGAAGTTTAGGTTCGAATAATTTCTTTTATCTTTTGATCTATACGGTTCATAAATTTAAATAAAAAATAAAAAATAAAAAATAAAGTAGCTTCAAAATCCATATGAATATAAGGATAAGAAAGATAATCAGATCATATACTTGATTACATTCGAATGTAACTAAGTATGTATACACACACATATATATATATATATATATATATATATATAAAGAGGGAGAGAGAAAGATAGAGGTAGAATTGGCTATATTTGAATGTAATGAAGCTTAAATTCGGTTACCTTTCCTACTCTTATATTCACATAGTTGAGAATATCAATTAGATTATAATATTTCTTTATATATATATATATATAAAGGTGCAATCAAAAATATTTTTTAACCAAAATAAAGAGAAAAATCAGTTAGATATATAATATCTATTTGGAAGTTTTTATGATTTGATCATGGCTAATGGAACCATAAAAAATTTAAACTTTTTTAACTCTATTTATAACTCTCAATAGACTTGAAAGACTAGGAGAAAATATGTATGAATAATCCTTCCCAAACTATGTAGGTTTGTTTTGGGATATAAAGATTTTTAGATGCATAATACCTAGGTAGATGGATCTTAAATGAATGGAATAAAAGATCTTATACTATTCATGCTATTAAGAATACCTAGAAATAAAAAATCTTATGGTTTAGTGGCCTCTAATTTATGCATCAACATAAAAATGAATAGCTTTTATTGTACTATTATGTTAAAATACATAATAAAATATTTAAATTAAGATTCCACTTTATTGATCATAATATACACAGAACATGTGTAAATTAAATTTTAGTACTTTTTAACATTTTGGTCATAGCAATATATCTCTCATATTATTTTTATAATTTTTTATTTACTTGATACTTAGAAACATTGAAACATGTAACTTTTGATTCATAGATATATTTAATAGTATAAATTGTAATCAATAGTTTGGACTTTCCAATTAGATGCCTCTTTATTGATTTTAAAATCAAGAGAAGTATATACTCTGATTTCCAATGGAACATAGTCCATTCCTCTCTCCATAATTTATTTATATTCACATTAAAGTATTGAAGGAAATATTGATGAGAGTATAGATTAAATAATGCTTCAAACATAACACCATAAGACCTAATCCATTGAAATTAATTGAAAGATATTAATTGAATTTCTTTACTTTATATAAGTACTTAAAATATCTCCATTGCATAATCAATATATGACTTGATATATACAAATTTAGGTCCATAAATACTCTTCTCAATTAAGTCTTAGCATTCTCATAAAGTTGACGGTCCAAATCTAATAATAAATTCTATCAAATTTGATTACAAATAATATGATTAGTCCATATTAGCCTTAAATGAGCTTGTAGTATGGCATCTTCTAATGCATATGGGTCATGGCTAGATCCACTTTAACACTATTTTATTATATAAAGACTTATACTAGCATGTATTTAGTTTCACATAAATTCTATGTGAAAGAGATAGGTATTCATATTGAGTCGACAAAACTAAACAATACTTTCTTGATATATTGATTGTTACAAATGATATTGGAATAAATCTGACCAATGATCTATATGGAATAGAAGACATTATAATATGAGCTCTTTGAAAATTGAGTCCATGTTGATTGTGAAATTTGTGATTCGGTTTTATTAGATTTATGCTAATTTGAGTTTAATTTGATTGGATTTGTAAAGCATATTAAGAATATCTAAACTCAAATAGGAGCATGGGAGGATCTGCACTGCTGTGAATCTAAATAATACTATCTTTACTAATCTTTTACGGTAAGGTTTTTAGTAATTACATCGAATATCAACCTTCTTGTGGGGGAAATTCTTTTCATGAAAATATGAAAAATCTAAAATCCTGAATTCATCCAACATATTGCAACGAAAAGCTTTACTCAACTAGAAAACCTTCGTCAAGGAACCCATGAACGTGGCTTTTCGGTAATTAGGCCTTTATTTTGGGATCCTATGTAAACATTGCAGACAATTCATTGGCAAAATCCATTCCTAAGAATAAATCTAGAAATTTAATTAAGTTGGCTGGTTGAATCAGTATTTCTAATCACCAAATTAGTAGTTGATTTGTCCAATGAAAAATCTAAAATTCCATGATCTCATTCAAATCCTACCACCCCTCGAGCGTATGGTCAAGATTCAAAATTACACGATGGAAACAGTTTGGTTGAAACCATTAAACGTGACGCTTGAAAGTTGACACAATTTGCATGCTGAAAACAACTTCCACGGCATATTCGAAGGCAGGATCGCGATGATGACGACCTCTCCAAGCTTTTTGACGCTTTGAAAATAAAGCATTTGCTTTCCGGTCCCACATCCCACCGCCCCTATCGTCCTTCTCATATTAATAATAATTATATATATATATATATATAAGTTAAAGAACGCTTGTGTTATTCATCTAAAAATTAAGCTCGATCAAGAACCGTCCATGCACAGCATAATCACATTAATTTAGCGGTGATATGATAGATGTTCGGTAATACTCTAGAATAAAAAAAAATATAAATATAAATGACGAGATTATTTCTGCACACGGTCGCGACACTCGTGCCAACTCATATCCCATTATAAAATTTCTTTTACCGTGGGTTCCATTTCCGCCGCCCTTCTGTCTTATTCTCTCTCTAAAGCTGGAGCTCTGCCCTTCTCGCCGTGCCCTCGCTCTCTTCCTCTCTCGCTACTCCGCTTTCGTAGCGGAGAAAACCCTCCCCGATCTCGTCGCCATCGGCATCGCGAAAGGTAACCACTCTTCCGGATCCCGCTTATCAGTTTTTTTAATCCTTTTTAGTCGTAGATCTTTTCGATTCAGAGCGTTTGGCGAGTTTTTCCGTTTGTTTTGTGTAGATCTGTTGATGGATGTGGTCTGTTTTATGGTTGGATCTGATGTTTTGATGTTCTTGTTTGAGGGAACTAACTTTTAATTTTTTTTCTTTTGATATGCTTGAATTTTTTTTTAGATCAAAATGATGATCGGTGGCAAAATTGTTTAAAATTTTCACTTTGATCTTCTGCTGTTGGTATAGATTTAGGTTGATCTGTCTGGGTATGAAATATACGAGACGTGATACAGGATCGCGAATTTCACTAAAGTGATCGAGCGGACTCCGGCTTTATATTTTTAAAATAATCGAGTGTATTGATCTGTAGATTATGATAGATTTCAAGGAGCGTATCGTTGTTGATAACGTGATGTGAGGAGCGCATGGATTACTGCTAATTGATCATGATTGGGTTATGATTGGGTGCATTCAACATGATGGTGACGCCGAGAGTGTCCGGACGTAACGGTCCTGCCGTTTACGTTGGTTGGCAGGGGATGGGATGGTGGCATGTCCCGTTCCATGAAAAAATTGTGACAGCCATGTCCCACAAGATTTAAAACGTTGTTTCCCAGTGATGTGTATTAGTTAAATGTTGTGAATTGGTGGATGGAAAGAACTACATTAAAGTGTTTTTGAATTTTTCTAGCTATGTTTTGGGAGTTTAGTTGGCTGGTTTGAATTAATGAGAACAATTATTTAGCCGTATTGCTTGTAAAGCCTTAAAAGTTTCTTGTGCATCTTGAATTTGTAGTGACTGGGGCCAGTATGAAGTGGTCTAGTGATGGAGCCACCGATGGAGCTAGTTAGGGTGTTGATCACTGGTTATTGTTACATTTTGTTTAGGTTTATCTCATTAATCTGTCCTGAGAGAACCTGGAGTTTGCAAGATACGTCATCCATTTTTGATCTTGAAGACCACATTTTTTTTGCCCTTTAATTTGAAAATTTAGTTTAAAAACATGTCTTTCTTTTATGCATATGTCACTATATCAAGGCTCAGCACTGCTCTTGTGTTGTCTTTCTTTCTTTGCTATTTTTTTTTATTATTTTTTTACACATGAATGAGTCGCCTGTATTTTTAAATTTTATAATTTTTACAAAAGTTAAAAAATATAAATAAGACAAGTATGATATATATGATGCTTATGCATGCAAATAATGTCTATTTTCCCTCTGAAACTAATAATTTTAAATGGCAAAGTGTATTATCATCTTGGATGGAGCACAATATTTTCAAGGAGAGGACTGGCTGCAGGCATATTCATATAATTTGTCTTTTTTTCACTATTCTTGGTTGTGCTTAGCTGGGGAAGTGAGAAGAGAATGGGAAGATGACAGGTCTGCTAATCTAATCGCTTGTTAAGGATGAATCAAGGCTTACCTGCATTAATCTGCCCTGAGAGAACCTGAGGTTTTCAAGTTACATTGTTCATTCTTAATCTTGAAGAGAACATATTTTTTTGCCTTTTAATTTGAAAATTTAGATTAAAAACATGTCTTTCTTTTATACATATGTCACTATATCAAAGCTCAGTACTGCTTTTGTGATGCCTTTTTTTCTTTTTATTTTTTTTACACATGAATGACTCCTTTTAAAAAAATATATATATTTTTTACAAAAGCTAGAAGTATAAATAAGACAATTATGATATATATGATGCTTGACTCTATTTTTCCACTAAAACTACTAATTTTAAATTTTTAGCTGTTATTAGGCTCCTTGGTTGTTGAAGACAAGAAAGGAATGCTTGTCTCTAAAGATTTGTTTTTGGATCAGGCACCGCAAAATCCCTTTTTTTTTTTCCAATGAAAATATTAGGCAAAAGCCTGTCCACTTTCATTCAGCAAATGAAGGTGAAGATTACAGGAGAGAAAAAGGAGGGGGGAAGAAGAAAGATGATGGAGAAATTACAAAAGTTTTTGAATGAGAATATTTATGTATTTTAGCCACAAGACTGGTCCAGTCCTATCCAGAAAGGTAGTAGTGGATAGTCTCTAGCCCATCAGATTCCAAATTGCAGAATATATGTCTGTTGCATTCCAGTCATAAGGACCAGCAAGTTGTAGCAGCTACAATACCCCAATTAATTTGCCCTTTTTTTCTTGATTGCTTGCTGTTTCCAAATTGTCCATAGGATACAATATTGGAAGGTAAATTAGGTAAGTTGAGTCCATATAAAAACTGATTCCAAATGCTGGCTAAGAGAGGACAAGTAAGGAATAAATGATCCAAAGATTCTTCATTTTTTGTAGAGCACACAGATGGAAGGACCAAACCATTATTTGATATGGAGTTTATCAGCTGTAAGGAGTATTTCTGTTAGAGTAGGATAACAAAATTTTTAGCCTTTGAGGTAGAGATGTTTTCCAAGTACAAGGTTCAACAGGAGATAAGGTGCTGCCATTTATGAGGACAGTGTATGTGTCCTTGTCAGTGAAATTCCATGTTCTGTCAGTATTTAGGCTCCGATGGAATTTTTGCAGCATGTCGACAATCCTATTAGTTCATATTCTAATGGAATAGAATTACTGTTAAGGAAGACCCTGACCTCAAGGTCCCAAGGAAGGTACATGATATCTGCTGAAGTCTGGGTTGTCTTACATAGAATAGAAGCTTGCATTTCTCATAACAAGGTGCATAGAAGGGAAGCTTGTGCAACACAATGATATCATTCTTTTACTTACAGGCTGGCACCTATAGTTCTCTCATGCAAGATATGCAGCTAAGGTTATAGAAAATAGTTTGACTGTAAAATTAATTCTTGCCCAAGGAAGGTTAATCTTCTTTGATGTACCAGCAAAGATGATCATGTAAATTTGAGGTCTAAAAGAATGTACCATTAGATATGAATGGCAAAATTATTTTAATGGTCGCAATTGTTGAAAAGTCTTGAGAAGAGTTGGATTGAGGGTGAATAGACTTTTTTTAGACTGAATTGGTTTGCAGTAAACTACACCACCTGTTTATTAGTGACAGGAAAATCTTGTATTATTTGGATTATGCAAATTATTTTAGTAAAGAGATTACGTGATAACTGTGAACAATATCTCGTGTCATGGTTTAATTGTGAGCAGTGTGGAATTCTCTCTCTCTCTCTCTCTCGTGTAGCAATGGCCTAACAGGAGCCTTGGGGTCATGCATTGGGATTTAGTTTTACTTGAGGTTTTAGATTTTGTCGTACAGGGGTGTCATGGGTTTATCCACAAAATAAGATACTTCACCATTCATCCCATCTCAACGACCGCCCCGATTGAGCATCTTACTAGGCCTCTCTATCTCTACAGTTCTTTTGTTTATTTATTTCTTTGTTTTTCTTTTTCTTCTTTCTTCCTTTCCTTTCTTCCTTCTTCCTTTCTTTCTTTCCTTTTCTTCTTTTCATCCTTTTTTTTCCTTTTTTTTTTTCTTCTTCTTTCCTTCCTTGTCTTTTCTCTTTCTTCTTCTTTTCCAACGTAGATGGATTTTGGAGTCCAACCCCATCCTAATCCCATTTTCTTGCAAGAACATGACAGTATGACTTGGATTCCTTCTGTCCAGTCGGGACTTAAAACCTCTATTTTACTAGTGATCATTTTTAAGCAAATATATTATTTTCAAGAAGTCCCCGGTCAGCATAAGTTTGTTGAAATTTTCTTAAGATTAGGAAGTATTTTATACTTGTTTTTGTCTATATTGATATGCCAATATAGGTGCTGAATCTACATGGATTTGATGAAGTATTAAGCACAAAATTTGTTTTTCTAGAATGGATCCAATCTTTTTCCATCCCCTTTTCTTTGGTTTTCTTCATTATCCCTTCATTAGTATTAAAGTATAAAATTTAGTATTCTTTCTTTGAATTTCTGATTTCTCTATGGTTTGCGGGAAGGACACCCTAACAGGAAATTTTCTTATAATGATATTATTCTTATCTTTTACAACAAGGGAGGAAGCAACAATTTTTATTGTTACAAATCTTAGGTTGAGACTGGATTTCAAGGTGTAGTGAAGCTAGGATTCCTGATCTTTCCTTTTGTTTAACCTCATAATTTCCATACAGTGGCTGTACTTACCCATATTTGGTACTCTTATCCCAGATTTAGTTACACCAGCCATACTAATTAGTTAACTAGTTGCAAGAGGAACATAACACAATATTGTTGTAGTATTCTGAGATGCCAATACCTGATTTGGGAAGAAATGGGTGGTGGAAATGAAATGCCTCAATGGAGGTTTTGGTGGGGCATTTGAATATAGGATATCCTGTCAGTGTAGCTCTCCCTCCTTTACAAAAGTTCTGGAGTCAGGATTCCTGCACCCTGCTTTACCATATTAGCATGCCTAGAAATCTGACAGTGAGGATGCCAACAATTTCCTTCTGGCTTAGCTGCACCTTTTTCTTTTGTCATGTGGCCAGTGCACTTGTCGGTCTAAACTATGGATAAAAGCTGCATGACATTAATGAAAAAATATTACTTCATTGACAATTTTTTCCTATCAATTTGTCAGCTAGTCATACTTGTAATCCTACCTTTTTCATCACTTCGTTAGAAAAGTATCACAGAAAGGAAAATCGACGGTCATCCAATGTGCATGCATTTTTAATCCAAAATAACAAAACCACCTTACTGTTTCAAATACTTCCAAATTTTTGTTTAATGTAGATGTGCAAAGATGAGCTTGTTTGAAGTTGCTGTATGCTAACTGTACACTCTATTTTGTCAGTTGAGCTTTGAATGATCTGATTTTAAAAAATAAAATAAACGAGATAACTCCAAATGTACGTTTAGTACTCTTGAGTTTTGTTTGATCATTGGTTCTCTATCCGATGCATCATATTGCCTACCCATGTTGACTTTCCTTTGGTCCATAGTTACATGTATCAGATAATCAAAGTTCCCATGAAACTGTTTCACTTGAATATGTTGATATTCCAACTAGTTCTTGCTTATATGAACATGATTTACTTCTGGGTAGTCTTTGAGAAGTTCAATAGCTGATATTGACATTCTTTGTTATTTATCTATAGCTTTGACATGACATGAATTTTTTGCTTGATAAGAGTTGGTGCATTCTTTGAATGTCAAAGAAATGATAAACTTCATTATTTGTTATAACAATCGTGAAAATGTATAATGTCCAGCTTGTGTCACTCACAATGTTTGGTTGCTGTCCTTTGCCTTTCTTTTCATATTCCTGTTATCTTGTGAAGACAGACCATTGAGAAAATGGTGAAATTAGGTTCATTTTCATTCATTTGATTCACATAAACCAACCATTGCTCAAGGATTAGTATCATAGCAAAACTGGAAATGATTCTGATCATACTTTTTTAATTTCCTGTGGTCCATCCTTGAGAATCTCCTTCTCATCCCCCTTTCTTGGTGCTAACTTTCCATCGTAGCACCATACCTGCTCCAAGTGTTCCAGCATTATTTAACTTGTAACTTTCTGATGAAAAGGCTTTGTATAGGTTTAGTATAAAGGATGGCTGATGCTGAGGACATTCAACCGCTTGTCTGTGACAATGGAACGGGAATGGTGAAGGTGAGAAATATGTTTCATATCTTATAGCTGATATTTAGGAAATTATGTAGGAAGTTGCATATTTGTGGTGTATCTTATTTGTGGTGTATCTTATAATGTTTATATTTGTGGTGTATCTTATTTAACTAAAATACCTCGAATCATTTTCTGCAATAGGCTGGATTTGCTGGTGATGATGCTCCCAGAGCTGTTTTCCCAAGTATTGTTGGTCGGCCCCGCCACACGGGTGTCATGGTTGGAATGGGACAGAAAGATGCATATGTTGGTGATGAGGCTCAATCCAAGAGAGGTATTCTGACTTTGAAATACCCTATTGAGCATGGAATTGTTAGTAACTGGGATGATATGGAGAAAATCTGGCATCATACCTTCTACAATGAGCTCCGTGTGGCACCTGAAGAACATCCAGTTCTTCTCACAGAAGCCCCTCTGAACCCCAAAGCCAACAGGGAAAAGATGACGCAGATAATGTTTGAAACTTTTGATGTCCCTGCCATGTATGTTGCTATTCAGGCTGTCCTTTCCCTTTATGCTAGTGGACGTACCACAGGTATGCCATATTCTTTACACGAATGAAATCTGATTGAATCTTCAATCTAGACAATTTTTACTTATATCTATCAAATTTGGGTCCCTATATACATATACATATACATATATATATATATATATAGGAGTTGATTAATTGTACTGTTATTTGAATTAGGATTTTATTGCTTCGATATGTTTTTTTTTTTTTTTCAGCATATGTATATGCTTTTACCCCAGAACTATGTCAATTGGTTGGAAAGAAAAAAATCCCCTGAGTGTCAATATTATTTCCTCACTTTTGCTGATTTAGAACTGTATTTTGAAATTATAACCTTGGTCACCAAGCGTTAGCCTTCTTGTTTCTTTTCTGAGTTCTGGTTTCCTCTTTTTGTTTTACATTCACCATTTTCAGGGATCATTAGATTCATTGTAATTTTCTGGTGACTAATTTTTTGATCAAATTTAGGTAAATTAGCAATCTGTTTGCTATTTCTATCTTCTCCCTTCTCAGGCAGAAATGTACTGACTTATTATGATCTCAATCTCCCTGATGCATTGTCTGCACCATTGCCTTCATTCAGTAATGATTTCTATGAAAAGACAATAAGGCTTGGCTTCCAAAGGCAAAATTTTGGCATGTAGAAACTGTCAATCAAAATAATGCAAATGAAAACACATCGAAACATACATTTTTTTGATGTTTAAAAATGCTTGCCAAATGCATGTCCATATCTGCTCAAGTTGTTCTCTCTGCCCAGGTATTGTGCTGGACTCTGGTGATGGTGTCAGCCACACGGTCCCAATCTATGAGGGCTACGCACTTCCACATGCTATCCTACGGCTTGACCTTGCTGGTAGAGATCTGACTGATGCCCTCATGAAGATTTTGACTGAGAGGGGATATTCCTTCACGACCACAGCCGAGCGGGAAATTGTTCGTGACATTAAGGAGAAGCTTGCTTACGTAGCCCTTGATTATGAGCAGGAGCTCGAGACTGCCAGGAGCAGCTCAGCAGTTGAGAAAAGCTACGAGCTACCTGATGGCCAAGTTATCACCATTGGGGCTGAGCGCTTTAGGTGCCCTGAGGTGCTCTTCCAGCCTTCGCTCATTGGAATGGAAGCCGCTGGTATCCATGAGACCACCTACAATTCTATCATGAAGTGTGATGTTGATATCAGAAAAGATTTGTATGGGAACATTGTGCTTAGTGGAGGGTCAACCATGTTCCCGGGCATTGCCGACCGTATGAGCAAGGAGATCACTGCACTTGCTCCTAGTAGCATGAAGATCAAGGTGGTGGCCCCGCCTGAGAGGAAGTATAGCGTCTGGATTGGAGGGTCCATCTTGGCTTCTCTAAGCACATTCCAGCAGGTGAACAAACCATCATTATATAATAAATATTTTTGCTTTATCTTGATGCCTTGTTTTTGTTGCCTTCTAACGGTTTTTTTTTTTTTTTTTTTTTTTTTTTTAATTCTTGGCTTTTGTTTGGAATGTAATGCAGATGTGGATATCCAAGGCGGAATATGATGAATCTGGACCGCCCATTGTTCACAGGAAGTGCTTTTAGATGTTCTTCTGGTGTTTTTGGGTTTTGTTTGGGGGGAAGGAGCGAGGGAAGTCAGTCATGGACCCTTTTTGTTATTTTCCTGGCCTTGTTATATCGGATATTATTGTTATCTAAATGTACTAGTTGTGTACCTGTACAAGTAGTTTGGTTTGGATACCCTCTTTAGTGTTAAATGCATCCTATGCTGAACATGTGGCTTGGTTTATTCATGTCTTACAGTCAGTGTTCTTGCCTTCTTTTTCCAATTTCTGGACGACAGCCAAGGCATTATGATGCAGTCCCTCCTGACAGTTTGTGGTGGTTGACGACGAGATGGGGAAATTCGTGATATTATTCTTCGGTAAGATGGTTTTGCTGTCGTCGATGGAGGTCCAGAGATTGGATGCTAGGTCAGTGCAATTCAACGAATTGAATATACATGACATGGCATCTCTGCCAGGCTTCGGCGTGAATGTCCTGTTATGGCTGGTAAGAACAAATTCTGCGCTTTGATTAATTGGAGCTTTTACCTATGGGATGTGGGATCTCATCTGTGATGGCTTCTTCCAGAGAGCAGGCTAGTCCGGTAGCCTCGGATGAGTCAAGTCCTGCTTTAGATTTCCCGATTTCCCCCTTTTACAAGCTCGGCACGTTATTGGGGAAACGGGGGTGCGTTGATCTGAAAGAGAGGAGTGCGTTACCTTTGGTTGGTTGTTTGCTGTCATCCGGGGGGCACGGCTTCGGGAGCCATGGGTCGGGTCTCAACCTGACCTAACCTGACCCCTGTTCCCCCAATCTGCCACTTTTGCCGTCTCCGGTTGGTTATTCATCTGACCTTGTTTTCTCCGTTTGTGACCCTGATTTCTCCATCACCATCTAGCTCGTTGAGCTCTCCTCTGCCAACCACCTCTTCTCTTTCCCTCTCAATGTCTTGCAACGAGTCTCCACTTCTCTGCCCCAATTGGTGGCTGTGGGGAGGTGGCTGTGTGGAGACTCGAGAGGAGAGATATATGAATGAATGACAGCAAACGAAACTCAAACCGCCAATTTTCCAAATTCAATTATAAAACTGAGTTATGTAGTCTCTACTTATATTAGCAGAAAGTCTATCCATGTTAGAATCTTCTTCTAGTTTAAACCTCAAATTTTTTAATTTAAAAATAATCCAAATAGTATTCAAATTTTTTAAGAGCGAAAATCACCATAAACAAGCTAAAATCCTAGCAAAAAATAAATCTCAACTTTTTTTTTATCAACTTATCCTTTATTGCTTCACTTAAGTCTTCTTAAATTAGGAAAGATATCCAATCAAAGTCTTCCTCAAAAATAAAAAAAATAATTACAAGATAGCACAATGAACTCGAAAAGTTATTTGATTTCAAAAAAAAAAATAAAAAAATCTCAATTAAATGTATTATATGAGCAAGGGCTCAAAAAGTTAGTGCACAATTAAGCTTTCCGATGAGGCAGATTTTACTCTTAAATTTTATTAATCTTTCTTGTAAAAGAGAATGATCTACAATGAATCTGACGGTTCTTCGAACCAATAATAGTAAATATCTTTTATGAAATTTTTCTTTACATCTCACATATCGCAATAGATTTATAAGTAGTTTTGATGATGTGCAATTATTAAAGAAAAAAAAAAAAGTAATTTGAAAAGTAGGGGCAAAGAGGTAATATTATTTTTAATAGTTTTGAATAACAATTTTTTAAAACAAAGGCAATAATTTTTAATAATACTTTCTTTTAACAAATAGGAAAAATCACCATCTACTTTAATCTTGATGGGGATACTTGACTAAACACTAATTTTCTACTCTTTTACTCTGCTTCTCTTTATTTTTTTTTTTAAAAATCCCTATACTGCATAAAGAATAGGAAACAAGTTCACATAAATTGAGTAATTGTAATTAATAAAATTGAAAAGAATTAATCAAAATGGTTAGGTTGCGCCTAATCTTTCTCAGCATTAATAAAAATATGTTTTGTACAGGCATAATTGTCCATAAAAAATTTAAAGTGTGCGTGCAAGAAACATGCATACGATATATAAAATGGATAAATGTCAATAGTCCACTCGATATAAATAAACGCTTTGAAGAATGGAATGTAGAGAAAAAACTCTACGCTCTCGTGTCCTTACGTGCTAACATGGCTACCAATCTGGCATGGCCTCCTCCCCGGACGTGGCCCTTCCATTCTTCTCTGCCTGCACGCCGTCCGATCCGGTCATCATGGATCCGGTAGTGAACGGGCGAGGTGGATGGAGCAGCGGCAGCAGGAGTAAAAGGGTTTCCATAACGCCCGTTGGATCCAGAGAATGGCAATGAAAAGAAGTAGGATCGAAAACCAAATTTTTATTTTTATTTTTACTAAAAAAATAATTTTTATTTTTGTTCCATTCTATAAATAAAGTTTTTTTTTTTTTTTTTCATTCTCTGATAAATCTTCATCTCTACCATCTTCATTAATTTTTTTAAAATTTAACTTTCATTCATTCCAATCAGATAATTCATTTTAATTCCACAATTTTAAGCATAATGATCAAAATCTATTTATAAATAAATTCTACTGTATAATTTATTTTATTTATAAATAAATTTTACATAATATTTCAAGCTGAATCGAGGCATCATTTTATTTTTTATCTTAATTTTTAAAAATAAAATTAAAAAATAATATAAATAGTGAAAAATATTTTTTTTATTTTTTTAATTAAAAAATAAAAATGTATACTTTTATAAATTTAAACCTTTCGTTATCTTTACTATTGTCCACCTCTCACCATTGCTGCTAACTACCATCATTTTTTTTACACTTATTCCCACCATAATATTCCTCGAAAGTGCCACCCAATGGCCCCGTGCGCAAGCGACGGCCCACCTTTGCTTCGTGAGGGGAGGACACCGTTTTTGACTCCCAGGGACGGAGGAAGCTTCGTGAACGCGGTTGTTTCCGTTGAGACGTTTCATCTAATTTATGCGAATTTGGAGTCACCTCATTCTTGCTTCACAAGGCTATACCCTCACAGATTCCATCCTGCTCTTCGGGGTGAAGCACCATGATGAGGGTACCAGCAATAATTTTGTTGGATCTATTTATCTGTTTAAGCTTCTTCCGCATCCAATGCCATGCCTCCAGTTCTCAAAATCTCAGCTGCCACCCGGCCGACTTGGTTGCGCTAGAGGTTTTCATGAAAGGCCTCGATTCGAGGATCGAAGGCTGGAGCTTCGAAGCTGCTGCTGCTGAATGCTGCACTTGGCCTGGGGTACGTTGCAGTGACTCCTCATCATCATCGTCTTCAGATAATTACAGTAATTCCAGCTCAAGGGTGGTCGGGCTTGACCTCGGTAACAGCAGTTTGGCAGGGCCTCTCACAATTGCCCCTGAAGGTTTGGATCAGCTTGCTTATCTTAACCTTTCCTGTAACTCACTTCGAGGTCCTCTGCCTTCAAGATTGTTGCACTTGTTTCAGTTAGAGGTCCTGGATTTGAGCCATAACAATTTTTCCGGGGAGCTTGATGTGGGCATTGGAAATCTTTTGGGTCTAGTCCATCTAGATATGTCCTTCAATGCATTCTCAGGAGTAATCCCTGATAATTTCCACGGCCTAAAGAAGCTGGTACACTTCTCTGCCAGATCTTGCAATTTTAACGGTCCATTGCCCATTTCACTCTCATCTTGTTCGATGCTTCAGTTACTTGATCTGGGGAAGAATTCCCTTGATGGTGAAATCAAGATTAATTTCACAGAATTGGTTCATCTCCAATTCCTCAGTCTCCCGTCGAATAGGCTTCATGGTAGCATTCCTGTTACTCTTTCCTACTGCAAGGCCTTGAAGACTTTGGACCTAGCTGCAAATAATCTCTATGGTCAGATACCTTCAAGCTTCAGAAACCTACAGGCTCTCTATCATGTCTCGCTTTCAAGAAACCATCTCTCCAATATATCCGAAACGTTGTTAGCTTTACAGGACTGCCCGAACTTGACGACCCTCGTTCTAACAAGGAGCTACCAAGGGGAAAAGATACCGGAGGATGAGATGCAGGGTTTTAAAAGCTTAAGGGTTCTTGTCATTGCAAATTGTGCTCTCGAAGGTTCCATCCCCCTGTGGCTTAGGAATTGTAAAGACTTAAGCTTGTTAGATTTATCGTGGAATCAATTGACTGGTGCCATTCCATTGTGGATGGGTGAGCTGGACAATCTCTTCTACTTGGATTTGTCTAATAATTCACTGGTTGGGGAGATTCCTTTGAGTTTGACGAAATTAAAAAGTCTTGTCTCTGAGATTCCACACGATGATACGTCTTCATATGAGTTTCTACTAGCCACAAGGCGAAATCAGACTATCAAAGAAATATACAAAGGATACTCTAGGTTTCCTCCAACAATAGATTTGAGCAGTAACATGTTGAATGGATTTATTTGGAAAGAGTTTGGGAATTTGAAATTTCTCCATGCGTTGGATCTGAGCAAGAACAACCTCTCGGGGCCTATTCCTGCTGAATTGTCAGGCATGCTCAACTTAGAGAAGATGGACTTGTCTTTCAATAATCTCTCAGGAGAAATACCTCAATCTCTTGTCAGGCTGACATTTCTGTCGTTCTTCAGTGTTGCTCATAATTGCTTGCAAGGTCCGATCCCTACTGGAGGCCAATTCTTTAGCTTTCCGTTCACAAGCTTCGAAGGTAACCCAGGACTGTGTGCGGAGTATTTCTTCTTCTGCAACTCGACTGCAAGTTCCTCATCTCATCCAGATCATGAGACAATGATGCAAGAGAACGAAGGGTCCATCATAGGATTGCCATTTGTCATCGGAGCCATTGTCGGTTTTGTTGCAGTTAATATCCCACATTTGATCCGATGGAATCGTTAAATGATGCGAGACAGAGGTTAGAAGATTAAAGGACTAATTCTGGTTGTATCTTTGGGTTCTCTAGCCTTCTAAAATTCCATATTAAGTCTCCATATATTGAGGATGCCTAGTATTGCATGTTCTTAATGAATAGGCTTTGAACAACTTCCATTGTTGCCTCAATATAATGCATTTATAGTTAACGTGCTTTGTAACCGATGTTTGGACTATCTTGTACGGTGACTATGTAAAAATGGTTTGTATTTTACAGTGGATAAATAAAATTTTTCCTACTATTACTATATCGGCAACCATATGAGTCAAGAAATAATCAGCACTATTCTTCAGTAAGATAGGTCTACTGCATGTAACTTATTGAAGTCCATTTTACAGGACTTTCCATGATGCCAAGGGATAGTGGCTTTTCTTCAGACTCGACTGTGTAAATACTACTATGGCTGATGAAGAGATCAATTTTGAACTTTGAAAAAATGGAAGCTTTTACCTATGAGAGCATGGGATCTCATCTTTCTTGTCTTTGTCTGTGCAGTTCAACAGTCGAAGGCTTGCCGGCCAAAATCTTATGGACTCGCCTTCTCTCTTAATCGTCATTTTCTTTTAATCATTGCACCAAGTATAAAAAAAGATACCAGTGTATGAAGGGAGAAGCGTGCTAAGTGTATGCCCAATGGGAATAGAATGGCAGATTCTTTTGCTTAGAAGCTCAACAGTAGTTGGTCTCTTCTTGTCAAATCATTCTATAACTTCCAGAGGTGTTCTTTGGCCTAAACATAAGATGGTGCGGAAACTAACAATGTCGAAGAAATTGAAGGTATTTGCTTGGCTTATCCTCAAAAATAAGCTCAATATAGGCAAGGTATTAATGAAAAAGGGTTGGACTATTAGCTCGAGTTGTTCCTTGTATAGGGCCTCGGTGGAAACCATGTCATACCTATTTTTGCGGTGTCTCCTTTTTAAAAAAGACCTAGGATAGAGTGTTAAACTATTTTTAGTTTCATAAGAGAGTTCCGAACATTCATGATCTATGAACTTTCTAGAGGAAAAGGTTCATTTCTCAATGCATTTCTTCTGCTCATAGGCTAGCTTAGGACTAGCTCATTATACCGATATGATGACATATCTGGAAAGAAAGGAATTTAAGAATTTTTATATTTAAATTATTTTTAGTGACAATAATATGTACCAAGATAATGCATTGCTTCAACTCATGGCGGCATATCTCCTTGAAAAAAGTAGAATCCTTAGGGGATCAGCTAAGTTTTCCCTTGACTTGGTGACCGACTTTATAATTCTCTCTCTTGGTCTTTTTCATCGCCTTGTCATCCTTTCCTATCACTTCATTTTTTACCTGACTAACATTTTGTTGGTATGGTATTCTTGCCTATCTCTCACCATATAGTTTTGTAAACAACTTTAATTTTAATAAATTGATTGGAGATTTTGCTCCCCATCTTACATTAAAAAAAATATATGTCAAAAGTTTATATTTCAAGAAAGGCATTTGTATAATTAGGACTCTGCGTTTGGAGAATAAAATGAAAGAATGATAAAGAACTAATCATTAAAATAAAGTCAAAGCGGCTCTGGTCATTTATTCCACCTATATTGCTTAAAGGGCATGCCAAACATAATAACATATAAATTAAACCCTATTTTGGGAGGAGGGGCCACATCTTCTCTCCCAAAGATCGAGAAAGCTTTTTTTTTATTATTAATGGAAGATAGAGAAGCATCAAACTTTTTATGATCATTAATTTTTAATTTTAAATCACTACAAATTTAAAGTCATTGCTTCTAAGTGTGCTTGGTGCATCAAAGCACTCCGTAAAGTTACCATATTCTTCACTGCAAAACCTCTGACGGTTCTCATCCTGGCCTTTGGAGAGTCATGAGTTTTGTTTCATCTTTGCATATATCTAAGCATCTTCCACACCTCCAACTACTAGAATCTTAATCAGCATCTTCCACACCTCCAACTACTAGAATCTTAATCACCACAGGAATGACTGGTTGCCTTTGAAATAGAGCAAATTAAATGTCAGGCTGCATCACATTTCAGTGATGCTCATGTTCAAAATTGATCCAACCCAGCCATTGGACCTTTATTTTTTGTCAGATCTAGCTCATTAGGCTCGAATTCTTTTCTTATTTCTTTTTTTAATTAGAATCTAATTAAGCAAGCAAAATTTTGGATTGGACTGGAAAGGCAACTTGACTCATGATTAGCACTTTGATATGCATATGCACTTTATGGTCTAGGTCAAGTTGGCTTATGATTCTTCGAAGTTGAGCTCAACTTTTAGATTGGACTTGATCGGGCCTATCTCTTGATCTATTTGGCCATGCCCATCTGGATTTCAGCCCGAATTTCAAAGGTTAAGTGTGATATATTATGTGTACTAATTTATCCAACCAAGAGATGCACAAGAAATGTGAATGCGAATGCAAACAAATCCAACCCAAGAGATATACAAGAAAAGTGAATGGTTTGGGAATGCAAACAAATCCAACCTAAGAGATGCACAAGAAACATGAATACTTTGCAAATGTAAACAAATCCAATACAAGAGATGCGTAACTTATTCAACCAAGAGAAGCATAAGAGACACGAAGGCTTTGCGAATGCAAACAAATCCAACATGAATGCGAGATGTGCAGAAAACATGAATACTTTCAACTTATCTAGAGATGTGCAGAAAATGTGAATGCTTTGCGAATGTAAATAAATCCAAATAAGAAATACGCAAGAAACGTAAATGCTTTGCGAATGCAAACAAATCCAATTCAAGAGATATAAGAAATGTGAATGCTTTGTGAACGCAAACAACTTCTTCCGATAACGTTTAACTCTCATGAACGCAAACTAACGTTTAATTCCCACATAAGAGATAAGGTCGGCAGATCTCAAATTTGTTGCTGGTGCTTCATGCGTTACTAAAGCATTTATATTAGTAACGCAAACGGTTTAAAAATTCAATACCAACGAGGCAACTAGGACAGCTGGTCTAACACCCTCGAATCCTGGTAAGCCTATAAAAACGGATGGTTTGTTGAGTTACTCAAGAACAAGAGAACAAGAGGAGAAGCAAGAGCAAGAGCAAGAGCAGCTCCTTTTGGTGACCCAACGAGATGCCGAAGCCCGACGTTCTTCTCCGTTCCCTGGAGAGATCTCCATATTTTGAAGGTCTCGCCCAGCTCTGGTGGGCTTCTAAGCCAGTGGAGGGCGGGAAAAGTGTCCCACTTTTTTCTAAGCAGTACCATGCTATCCGTATCTTAGATGAGCATGCCGAAGAGACCAAATACGAGATAAGAGACACAGGTCTCTATGGCTGAGCACGCCGAAGAGACTAATTACGAGATGAGAGACATAGGTCTCTACTCGTAAGAAGATGACATCAAAGGTACTTTCCTGCTTGATATTTTGGCAGGTGGAAATACGTGAAAGCAGGAGGTGTGAACTTCCATCTGGTGAGGTGTTGAATCATTTTGGGAAAGAGAGTATGATCTTTAAAAGATAGAAAACGAGAGATGTACTGTAGATCTTTGTACGCAACATTGTAATGTAAAATTTGTTATCACTCAGTGAAAAAGTTTTTGTTGTTAATCATCGATTTTCGTAGTTTGCTTCTGTACTTTTTCCTGTTATGAACTGTTTGCTAGGTTGTTGGAAGTAATAGTCCGAATTTAGTTTGGTGTTTGAGCCCTGTCCTCAGTTCGAAGATGTGAGATTGCAAAGTTCCAATGACTAAATGCTGGGTATCTGCGGTTACTTTCACCATCATTGCCTTCAGGAAGTTACGGTCATCGAAGCTTAAAGTTTGGTCGGACCTTCCCTGTAACTCGTCCTCGCCCATTTCTTTGGCGTCTTATAAGGCTTCAGTTCCCTGATTTAGAGAGAATTTCCTTGACGGTGACGCCAGAATTAATTTCACAGAATTGGTTCATCTCCGATTCCTTGGTCTGTTGCTGAACAGGCTTAATGGAAGTATTCCTCAGACTCTTTTCTCCTATAAGGCTTTGAAAATTTGGAACCTGGTTAGAAAAAAACTCTATGGCCAGTTTCCTACCAGCCTCAGAAATTTGAAAGGTCTTCCTTTAAGTTTGCTATAATCGTTTGAAAAGTCCAATCCCGGCAAGAGGCATTAATATATCGACACTGCTTTGCTCACCAACTTCTTTGCAATCTGAGGCCATTCCTTGGTCTGTTGCAATCTGAGACCATTCTCCAACACCAAGTTGCTCCACTAAAGTAATCAAACGGCAATAGAAAATAAATTATTTAAAAAATTCAATAATATAAAATAAAAAATAAATCTTCGCTCATAGATAAAATAAGTACATAAGTCATAATCTTAAATTTATATTAGTCTTTTTTTCATTCCACTGATTATATTATTATTATTATTATTTTCGTTCTATTTATTATAAGACTATACTTTTCTAAGATATAAAAATATCCAACTTTCCTTCCTTTTTATTCTACATAATTTTGGGATCTTTATACATCTTTTCTTCTATAATTTTATTCATCTTTCCTTTACAATTTTATACATACATTGTACATTCCCAACATTTAAGTCTTTTTTTTCCCTCAATTTATCTTTAATGAGTGTAATTTATAACTTTTACTAACATGTCATGCCTTAACTAAATTTTTTTAACTAAATTTTTTTAAACAAATTATGGCCAAAAACATAAAACAAAGCTCATCACTTATTTTAGCCATTTCTTCCACATTATAAGGGAGGTGAGCGAGATAGGGTGAGGATGGAAAGAAAAGAGAATAGAAGTAAGAAAAGAGAATAGAAGTGAAGAGAGAGGATATCATAAGTAGAATAGAAATTAAGACATTAAATTCTTTCAACGTGAGTCTATTACTGTCCACATAATAGCAAGCTTCTTTTTCTTTTTCTTTTCTTGATTTATAACAAGAATGAGCTGAAGACTTATATTTTTGATCTTAAATGGTATTTTCTATGGCATCAAAATTCACTACAAAGGCAATGTTGTTAACTTGTTAAGGGCTATTTAATATAGGGCGGTTGGGGTGAGTCATGCTTGTCTCTTTGTATTTCCCAATTTCTGTGATTGAATAAAGGTAAAGGAGTTGAGTTGATATTCCATATCCCAAACTAAATAAAAGCTCCCTGATAAGGTGCTTTATAATTTTCCTCAACTGATAAAAACAAATGCATGCCTTGGTTTAGCCTAAGCTATATGTTGATCACTTGATCTCAAACTAAAATGAAATGAGGGCTGCGCTAAACCAAACTCCCAAAGCTAGCCTGGCCTAATTAACATTCTGGGTTGGGTTAGGCCAACAATAAAGATAGTAATCTAGTCGGATCCAATCATTTCGAATTGGATCAATTCAAATTTGGATCATTATCGAATTTGGATTCGAATTGTTAAAGCTAAACCCTAATCCTAAATGGTTGGGTTTGAGTCAACCGATGATGGGTTATTTCGTATTGGCTTTTTTTTTTTTAAGAATTTAGTATACACTTCTTTCTTATTCTTTTCAAGTAATTTATCAATGATTAATTTAATTTTTTTTCTCATTTGTTTCTCTAAATAAGATATTATATTTATAAGTAGTTTTATGATGTGCAATTGCCAAATAACAAAAAGAAGAACTAAAAATTTTAATATCATTTTTAATAATAATTTTTTAAATAGAGATAATTTAGAGTTTTGTTTCATTTCTATATCTATCTAAGTATCTTCCACACCTCCAACTACCAGAATCTTAACCACCACAGGAATGACTGGTTGCCTTTGAAATAGAGCAAATCAAATATCAGGCTGCATCAAATTTCAACTAGGCTACATATTAGTAATCAAATATCAGGCTGCATCAAATTTTGACTAGGCTACATATTAGTAATTAGATGTGGTGCTCATGTTCAAGACTGATCCAACCCAACCATTGGACCTTTATTTTTGATCAGATCTAGCTCATTAGGCCCAAATTCTTTTTTAATTTCTTTTTTTAATTAGGATCTAATTAAGCAAGCAAAATTTTGGATTGGATTGGAAAGGTAACTTGACTCATGATTGGCACTTTGATATACATATACATGTATATGGTCTAGCTCAAGCTGTGTATGTGGTCTAAGTCAAGCTGGCTTATGATTCTTCAAAGCCGAGTTTAACTTTTAGATTGGACTTGCTTAGGTTGAGGTTGAGCGTGATATATCCATGTGTACTGTTGGCCAAATTTAAATCTTTCCAACTTATTTAATCAAGAGATGCGCAAAAAATGTGAATGTTTTGTGAACGCAAACAAAATAAACCCAAAAGGTGCATATAAAATGTGAATGCTTTGCGAGCGTAGCAATCCAACCGAAAAGATGCACAAAAAAACATGAATACTTTACGAATGCAAACAAATCCAATCGCGCAACTTATCCAACTAATAAATGCACGAGATGCGCAAGAAACGTGAATGCTTTGCGAACAGAACCTGTCTCGATAACGTTTAACTCTCAAACAAGAGATAAGCTCGGCAGACCTCAAATTTGTTGCTGGTGCTTCAGGCGTTACTAAAGCATTTACGTTAGTAACACAAACGGTTTAAAAATTCAACACTAATGTGGCAACTAGGACGCGTGGTCTAACACCCTCGAATCCTGGCGAGCTTATAAAAATGGATGGTTGGTTGAGTTACTCAAGAGCAAGAGGAGGAGCAAGTGCAAGAGCAGCTCCTTTTGGTGACCCAAAGAGATGCTCCCAAAGAGATGCCCAAGCCTGGCGTTCTTCTCCGTTCCCTTGGGAGATAGATCTCCATATTTTGAAGGTCTCGCCCAGCTCTGGTGGGCCTCTAAGCCAGTGGAAGGCGAGAAAGTTGTCCCACTTCTTTCTAAGCAGTCCCATGCTATCCGTATCTTAGATAAGCATGCCGAAGAGACCAATTACGAGATAAGAGACACAGGTCTCTACGGCTGAGCACGCCGAAGATACGGAAGACGAGATGAGAGACATAGGTCTCTACTCGTAAAAAGGGTGTCGTGTCACGCACTTCTTTTAGATCTCCGGCGAGCTCCAAGTAACCTCATGGGGCCAGAGAGAGAGAGAGAGACGGGACCCTCTCTTGCTTGGTATTTTCACGACTGGAAATACGTGAAAGCAGGTTGAACAACCATCAAGATGTGAACTTCCATCTGGTGAGGTGTTGAATCATTTTGGGAAAGAGAGTAGGATCTTTAAAGGATAGAAAACGAGAGATGTACTGTAGATCTTTGTACGCAACATTGTAATGTAAAATTTGTTACCACTCAATGAAAATGTTTTTTTGTTGTTAATCATCGATTTTCATAGTTTGCTTCTGTACTTTTTTCTGTTACGAATTGTTTGCTAGCTTGTTGGAAGTAAAAGTCCGAATTTAGTTTGGTGTTTTGAGTCCTGTCCTCAATTCGAAGATGTGAGATTTCAAAGTTCCAATGACTCAATGCTAGGTATCTCCGATTACTTTCACCATCATTGCCTTCAGGAAGTTACGGTCATCGAAGCTTAAGTTTGGCCGGACCTACCCTGTAACTCACTCTAAGGTCCTCACCCATTTCATTGGCGTTCTATTCAAGGCTTCAGTTCCTTGATTCAGAAAGAATTCCCACGGTGACACCAGAATTAATTTCACAGAATTGGTTGATCTCCAATTCCTTGGTCTATTGCTGAACAGGCTTAATGAAAGAATTGCTCAGACTCTTTCCTCCGGTAAGGCTCTAAAAATTTGGAACCTGACTAGAAAAAAACTCTATGACCAAGTTCCTACCAGCATCAGAAACCGGAAAGTCTTCCTTTAAAGTTTGCCATAACCGTTTCGCTGACCAACTTCTTTGCAATCTGAGACAATTCTCCAACACCAAGTTGCTCCGTTAAAGTAATCAAACGGCAATAGAAAATAAATTATTTAGAAAATTCAATAACATGAAATAGAAATAAATCTTTGCTCGTAGACAAAATAAAAACGAAAGCCATAATCTCAAATTTACATTAGTCTTTTTTTTTTTTTCATTCCACTGATTATATTAATCTTTTTTTTATTCCATTTATTCTAGAACTATACTTTTCTGAGATATAAAAATATCCAACTTTTCTTCCTTTTTATTCTACATAATTCTGAGCAACTTTATCCATCTTTTCTTCTATAATTTTATCCTTTTATCCATCTTTCCTTTATAATTTTATACATGCATTGGACATGCCCAATCATTTAAGCCTTTTTTTTTTCCCTCAATTTATTTTTAGTGAGTGTAATTTATAACATTTACTGATACGTCATGCCTTAACTAAATTTTTTAAAACAAATTATGGCCAGAAACATGAATCAAAGCTCATCACTTATTTTAGCCATTTCTTTGGCATTATAAGGGAGGTGAGAGAGATAAGGTGAGGATGGAAAGAAAAGAGAATAGAAGTGGAGAGAAAAGAGGTGAGAGAGATAAGGTGAGGATGGAAAGAAAAGAGAATAGAAGTGGAGAGAAAGTATATCATAAGTAGAATAGAAATTAAGACGTTAAATACTCATTCTTTCAACGTGAGCCTATTGTTGTCCTTCACATAATAGCAGACTTTTTTTTCTTTTTCTTTTCTAGATTTAGAATAGCAACGTACGAAGGCAGCGTTGTTAACTTGTTAAGGACTTGTTAACTTATGAACTAATAAAAAGAGATATATGCATTGGTTCAGCCTGAGCTTTATGTTGATCACTTGATCTCAAACTAAAATGAAACGAGGGCTACGGTAGACCAAACTCCCAAAGCGAGCTTGGCCCAATTAACATTCTGAGTTGAGTCAAGCCAACAGTAAAGGTGGCAATCGGATCGGATCATTTCGCATTTGGATCATTTTTGGGTTCAGATCGTTGAAGCTATATCCTAAACCTAAATGGTTGGATTCGAGTCAATATGGGTTATTTCGCATTGGCTTAATTTTTTTTTCTTTTAAGAATTTAGTATACACTTATTTTAGATTCTTTTTAAGTAATTTATCAATAATTAATTTAATTCTTTCTATTCTTCTTTTGCTTATTTGTTACTCTAAATGATAGAACAAATAAACATAAAATTATAACATGATTAGACACTAATAAAAATAATTATTATAAATTTATAAAATAAAAAATAATATAATTAAGCAATAGTCTATAAAATATACTTTTAAAATTAAATAAATATTAATATTAAATTATTAATAAGATTACAAAATAAAATAAGAAAATGTTAGAAATGTGCTTAATTTTATATTAAAAAAGAGCAAAGTTATAGTTAATTTTACTTTTTTTTATTGCCTTCTTAAGGGTGTTTGAAGCTATTGATGTCAATCATTTAATAACATTCAACTTAGAAAAGTATATGGCTAATCTCATTATTTATCAAGTCACATGAGCATCAATTATATTATATATTAAAAAATATAAAATACTAAAATATTGGCCATGTAAACAATCTAATTGATAATTCATAAATTTATATAATATCATTTATATAAAATATATCTTACCTAAATACTATTTTTGGGTCATTCGGGTTACTTATGACCCGATCTAATCCGATCCGACCCTAAAATTTTTGGACCATTTCAGGTTTGGATCCAAAAAAGAAAAAAGTAAAATCCTAACCCCAATTTTTTGGATGAGTTTGGATCGAATTCGTGAGTCAAGTCAGGTTTCTTCAACCTCTAACCAACAATAATGTTTAACTTTGGTTAGGACAAGTCTAGCTGATTTTATATAAGGTCAGGCTTTGCTTCAAAATTAAGCAACAAAACCAAACATAAATACAGAACAAGGCTATAGCCGATACTTTGCATGTATTCTTCTAGACTAAAGTCCTAACCAAAACCATAGTCAAATTGTATGGACTTGTGATTAACTAAGTGGCGACCTTCCCATCAGCCAAGATATATCAAGGTAAATTTTGATGGATCATTTATCCAGAGTCCTCTGGTACTGGAGCAATAATTCAAGATCATTTCAAAAGTGTCATTAGTTTTGGTTGTCCCTCTTACAACAAATTCAGTACCTTGTGCAGAGCTGACTAGGGCTTTGTTTGGGTTATTCTAGAATTCCAGCATAGCAGTCTTGAGGGTGACTCAGCCACCATAGTTATATGGATTAAAGGAAACTTAGTGAGTCTCAAAGCTTCATACCATACGTTAAACCATGTTTTGGGAGGAAGGACCACATCTTCTCTCTCGAAGACTGGGGAAGCCTTTTTTTTTTTTTAACAGAAGGTAGAGAAGTATCAAACTTCTTATGACCATTAATTTTTAATTTTAAATCACTACAAATTTGAAGTCATTACTCCAGGTGTGCTTGATGCATCATAGTACTCCATAAAGTTACCATATTCTTCGTTGCAAAACCTCAGACGGGTCTCATCCTGGCCTTCGGGGAATCATGAGTTTTGTTTCATCTCTTTATATATCTAAGGATCTTCCACACCTCCAACTACCAAAATCTTAACCACCATAGGAATGACGGGTTGCTTTTGAAATAGAGCAGATCAAATGTTAGGCTGCATCAAATTTCGGCTGAGCTATATATCAGTAATTAGATGTGATGCTCATGTTCAAGACTGATCCAACCCAGCCATTGGACCTTTATTTCTGGTTAGATCTAGCTCATTAGGCCCAAATTTTTTTATTTCTTTTTTTAATTAGGATCTAATTACCCAAGCAAAATTTTAGATTGGATTGGAAAGGCAACTTGACTCATGATTGGCACTTTGCTATATATATACACATATATGGTCTAGCTCAAGCTATGTATGTGGTCTAGGTCAAGCTGGCTTGTGATTCTTCAAAGCTGAGTTCAACTTTTAGATTGGACTTGATCAGGTCGAGCGTGATATAATATATGCATTGTTGGTCATTTAAATCTTTCCAACTTATTCAACTAAGAGATGCGCAACAAACGTGAATGCTATGTGAAGGCAAACAAATTAAACCCAAGAGATGCTTATTAAATGTGAATGCTTTGCAAGCGTAAAGTAATCCAACCCAAGAGATGCGCAAGAAACATGATTAGTTTGCGAATGCAAACAAATTCAATTGCGCAACTTATCCAACCAATAAGTGCTGAGATGCGCAAAAAACGTGAATCTTTTGTACACACACAACCGGTCTATAACGTTTAACTCTCACACAAGAGATAAACTCGCGGATCTCAGATTTGTTGCTGGTGCTTCAGACGTTACTAAAGCATTTATGTTAGTAACGCAAACGGTTTAAAAATTCAATACCAATATGGCAACTAGGACGCGTGGTCTAACACCCTCGAATCCTGGTGAGCTTATAAAAACGGATGGTTGGTTGAGTTACTCGAGAGCAAGAGGATGAGCAAGAGCAAGAGCAAGAGCAGCTCCTTTTGGTGACCCAAAGAGATGCTCCCAAAGAGATGCCCAAGCCTGACGTTCTTCTCCGTTCCCTTGAGAGATAGATCTCCATATTTTGAAGGTCTCGCCCAGCTCTGGTGGGCTTCTAAGCCAGTGGAGGGCGAGAAAGGTGTCCCACTTCTTTCTAAGCAGTCCCATGCTATCCGTATCTTAGATGAGCAGGCCGAAGAGACCAAATACGAGATAAGAGACACAGGTCTCTACGGCTGAGCACGCCGAAGAGACCAATCACGAGATGAGAGACATAGGTCTCTACTCGTAAGAAGGGATGATAGCAGAGGCGCTCTCCTGCTGATATTTTGGCAGGTGGAAATACGTGAAAGCATGAGGTGTGAACTTCCATCTGGTGAGGTGTTGAATCATATTGGGAAAGAGAGTAGGATCTTTAAAAGATAGAAAACGAGAGTTGTGCTGTAGATCTTCGTACGCAACATTGTAATGTAAAATTTGTTATCACCCAAAGGAAAAGTTTTTGTTGTTGATCATCAATTTTCGTAGTTTACTTCTGTATTTTTTCCCTGCAGCTAAACTGTTACAAACTGTTAAGCTAGCTTGTTGAAAGTAATAATCCGAATTTAATTTGATGTTTGAGTCCTGTCCTCCGTTCGAAGATGTGAGACTTCGAGTTCCAATGACTCAATGTTGGGGTACGTTGCGGTTACTTTTTCAGCATCATTGCCTTCAGTTGCAGTCATTGAAGCTTAAGTTTGGCCGGGCTTGACCTTGATAAAACCGGTTCACAGTCGGGGTTGTCTCTATTTCCTCTTTAAGTTTTTTTGTCAGCTTACTCAATCTTCCCTGAAACTCACTTTAAGGTCCTCTGCCTCGAAAATTGTTTCTGGATTTGAGGCGCAATATTTTTTTTTCCAAAGAGCTTTGGGTATTGGGAATTTCTGGGAACCAGCCCATTTGGATATATCCTCCTGTAATGCATTCTCAGGAGTCATCCATAAAGAAACTGGAACATTTCTCTGCCAACTCTGAACAATTTCACTCATCCATGTGTCTAGAGCTGTACGCACAACAAATTAGTTGATATATCCATATTCTGCGCCCTTAGAATCCGAATGAAATGGCTAAAATAAGTGACAGATCTTTGTGTCCAGGATCACCTTTCACATGCTTTCCATGTTTTCCGTTGTCTCTTGTGACCGAATTCTTTTTTTATTCTTTCTTCTAGTTTAAGATCTAATTAAGCAAGCAAAATTTTGGATTGGATTGGATTGGGCAGACAACTTGACTCATAATTAACACTTAGATATACATATACACATATATGGTTTGGATCAAACTGGCTTATAATTCTTTCAAGCTGAGCTCAATTTTTAGATTGGATTTATTTTTTGATCAAGCTTATCTCATAGATCTATTTTTAATATTCAAACTTGTAAAATTTTAGATTACTATATAATCATCTAAAATATTCTAGAGAGAGAGTAATCTTTAATGAAATTTTTAAAAATTTATGTTAGATGTGTGCTCAAACTCAAGCCAACACCAAATATTGCTTCATGGAGATTTTGAAAATCTCGAGGTAGGCATAGCATATTCCATGGACTAAAATTCTACCGAATATTCGACCTTCTATTGCGTGCCAGTCCGGACTTGAGAGGTCGAGCGTGATATATCATATACGCTGTTGGACGTATTTAAATCTTTCGAACCTATCCAACCCAAGAGTGCACAAGAAACGTGAATCCTTTGTGGACACAAACAACTTCTCCAGACAACGTTTAATTCCCACAAAGAGATAAGCTTGACATATCTCAAATTTGCCAGTGGTTCATGCGTTACTAAAGCATTTATATTAGTAATGCAAACGGTTTAAAAATTCAATACCAACGAGGCAGCTAGGACGCGTGGCCTCTCTCTAGGAACACCCTCGAGCCTATAAAACAGAAGGATGGTTGAGTCGCTCAGAGCAAGGGCAGCTCCTTTTGGTGAGGCAAGGAGATGCCGAAGCCTGACGTTCTTCTCCGTTCCCTTGAGAGATCTCCATGTTTAGAAGGTCTAGCCCAGCTCTTGCGGGCTTCTAAGCTAGTGGAGGGCGAGAAAGTTATCCCACTTCTTTCTAAGCAGTCCCATGCTATCCGGATTTTAGATGAGCATGCCGAAGAGACCAATTACGAGATAAAAGACACAGGTCTCTACTCGTAAAAAGGGTGTCGTGTCACGCACTTAGATCTCTGGCGAGCTCCAAATAACCTCATGGGGCCAGAGAGAGAGAGAGAGAGATGGGACCCTCTCTTGCTTGGTATTTTCACGACTTGAAATACGTGAAAGCAGGTTGAACAACAATCAAGATGTGAACTTCCATCTGGTGAGGTGTTGAATCATTTTGGGAAAGAGAGTAGGATCTTTAAAAGATAGAAAACGAGAGATGTAGTGTAGATCTTTGTACGCAACATTGTAATGTAAAATTTGTTATCACTCAATGGAAATGTTTTTGTTGTTGATCATCGATTTTCGTAGTTTGCTTCTGTACTTTTACTGTCTGCTATTGGAAGTAATAGTCCGAATTTAGTTTGGTGTTTTGAGTCCTGTCCTCAATTCGAAGATGTGAGATTTTAAAGTTCCAATGACTCTATGCTGGGTGTCTGCGGTTACTTTCACCATCATTGCCTTCAGGAATTTACGGTCATCAAAGCTTAAGTTTGGCCGGACTTTGGCCGGACCTTCCCCGTAACTCACTCCATGGTCCTCGCCCATTTCATTGGCGTCTTATTCAAGGCTTCAATTCCTTCATTTAGAGAGAATTCCCTTGACGGTGACACCATAATTAATTTCACATAATTGGTTCATCTCCGATTCCTTGGTCTGTTGCTGAACAGGCTTAATGGAAGTATTCCTTAGACTCTTTCCTCCTGTCCTCCTGTAAGGCTTTGAAAATTTGGAACCTGGCTAGAAAAAAACTCTATGGCTAGTTTCCTACCGGCCTCAGAAACTTGAAAGGTCTTCCTTTACTTGAAAGGTCTTCCTTTAAGTTTGCTATAATCGTTTGAAAGGTCCAATCCCGGCAAGAGGCATTAATATATCGACACTGCTTCGCTCACCAACTTCTTTACAATCTGAGAGACCATTCCTTGGTCTGTTGCAATCTGAGACCATTCTCCAACACCAAGTTGCTCCACTAAAGTAATCAAACGGCAATAGAAAATAAATTATTTAAAAAATTCAATAACATAAAATAAAAAATAAATCTTCGCTCATAGATAAAATAAGTACAGAAGTCATAATCTTAAATTTATATTAGTCTTTTTTTTTATACCACTGATTATATCAATCTTTTTTTTTCATTCTATTTATTATAAGACTATACTTTTCTGAGATATAAAAATATCCAACCTTCCTTCCTTTTTATTCTACATGATTCTGAGGATCTTTATCCATCTTTTCTTCTATAATTTTATCCATCTTTTTTTTACAATTTTATACATACATTGTACATGCCCAATCATTCAAGTCTTTTTTTTTCCCTCAACTTATCTTTAATGAGTGTAATTTATAACTTTTACTGATACATCATGCCTTAATTAATTTTTTTTAAACAAATTATGGTCAAAAATATGACCCAAAGCTTGTTACTTATTTTAGCCACTTCTTCCACATTATAAGGGAGGTGAGAGAGATAAGGTGAGGATGGAAAGAAAAGAGAATAGAAGTGGAGAGAGAATATCATAAGCAGTTCAACGTGATCCTATTGTTATCCATCACATAATAGTAGACTTCTTTTTCTTTTTCTTTTCTTGATTTAGAACAACAACGGGCTGTGGATCTGTATTTTTGATCCAAAATGGTACTTTCTATGGCATTAAAATTCACTATGAAGGCAATGTTTTTAATTTGTTAAGGGCTATTTAGTAGGACAGTTGGGGGTAGCCATGCTTGTCTTTAGGTATTTCCCAATTTCTATAGTTGAATAAAGGTAAAGGAGTTGAGTTAATATTCCACGTTCCAAGCTAAATAAAGTTCGCTAATAAGGTGCTATATGTTGATCACTTGATCTCAAGCTGAAATGAAACGAGGGCTTCGCTAGACCAAACTTCCAAAGCTAGCTTGGCCTAATTAATATTCTGGGTTGGGTTAGGCCAATAGTAGAGATGGCAATCAGGTCAGATCCAATCATTTCGGATTGGATCAATTCGAATTTGGATCATTATCGAATTCGGATTCGAATTGTTAAAGCTAAACCCTAATCCTAAATGGTTGAGTTTGGATCAAACAATGATGGGTTATTTCTTGTTGGCTTTTTTTTATAAGAATTTAGTATACACTTCTTTCTTATTCATTTTAAGTAATTTATCAATGATTAATTTAATTCTTTTTTTTCTTTTTCTCATTTGTTTCTCTAAATATGATATTATATTTATAAGTAGTTTTATGATGTGCAATTGCCAAATAACAAAAAGAACTGAAAAATTTAATATCCTTTTTAATCATAATTTTTTTTTAAATAGAGATAATTTAGAGTTTTGTTTCATCTCTACGTCTATCTAAGCATCTTCCACACCTCCAACTACTAGAATCTTAACCACCATAGGAATGACTGGTTGCCTTTGAAATAGAGGAAATCAAATGTCAGGCTGCATCAAATTTTGGCTGGCCTACATATTAGTAATTAGATGTGGTGCTCATGTTCAAGACTGATCTAACTCAGCCATTGAACCTTTATTTTTGATCAGATCTAGCTCATTAGGCCAAAATTCTTTTTTAATTTCCTTTTTTAATTAGGTTCTAATTAAGCAAGCAAAATTTTGGATTGGATTAAAAAGGAAACTTGACTCATGATTAGCATTTTGATATACATATACACATATATGGTTTAGGCCAAGCTGGCTTATGATTCTTCGATGTTGAGCCCAACTTTTAGATTGGACTTGATCAATCCTATTTCTTGATCTATTTGGCGGACGTAGACTAGAATTCTATTGGATATTCAACCTTTCATTATGTGCCTATTTGGAATTCGGCTCCTTCGAGTGATATATTATGTGTATCGTGATATATTATGTGTCTCGTTGATCAAATTTAAATCTTTCTAATTTATCCAACCAAGAGATGCACAAGAAATGTGAATGCTTTGTGAACGAACGCAAATTCAACCCAAGAAATGTGCAAGAAAAATGAATGGTTTGCGAATGCAAACAAATCCAACACAAGAAATGTGAATGCTTTGCGAATGCAACCAAATCCAATATAAGAAATACACAACTTATTCAATCAAGAGATACGCAAAAAAAAAGTGAATGATGATACGTAAAAAATGTGAATGCTTTATGAATGCAAATAAATACAAAACAAAAGATGCGCAACTTATCCAATGAAGAGATGCGTAAGAAACGTGAATATTTTGTGAAGGCAAACAAGTCTAACCAAGAGATGTGCAAGAAAAGTGAATAATTTGTGAACGCAAATAAATCCAACCCAAGAGATTCTTAAGAAAAGTTAATACTTTGCGAATGCAAACAAATCCAACACAAAGGATGTTCAACTTATCCAACAAGAGATGCGCATAAATAAAACACAAGAGTTGTTCAACTTATCCAATCAAGAGAGCGCAAGAAACGTGAATGCTTCTCTTGCAAAAAAAAATAATAATAATAATTTGTGACCGCAAATAAATTCAATTTAACAGATGCGCAAGATACGTGAAAATGAAAATAAATCCAATATAATGCGTAACTTATCCAAGTAAGAGATGCGTAGGAAACATGAATGCAAACAACTTCTCCGGTAACATTTAATTCCCGCAAAAGAGATAAGCTTGGCAGAACTCAAATTTGTTGCTGGTGCTTCATGCGTTACTAAAGCATTTATATTAGTAACGCAAACGGTTTTAAAATTCAATACCAACGAGGCAACTAGGATGCGTGGTCTAACACCCTTGAATCCTGCTAAGCCTATAAAAACAGATGGTTTGTTGAGTTACTCAAGAGCAAGAGGAGAAGCAAGCGCAAGAGCAGCTCCTTTTGGCGACCCAAAGAGATGCCGAAGCCTGACGTTCTTCTCCGTTCCCTTGAGAGATAGATCTCCATATTTTGAAGGTCTCGCCCAGCTGTGGTGGGCTTCTAAGCCAGTGGAGGGCGGGAAAGGTGTCCCAGTTATTTCTAAGCAGCCCTATGCTATTCGTATCTTAGATGAGCATGCCGAAGAGACCAAATACGAGATAAGAGAAACAGGTCTCTACGGCTGAGCATGCCGAAGAGACCAATTACGAGATGAGAGACATAGGTCTCTACTCGTAAGAAGATGACATCAAAGGTACTCACCTGCTTGATATTTTGGCAGGTGGAAATACGTGCAAGCAGGAGGTGTGAACTTACATCTGGTGAGGTGTTGAATCATTTTGGGAAAGAGACTAGGATCTTTAAAAGATAGAAAACGAGAGATGTACCGTAGATCTTTGTACGCAACTTTGTAATGTAAAATTTGTTATCACTCAGTGGAAAAGTTTTTGTTTTTAATCATCAATTTTTGTGGTTTGCTTTACGTACTTTTTCCTATTACGAACTGTTTACTAGCTTGTTGGTAGTAATAGGGCCGAATTTAGTTTGGTGTTTTGAGTCCTATCCTCAATTCGAAGATGTGAGATTTCAAAGTTTCAATGACTCAATGCTAGGTATCTGTTACTTTCACCATCATTGCCTTCAGGAAGTTAACGGTCATCGAAGCTTAAGTTTTGCCGGACCTACCCTGTAACTCACTGTAAGGTCCTCGCCCATTTCATTGGCGTTCTATTTAAGGCTTCAGTTCCTTGATTTAGAAAGAAATTCCCTCGGTGTCACCAGAATTAATTTCACAGAATTGGTTCATCTCCGATTCCTTGGTCTGTTGCTGAACAGGCTTAATGGAAGAATTCCTCAGATTCTTTCCTCCAGTGAGACTTTGAAAATTTGGAACCTGGCTAGAAAAAAAACTCTATGGCCGTGTTCCTACTCAGCCTCGTGAAACTTGAAAGGCCTTCCTTTAAAGTTTGCCATAACCGTTTGAAAGGTCCAATCCCGTGAGGCATTAATATATCGGCATTAATATATCGACATTTAGCTTCACGACCAACTTCTTTGTAATCTGAGACCATTCTCCAACACCAAGTTGCTCCGCTAAAGTAATCAAACGGCAATAGAAAATAAATTATTATTCAATAACATAAGATAGAAAATAAATCTTTGCTCGTAGAGAAAATAAGAACGGAAGTTATAATCTTAAATTTATATTAGTTTTCCTCTTTTCATTCTACTTATTATATTAATCTTTTTTTCATTCTATTTATTGTAGAACTATACTTTTCTGAGATATAAAAATATCTAACTTTCCTTCCTTTTTATTCTATATAATTTTAAAGATTTTTATCCATCTTTTTTTCTATAATTTTATATATCTTTCCTTTACAATTTTATACATACATTATACATGTCCAATCATCTAAGTCTTTTTTTTTCTTGATTTATCTTTAATGAGTGTAATTTATGCTTTTTACTATCATAGCTTAACTAAATTTTTTTAAACAAATTATGGCCAAAAGCATGAACAAAAGCTCGTCACTCATTTTAGCCATTTGTTCCGCATTATAAGGGAGGTAAGAAAGATAAGGTGAGGATCAAAAGAAAAGAGAATAGAAGTGGAGAGAGAGAGGATATCATAAGTAAAATAGAAATTAAGACATTAAATACTCATTCTTTTAAAGTGAGCCTATTGCTATCCATCACATAATGGTAGGCTTCTTGATTTATAATAGCAACAGGTTGTAGACTTGTATTTTTGATCCCAAATGGCCTTTTCTATGGCATCAGTATTCACTACGAAAGCAATGTTGTTAACTTATTAAGGGCTATTTAATAGGGTGGTTGGGGGGCGTCATGCTTGTCTCTTGGTATTTGGTATTTTTCAATTTCTGTAATCGAATAAAGGTAAAGGAGTTGAGTTGATATTCCACGTCCCAAACTAAATAAAAGCTCCTTGATAACGTGCTTTATAATTTTCCTCAACTGATAAAAAGAGATGCATGCATTGGTTCAACCTGAGCTATTTGTTGATCACTTGATCTCAAATTGAAATGAAACGAGGGTTGCGCTAGACCAAACTCCCAAAGCTAGCTTGGCCTTATTAACATTCTGGGTTGGGTAGCTATCTGTTGATCACTTGATCTCAAATTGAAATGAAACGAGGGTTGCACTAGACCAAACTCCCAAAGCTAGCTTGGCCTTATTAACATTCTGGGTTGGGTCAGGCCAACAGTAAAGACGCCAATCAGGTTGAATCCAATCATTTTGGATTAGATCAATTCGAATTTGGATCGTTATTGGATTCGGATTCGGATTGTTAAAACTAAACCCTAACACTAAATGGTTTGGTTTGGATCAACCGATGATGGGTTATTTCGTGTTAGCTTTTTTTTATTTTTATTTTTAAGAATTTAATATATACTTCTTATTCTTTTTAAGTAATTTATCAATTATTAATTCAATTTTTTTTTTTACTCATTTGTCTCTCTAAATATGATATTATATTTATAAGTAGTTTTATGATGTGCAATTGCCAAATAATAAAAAGAAGAACTGAAAATTGTAATATCATTTTTAATAATAATTTTTTTTAAAATAGAGATAATTTAGATACAGCCAAACTATTATAACTTTGATGCTCCAATTTTTAAACTATATGAACACTTTTTCGGTGCCAGTGGCATGATGGATATTCAAATATGGCAGTATATTTATATACAGTTTCATGCTGTACAATTACAAAGCAGCAAAAAATTATTTGAAAAGTTAAATATAATTTTAATATTTTTTTAAATAAAGCAGAGGCAGTATTATACGCATCCAAATTATCGCGACTTTGGTGCTCTAGTTTTTATTGTTGGGAAACCATATGAACACCATCCAAATGCTGGTGACATGATGGATTCAGTTTGTGCCACGTTCAATCAAACATAGCTAAGTACATGCGGTTAGACACGGATTTGAGCCAGAGAGCTCCTTGGCCACAAGGCCAAATAAAATATTGGGTTGAAATGTTCCACCTATATGGAAGGAGTCCTATCATAGTTGAGAAAGTCTTTAAGATCACTTTCTACCTTGGTCTTGATTGCGATTTAGTGATAAAGATTTGTTGATTGAAAACTTAGATTACCGCTCTCTAATTAGTTTCTCCGACCCTCCAATGATTTTTGGGCCTAAATCTTAGTCAAGGAAATAATAAAACATTCCTAGCGATGAATTATTTAGAATATCCAGACATCTCATCCCATGACTAACCCCGTTATGAGACTGGGTCAATGATTCCATGGTTCAACAAAAGGGTGACTAGTTGAGCTGCATGAATATTAAAATATTATTAACATTAAAAACATGGTCCATAAAGATGGTTTTTAAGTTAAAATTCAACTACTTCGGTAGTTTTAAAATTTAGTTATTTAAATTAAAACAAAATATTATATTCATACTAATACTTAAAATTAATCTTAATTTTTTTAAAAAAATAATATTTGAAATCCTGCAGATCTATTTAAAAAAAAAAAAAAAGACAGACAAGGGAGAGCAGTTAGAGAAGAGAAAAAAAAGGATTCAAACTTAAAAAAATAGAAAAAAGATTTGATGCTTAAATGATATTGATTAAAAAATAATTTTAAAAATGTGAAAAATTGGTTTGATTTTAGCTGGTCACCGTAATCAGCGAGTCAATAAAACAAAAATCAATCAATCCATGTGATTCTGACCATGCAACTGCTTCAATTAAAGAAACTTATCAATCAGGGCATTCCCTTCGATTCACAGATCAGATTGGTCGACCCGTTTCGAATCTAATAGTTACGGTGTGACTCGAGAGGTATCGTCCCGTCCCCTCCACGGCAAGAGATGCCATTTCTTCTTTCGAATTGATGTCATCAAGATGTCTGACACACTGACTGAACAATAAAGTTACATCCGGATAGTTTTACAAAAAAAAAGAGAAAAAAAAAGAAAAAAGAAAGAAAAAACTGCGCTAAATGAGAAATCAGGAAGGCTCATGCACACGGTCGTCTTCGTGGAGTGATTTCTGTGCAATTACTAATTTAAAATAACTAGAAATTTAAGTCAAGTCACAGTTTTCTTGCTTCAGAAGAACTACCAATCTGAAGTCACCTTAGTCTTGATCAAAATGAACTACAAATTTGAAGTCCTATCTCCTTATTCTTGCTTCAGAGAGCCGAAACACGCAGGTCTTCCAGGTCATTGTGGAGTGAAGCACCATGATGAGATTACCTGCAATAATTTTTGTTGGATCTCTGTATCTGTTTAAGTTTCTTCCGCATCCAATGCCATGCCTCCGGTTCTCAAAATCTCAGCTGCCACCCGGCCGACTTGGTTGCGCTAGAGGTTTTCATGAAAGGCCTCGATTCGAGGATCGAAGGCTGGAGCTTTGAAGCTGCTGCTCCTGCTGAATGCTGCATGTAATATCCTTTTTTTTAAAAACAGGGTATCTGCAAAAAAAAAAAAAAAAAAAAAAAACCAGCCACTTTCTAGAGACTTCTATTGCCCTCCATCCCTTTTTTTTTTTTCTTTTCTTTTCCCTCCATCGTCTGCGACCATGCTGCTCCTCCCTCCCTCTCTCATCATTTCTCCCTCTTTGCCGGCTCGAACGATGCTTCCCTCTTCTTTGGAATCACCGCAGCCGTCGACCTCCGCCTCTCCCTCTCTTCTTGACGTTTTTTTTTTCTCCACCAGTCCACCGGATCTCTCCCCCATGGTCCCTCCTTTTCCCGTTTCTTCACCCACAACCCAAGAGGATCTTCGTTCGCCGATGACCATGGCTGCTGCCTCTCTTTGTTCTTCCTCCTCATCGTCTCCCTCTGTTTTCTTACCACCAGCACCGCCACTTGCCTTCTCTTC